>JALXJV020000002.1:9430490-9900490 GCA_024633595.2 Lepomis macrochirus | reverse complement strand
GGTGAACGAAAAGCAGTAAACAGACTAAGGTCAGGAAGGTATAGAAGTATCCAAGCAGTGCTTCGCTTGATTACAAAAGTAGTGAAGAAGGCAAACGAAGATGGAAGGAGAGGCACAGATGAAAAGAACAGACTAGCACAAGGTGACCGGTATAAAAGAATGTGGTGGGTGAGGAGGAGTTTGTCTGCATGTGTATGCATTATGCATGTACCAGGGTCACACTCGGAGTATGCACACGTGTGTGTGTGTGTGTGTGTGTGTGTGCGCGAGTGAGAGAGTATTTGGGAGACATCCTGCATCCCAATCGTACTCTCAAGTGAAGTAAATTCAAATTCCATGAATAAACTGACACACTTGAAATCGGCTCGCTCTTGAGTAACGACCTTGTCTCTCTCTCGCTCTACTTTTTCTGGGTACTGTATGCTCACAGATTGATATTCTGTCACTAAACTAGACTGAGTCTAAATAATGGGAGAGTTTCTCTTCCTCTGATACTTGATGCTCTAATATGTCATGTTTCCTACATTGCCCAGAACTATGTTTGCCAGCTCCAGAGCATAGCTGTGAACTTAAAGTCGCATCATACTCAAAACATGACATGACTTGATGGCTCTGTTGTGGTGCTGCTTTACGGACTATTGCAGAGCTTACTTCCTCTTATGTATGCTCCCTCTTCTAAGGCTGATTTCTCCATGTATGGACTTAAGGTGCTGCAAAACTAAACTAAACTGGAAATGCAAGGAGCATTGCCTTTTTTAAAAAGAGCCACCAGCTGAAAATCGTTTTTTGCTAACCAGCAGCCTGTTGCACCAGCTGTAAGTTCAAATCTAGTTATGATGTAAATTATTACTAAGTTGTGATTTATGCATTAGTAAAATAAATACGGTTGCACCACAAAGATAAGTAAAATCTAAATAGTTAACCGTGCCTTAGGGAAGGTGTAAATCATAAAATTTCATAAAATTATACTCACTCACTCTTACTATTGAATATACTATTATACTCATAGTAAAAGTGCAGTTTTTCTGCCCCACAGCATAATTTTTTATTAATTGCATGCATCTTGCAACACAGTAATACAGTAGAGACCTAATTTATTGATATGATATTTCAATATTAATCTAGCTTACTACTACGATGCCAAGTGGCTTATGCCTTCCAGAAAGCTAGTGGATACTGTAACTATGATGATGGAACTCTAACGTTGATCGTTGACTTGCCATTAACTCCAAACTATCGATTTGGTTACAAATTAACTAGTTAGAGGTAGTTATTAAGCCTCTAGTGTCGACTTTACACGCTAACCTAAGGAGAGACCTTGCACAGGTCCCCCCTCCACCCCCTTTGACAGCTTCCATGCATTGCTAATTTTGTTGATTCCCACACTCAAGCGGGAACGTGGAAGTCCCTGAAATCTGCATTCTATCAAACGGCCAGCAGGGGGCGACTCTTCTGGTTGCAAAAAGAAGTCCGGTTCGATTAGAAATAATGGTAAAATGACCTTAATTCTCATCTGATTTATTACCTCAGTAAACACTTTCATAATCAGTTTATGGTCTCCGTCGCCAGTTTCAAGTCTTCTTCAATACAACATGATTTTCACTTAGTAAATAATGGTCCCATTTATTTTAAAATAGACCACAAAGCAGAGTATGCTTCAGGGCGGGATTATCTATGATTGACGAGTTGTTTCCATGGCGACCTGTCAATCAGGCTTGAGTGACTCGTACCCAACCATGGGACACAACAGTCACTGATAACTGCCTTGGTTAGGGTTTAGTCTACATTATCAAAAACTGAGCTGATGGCAAATAATGTCTCTCTTATGGTGAGGAAGAAAACTAGTTGTGCCTACATCAGAGCAGCATAGGACAACAACTGAGGATACACCACGTTGTCCATTGAAAAAAATCATTTAATGCTGATAGCATCCTGTACTCCAGCAACAGGTAGTAACTAGGAACTATCAGATCTACTTTATAGAGCTGAGTTTTTTCTTCCCCTGCAATAGCATTTCTCCACATAACTAAGCAGCAAACTTTAGTCAATTCCTTTAACCCGTTTCATGTTCCTTAAATTTTTATAAGCGGTTTTGCCACCGACCTCGTTGTGATGCAGAGGTCCACGAGCCCTATCACTAATCAGAGGTGGGAGGGGCTCTGGGTTTTTCACAGCCTATGAACACTGGACAGCAACAGCAAAGCCAAAGCAGAATTATAAATCCATCCTTCCACTTATCAGTTGACCTCCTGAGAAGATGGAATAAAGCAACGCTGGTGCCGAGGGTGAAGGAGCAGGCTTGTGACCGAAAGATCTATGACATAACGTGGGTGGGGAAAGCAAATGAGTAACCGCCAATAACTGTAACAGCCATGTCAAGGATGCCTTGGGAAAAGCCGTTAACCCCTAAATGCTTCATGGAGAGCTGCTCACTGGTCACAGGCGAAATGTGTGTCTGTGAGGGCTTCAGTTTTTAGCAGGCCTTGATGAATACAAGACCATATATTAATGGAAACTATTTTTATATATGTTTATTGTTAGAACAAGGTTTGATAGCATCAAATAAATCTGCTGATACGTCTCACCTTCCACTCACAATTAACTGTTTTCATTTTATGGATCAAGAATGTTCAGATTTTATCCATACATTGCTAATTTTGTTGATTCCCACACCCCATTGTTCATTTGTGTTAACTTCAGTTGAGTAAATTATAAGGTTTAAAAGCGTAAACTCCTGCATGGACTCTGCTCCCTCCTTGTCACATTCCTTGAGCCAGTTTGTGGCACAGTCTTCCTCTTATAATTGGCTGTGTATGTTTTCACTGAGCAGAATGTGTTAGTCTTTCTGACTTAGGGCCATAATTAGAGATGTGTCTGACATTTATTGATCCCCCCCCCCCCACCCCCGTAAAGCAGGAGACACAGAAAGACAAATAATCTGAGCCAGACTGGTGATCTAGGAGAGATTCTGTCTTGTTAAATGACTATTGATTTTGCTAAATGAAACTGATGAGAATAATGAACTAACATTTAGTGTTACTTTACCGCTCTTCCACCAAAACTGACAAATCCTTACCTCATGTTGACAGGCTGGTGATCATGTCACTTACCGGTGTCAAGCTTGGTGCCCTTGGTGCAGGCCACCATGGCTCCCATGCTGGGCTGAGACGTCATCCCCGGCCATAGAGTCGACCTAGAGTTAGATGATGAATGTTAACACTTACTACGTTTACATGCAGCCAGTAACCCGTTCAAAACCGGGATATTAGCAATAACCCGGTCGCGCACGGCCACGTAAACACCGGCAAAAACCTGGATATGCTCATAACCCGGTTTTTAAAAACCCGGTTATTACCCCTGGGGTACCCCTTTTCTAACCCGAATATTTCGTCATGTAAACGCGTATCGGGATATCCCCATCAAAAGGAACTGATTTGTGTTCTGCGCATGCTCTATTCGCAAGGAATCTTGGTCTTTTGAGTATAGGAACTTCTTGTATGCGCCAAACCCGCGTGCAGTATACCGGAAGTAATCGAGGTAAACATGACGAGACGCAACACAGCACCGTACTTCTGGAGCGAGGAGGAAACCAATTTTTTAATTCATGTTGTCAAAAACATGAATATAATGTATTTTGTTGAAGGCAGAAAGTACAGAGATACTGACATTTACATTTAGAATCGGAAATGACGCATATTGCGTCCTAAGGTTGTCCGTACGTCCAGACGTTAACCGTGCGTCGCCGTTTACATCGGGGTATTGCCAATTGATTACAAATTCCATGTATACAGGAGAAACTCTCTCTGCTCACGCATGTAAACAGGTTATCCCGAATGTTTCAGAAACCCCGAATCGTGACCTTAACCCGACCATAACCCGAATATTGACAGCATGTAAACGTAGTCACTGTTGACTAAAAGCCATAATCATTGTAAAAGTGCGTTATGTGGGGCAAGAACTTCATGGATGGATTTTATATACATGGAGCAAAATGTGTGGTGTGTAAATCTGTGTGCACATATGTCCAAAATGTGTGCATGTGTGTTTAATATAGTGAATACTAGGAAGTAAGCAGCAAAGTGTCCCTGCTCTATCATGTGCATTTCAGCATGCTTCATCTTGTGTTGCTGTGCATACATTCTTATTACTTGGCAAATTGAAAAACCAAGTAAACCAACAGAACTAATACAAACAAATGTTTTTATGGGGTTTGTCTGATCCATGGTGGACAGTCGAAGGTTTCTTTTATAAACTCTTACAAGGAACTGAGCAGCAGATCGGCCCAAACTGCAAATAGCAGCCAATTGTATTAATGAAACTGCCCATGCTGGCACCATGCATCCCTGAACACAATAAAGATGTATTCAGACCAAATCTGTTGTTGCGTTGATTAGCTGCAGGGTTATGTGGTGGTGTAGGCGTGTTTATTTGTGCTTTAGAACTTAACCCCTGTGAAACAATCACGTTTTATTTGTCCAACTGACTGGCTTTCTCACTGGCGCTCCTTCTCCTCATTCACGCTATGCTGCTCGACCACCGCTGTTTTTTTGTCTCTCTCACACAAATGAACACAAACCAAAGGAGGCTTCTTGGTATGCTATTTTTCAGCATAGACCAAGCAAGTACATAACTAGGAGAGTATCATGGTTTGGTCCATGAACCCCCGACTGGTTTCAGTGATTATTCAAGCTGACCGCAGAGCACTTTGGCTGAACCGGACAGCACCCACCCAGCCACAGCCTGTTCACCATGCTGCCTTCTGGGAAGAGGTATAGAAGTTTCTCCTGCCGCACCACCAGACTGCAGAGAAGCTTTCCCCCCCAAGCTATCAGACTCTTAAACTCTCAGCACTGCTCCACTGAACATTATTTATTTCTGTCTACCATTTTTATTAGTGCTTACGTATTACTGTATATTGTCTGCTATGTAGCAGAAGGGAGTCACAAACTTAATTTCCCTTTATAACCTGCTGTAAAGTGACAGATAAACTTACCTTGAGCCTTGGATTGGCCACCGCAGCATGACGTCGGGTTGGTTTCTCTAAAAGTTAATTGTGTTTCTACTTTTCTGCTGCAGCTTAAACTGACTACTCCCATTCAAAATGAAAGGGAGGATCTGCGTTTTCTCCGCAGCATCTGATTTGATCTAAATTCAGCCTAAGGCAAATGTTCCTGGCCTTGTTTGAGTGGCACTTCACAATACTAGTAGAAAAGTGTTTGCTCATGCTCTAAGGATAACTTGTGGACCTAAACCTCTAAATAATCATTCAGTTGAATGTATGTAGTGGTCGGTACTGGATACCCTGCAGGCTTCCTATCATAACACTGAAGAAATTAGAATATTAGATTGTATAATAATAATAATGAATAATTATTTAAAACCTCAGGGGATTTTTGATTTATGTTTTATATACAAATAACCAATAAGAGAAAATGCAGTACATGGACTGGACCTTATCTAGAACATGGGGGTTCTGTAGAACAAACACGATGAATACTCACAGCAACATCCACCACGTCCGCTCCAGCGTCAGCGCAGGCCAACATGGCGGCTACACCGGCTCCAGCTGTGTCGTGTGTGTGCACATGGATGGGTACATCTGGGAAACGGTCCCTCAAAGCGCTGATCAGAAGCTTGCTGGCCTCTGGCTTCAGCAGGCCGGCCATATCCTGGTAATACAGGGAGATTGAGGGAAAGACATAAGAGAGGAGGGGGTTGAAGGAAAAATGAGATGAGATATTTCCCAAATTGTTAGATGTATGTTACACTTATATACACTTGTGTACTTTCTATTTTAGATTATTTTAACATTTCACTCTTTGGCTTGTTATCCTGCACAGGATATAAATGATCTTAAACCAGATGCCTTAATCCTGTTTTGAGTGGCTCCATGTAACACATCTACATTTTGGATATGGAGTCCTGCACCAAGTTAAACAAGATTGATTTCAACCACCTGTCTTAGTCCCCATTAGTGAGAAAGTGCACACACGCACCTCTGGCCTGAGGCTGCTCATGAAAGCTGGAACAGACCACGAAAGGTTGATAATTTGGTGGAATTGGATGAGGAAAAAACAGCCAAATTAATGGAGGCAGAAAGAACATGTTGACAAACAAAAACACAATCCTTTATGTGATTAGGACTTGGGTAAGACTACTGACTAGTAAAACTCTCCAAAGAACCATTGTGCCTTCACTGATAAAGACCATTTATCTGAAGTTAAAACTGCTGAGGTTAAATGAAGCCATTGAGTCTTAGAGTAAAATCTTCTTTCTAGAAATAACTTAGTTTCAAGTCTACAAAAATGTTACTAAAAAAACTACAAAATATGATGTGGAAAAGTATAACTTGGATCAACAAAATTATGACAAAAGTTGACACAGACACAGTTTTGTGAGGATCATTATAATGTATAAATCTTAATTGATATTAACAGAAATTCACAGACAGGGCTTAGATGCTTAGTTGCGCTCCCTTTGGTGATCATTGCACTCCATGACGTTATAATGCATGTTCATTTCCTCTTTTCAAAGTTAACCTCATTAGCTGTGCAAGCCTTTTATGAGATTGCCACTGCTGCGTGTGACGGTTCATACTGCGGTAGAGCGGGAGTTTAACGTTTCACATTTGAAAATATTCTGTCAGGCTTGAATAAAGAAATTAATTCAATGTGAGCATTATCCGTCCATTCATTCAGATAAGAGGCTCATGTTTACAAGTTATTTCAACGAGAGCAAGTTGAAAACAGTTGATGTGAACGTGGGTTGACTTTACTATGATACACTGGTGAAGTTGGTTAAGGAAACACTCAGATTTTATTGATCTGTTTTTGTGTTTGCTGAACATCAGCTAACATTCTGGCGTTTCAGCAGTAGTAGTACCAAACGTGACAAGAGTGACAAGTATTAGTGGTAGTTGTTGCAGTACTGGGTGGGTATTATTTAAACATATGTGAAGCCGTGTAAAATAAGTGAAAAACCCACAGTAGTGTAAGCAGCTTGCTTTCTTAATTAAATAATGGTAATTACATCAGGAATTCCATTAGTAAATTAAAATGTCTTACCTGACAGTGGTGCTTCACCTTAGATTAAACTAACTGAATACAAGAAAGCTTGCATCCACATGCTACTCAGTCTACACTGCTACACTGCTGTGGCAGATCGGCAAAAGTTTAGCTGGTGCTTAGTGCTGGTCTCGATAATGATGACACAGATGCAAACGTGAGTATACACGTGTAAAGGAGTGTTCATACAAGTAGAAAATACTTTCAGAGACTCTTTCCAGCAGGTTTTATATTTTTCTGGTGGCACGTTGGCAGGGATTTCCACACAGATGTAAACAATAGGTGCCAGAATCTTTAGATTATCACGGGGAAGGAAAACATTGGCTAAAGTCGCAGTAATCACTTTAAACACTAGAGCCTATTTTCATTTCCTCACCTTGATACATAGGATGTGGGTTCCGGCTTTGACAAGCTCGTCGGCCAGTTTCACATAGTAGTCCAGGGAGTACTTCTGCCTCATTGGGTCAGAGACGTCACCTGTGTACGAGATGGCAGCTTCCACTACGCCACCTGCTGCCCCTGCAGCCTCCATGCCCAGCAGCATGTTTGGCAGGTAGTTCAGGGAATCGAACACACGGAAGATGTCCATGCCATTCTCCTTGGCCACCTCGCAGAACCTGGGGGCGGGGTGGAGGGAGAGGAAAATGATGTTTACCAGCAACACACAACAATCCTATTCATACATTTATTTTAAATCCACATTCAAATCAGAGACAGAAGTGGGTTAGGGAGACTGTCAAGACTTTACACTGCATGATGATCACACAATCACTCTCACAAATACGGTATAATGAGTTTGTCTCCATGCACCGTGTATTCCACATAATAGCACGCATCCGGTTTGGGATAAGCTGTTTATATCCATCTCCACTTATAATTATCGCTGTACCTGTGTTGATACAATATCCTCACCATTTCCATGAGAAGTGAGCTTACACCGCCTGCAGGAAACGACAATAACTGGAGAGAAATGTATACCCGCCTCATTATCTAACCTGCTAGTGGTAAATCCGTCCTGTTATTGCCTTGGCCCTGGTACCTTAATCAGGTTTTTCATAACTGGGGTGAGTGCTTACTGTAGCTGTGTTACTGTGAATTCAATATTTACACACACTAAGAGCTTTTGTTTTGGCAAATAAACAGAGACACTTAATGTTGTGCCATTAGAGGATTACCAGTCCAACGTCTGCATGCCCAGTATTTATTTAGCACGACAATGCATAAAAGCGCTGTCTAGTGGATGCTGTCTGGCACCAAATCAGAAACACTGTTCTACATATCTGACTCAGAGCTGATGTAATCGTAATTCATGTGAATCAGAAACAAAACACCTTCTTTCAAGTGACAAGACGATCTGGTTAGCATTCATTTGACCCTTTCAATGTACCAGGCATTTTAGATGTTTAAACATTTGACATCCCTCTTGCTGCAGAGCGTACTGTACTGTGACATGCACTTTAAATCAAGCAAATGAAATAAAATTACACTTTGATTTGATTTAGCTAATGAAGACGCTTAGGCCACTTGGCTGTGGGCTGCCGCACTGAAAGCGCCAAGGGTGAGAGAGTGATGGAGTGAGGCGGGGAGGGAAACAGATCAAAGCCATTAATCACAATCATGTGCAAATTTTCAATGGCACTCCCCCCAATGGGACTCTGAAAGTGAGAGGGAGGAGAGGGTGATGAAGAGCAGTCGGGATAGAAAGAGAGAGTTAAAAAGCAGGAAAGAAGTGTGTAATGCAGAGAGATGAATGGAGGCATGAAAAAAAGGGAGTCATAGGAGTGGGGATAAATAATGACTATATGATAGAAGAGAGGGGAGGGAGAGAAACGGGGAGCATAGGGGAGGCCTGCGTGTGTGTGATTCAAATGGAAGGAGGGAGGAGGGGACAGCTGCATTAGTCATAGAACCACTACACATTTATTTGCGGTGAGGGGGATTAACACTGTGCATATACTCTGTGTGTGTGTGTGTGTGTGTGTCCTTTTCTGTGTTTGTGCGTGGAACTGCATGCAGGTGTGTGTATGTGTACATGAGTCATCCATGTCATCGGGATAGCTTGTGAAACCATTTGGAAAAGTGGCATGTGTATGCATGTGTGTAGGCACAGGAGTATTTATGGCCCTAAATTCATTGCAGGGCACATCTGTATCGATGTGTGTACCTCACTGAGCGTGGTAGGAGGCAATGGGGAAAGAAATAAACCAAATTAACCTGATTAAAAGTGTGTTTCAGTTGTATGGTTTGTGGGTAGCTACTGTACAGTACATCAGTTTAGAATAAATGTTTAAATGTTCAAAGGCAAATGTGTTGTTTTGTATTAATAAACATGTTGAAAATAATACAAAATACATAAATTATACAATTGAGCTTAAAGCAAAAGCTTGTTCTCAACTGAGCAGCTCCGTCCGCTGAGGAAAACCAAAAGATATGGTTGAAAGCTTTGGAAACAGCAAGTTATATATTTGTTATCCAAGTTATCCAAAAGGTCTTCAAAATGCAAAACAATGTGCATATTTATAGTAAGTATCTGGGTGTTAGAGCTGTTAGCTCTTAAATACTTGATTGATAACTGAATTCAAGTATTAAATATGGAAGGAAAAAGTGTGAGTGAGCGTGACTCACTTAAAAACAGCATTGTCAGGGTAGTTGGTGTAGCCCACAGCGTTGGCCCCTCTCAGCAGCATCTGGAACGGGACGTTAGGGATCAAAGCTCTCAGCTCCTGGAGTCTCTTCCATGGGCACTCTGACAGGAAGCGCATGGCCACATCAAAGGTAGCACCTACACACACACACACACACACACACACACACACACACAAGGAGTGGAAGTTTATTTCAGCTGTCATCTCAAGACTCATCTGTCATCTCAAATTTTAGATTCACAAACTAATAATTCAAACGTATGACATTACTCACAAACGCAGATGGCACACATATAATGCACACTAATGGACATTCAAACAGGATATCTGATGATACTTGCACATTCATTGTTTGTCCCAACGCTTTGATCATTTCATTCTAAAGTCACTTTAAAATCTAAGAAATGTTTCAGTGAAAGAGGCAGAAAAAAAAAAACAGATAGCCATCTCTCATTTCCCTTTCTGGGGGAGTAGATTAGCGAATCTCATGCCCGTTTATCATATAAGCCAGAAATATTGAAGCCTCCAGTGGTTTTCTGCTGATCCAACACTGCCATCATTAAATTTAATTTTCTGAGCACTCGTACATTTGGACATGGAGAGAATACAAAGCACAAGCGCTTGTTCCTTACTCTTAGAGGAGCAGGAATGCCCTGGAAAAACTCTCCCAACCCCGATTTAGCCTGTGTCAGCATCTCTTAAACTAGTGGTTTGGAAACGAAATGACTCCAAGCAATCCTATCTATATCTGTATCTATATTAGTATTAATTAGTATTAGTATTAATGTTTTATAATACATGAGATATCAAAACATGATGCAGAGCGAGGAATTCATCTGGGACGTCAGAATTTACTCAAATAATTTGATAAAAGGAATGAACACTGACAGCTGGTCTCGCATATCAGAACATTAGGCAAGGGTGCAGTTTTAGCCTGCCCCTTTTTTGGAAAGACAGGCAGCCTCCAATCTGTCATGAAGATGAGCTGAAATAAATCAAAGAGAAAGAACCAAACAGCCCTGTTACGCACCGCCCACGACTGCCAACATTTCTTAATGTTTAAAGAAAGTATTACTTTTTTTGGGACAAATTGTCTCCTGGAATATGGGCACACTAGGTAAGAGTAAATGTTACAAAACTCTATTAAAACCATTTGTTCAGTCTCATATTGGCAGACTCTTTACTCTCTAAATTTCCCCTGGTGGGAAAATAAAGTTCTCTAAAATAAACTTATGCCTCGTACTCTTGAGCCAATAAAGGAATAATGAATAAAAATGATTCATATCTATAATTTGAATAAACACACACACAACACACACTTGGCAGCAATTTTCTCTCAGCATTTTTGCTTAAGTGTGCAATTATGGCCCTGATGCATCAGACAGGTTATCGTGCCAAATCAATTTTTATGTCATCTGTGATTCCACTTTATTGGTCTGGATTGGTTGATTTGCCTTTGTGCTGGTCAGACTTTCATGCTTGAGTGTCTACTGCTTGTACCAAGAAACAGCTCACATTGCTTCTGCACATGCAGAAGCAATCTGAAACACTGAATATACAACTGCAGGGCAGAACAAGATGCACACACCAACATGATACGTACAGTACTGTAATTAAGAATCTGCCACTTTACCATCTGATAAATTTGCCAATTGTAAAAAACATATGGGAAACCATATAGATACATTATGTGACCCAATTCACATTACTGTATCTCCCGTGGTATAGGGAGGAACGCTATATCAGGAAGAGACTTAATCCTCAAAGGGCTTTCACAGGCTTAATCTCTTCAATGATTCATTCTGCCTCTAAGCAGCTGAAACATGTGAAAGCAATATTCCCTATCTAAGATCCCTCTGTGTAAAAAAAGATTCTTGCATAGGGACAATGTGTCATGGTGACAGTGCTCAGTGCTCACATGGTCATCTCCCTTAGGTGATTTATTTTGGTTCTGAGTGATTGGAGCAGAGCAGAGTGTAATATTCTCTATGTCTGATCACTTAGTAATAAAAGTGCATTGTAGAGGAACCTACTATCAAGAGAGGCACGATAGTTATTCTTCCCATTGTCTTTTACTGATTTATGAGGAACTGTTTCAGGGTATAGTTAAAAGCTGTCACCGTGGGACAGTGTGTGCTAGAGCTGAACTTTTTACTGCAGCATGGTAGTCTAATTTGTGTTTCACAACCTAAATCAATATCAGGCGAGAGCATGGCTGGCAACTTGTGAATCTGGGAACTTTGGGTTTTCAAAGCTGAGTGAATAAAGGATGTTTAAGTGGGGATGGGAAACAAACTGTCTGATATTCACACATTATCCTGACCGGTCAGCAGTCTCTCCAATGATTTTACACTTCCGCGAAGCCAAAGCATAATGTTTGAAAGATGTGGGCATTTAGCAAGCATGAACTGTTTATGGAAAGAGTATACTGAGTTGCATTACTGTAAGCGCAGGACCCAGCGTTTTTAGAGCTCAAAGTCTGGATATCCTGACCTCTGCTGCTTTTGAGCAAGAAGTCAAACTTAATTTACATTGTATACATAGTGCTTTACAGAAAGAATGAAAGGAAAGACAGATATAGAAAACAAGGTAAAATGAGAGTACAAAGAAAAAGTTATAAAAGCCAGAAAAAGCCAAATAAAACACACTATTTTGTAAAGTACACATTGGTTTGGCTTCTTTTAGACTCTCTCTCACAAGTTTCCAAACTTTAAAATGAAATGGTCTATTAATAATAAAATATTGGATTTTACTTTAATCTCACTCCATAAAGGTCATGTGTCATACTCAGCTACCAAACTTTAGCAAATGAATCCCAATGTGGAAAGTCTAACTGATAAAAAAACAAGTGATAAAAAAAGAATACTTTGTAAGTAACAGCAAAAGCAGCATATCGGAGTGAACTTTTGTCATGAGAAAATATACTATGTCAAAAGGCTTGGTGGCAGATTCATTATTCCGTTTTCTAAATGCTTTGTTGTTCCTACCTAACAAGTCAAATTATCATCAACATATTAATATGCACAGGGAGCATTTTATTATACTGTAATCTAGTAAAGTCTCAGGAACCTTTCACAGAGATATGGCTCTCTAGAATTTATTCTGCCTTCAAGTGTTTAAATAATTATGAGAAAGTACTGTACTGTTTTCTCTGACTGATAATCGTATCATGCAGGAATTACAGACGCCTCAAGAGGATCCACTAGCATAACACTTTTCTCTACGATGATTCACACGCTCTCCACTTTTCTTAACTAAGAAAGACAATCTTTTGCTGCTCAGCTCATAATGTCAGCCCATTATAGAATCATTATGTCAGGAGGTTTTTAAACTTCTCCAACTCCTGTTTTACATTTGATTTCAATGATGTACTTTGTCGTTCTATAAATGGGAGAAAGACGAGCACATATTCACTTCCGCTGACTTCTTTATGAAGACTGTTTAAACTTTCATTGCTTTCAGAGCTTTCATTGACACAGGATTTCAAAACTCGTCTCCCACAGCAATTCAAACATTAGTGTTTTATGAGAGCTCTTAGAAGGAAGACACAAAGTAAGATGCATTCATTTTTCTCTTGCAGTTTTATTATAACTAGATTTAGTTTAGGGCCCAGTTATTCTACAGAGTTTACATAGAGCTTTTGCTGCAGCAAATGCCCAAATTAAGAGTGTTGACTACATTGTAATTATGTGTTGAAGCCTTAAAAATTAAGGGAACGTTATTTGCTCTTTCTAAAAATTGTTTAAAAGAGCATGTTCACTGTTTAGCCCAAACCTTACTAAATGTTTCTTTATAATAATTCATATTAAATACAGCCCCACCAATAGTTTTGAAAACCCCACTGCTACTTCTCTGGGGCTATTTTAGAGGCTTTCAAAAACCATGATAAGTCTCAGTTTAGAAAACAGGAAGCTCTGAGTAAATTAACATCTTTAATGTTCAACCATTAAATGGTCTCAAAGCACGCTTTCTTTCAGGTTTTATTGACTGTTCTGCACAGTTTCCTGTTTCTCACACCGAAAGACAGGAGAAATAATCAGAAAACCCTGATGGAAAGTCAGTTTGTGCTCTTTTATCAATGAAGCTTATAGACATGTCTGGCTGTGCTGTGAGCTTCCCGTTCCCTAAAGGGAGATTCATCACATTTATGAAAGCCTAAACGAAAAGCCCCATTGGACTGTGTATAAACTGCAGCAGAGGTAGGATATTCAGAAGTAAAGCTATCAGTGAGGTTGTGTTATGAATGACTATAATTTTAATATGAGTGTGGGCTGAAAAATGGTGTTCTTTATTTTTCAATCTTCAAATATAAGACAATGAATTGTTAAAAAGGCATTTATGTCCCTTAATCAAAGTACTTTCCTCTTGAATTGGTTCACACAGTATAATGAGACATGCAGGGACAAGGGACTTCCCTGGCACCTATTCAACAATTTCAGACAGATTGAGTTCACCGCGAGTTTTCACAACCTCTCTTCAAAGATTTACTTTTAATGTAACTGCTCAAACATGTCTAAGCTGAATTCATATCATCTTTCGCTGGTCAATCTCATAAAATCATCAGGATATACTGGGAGATGGAACTATTTAAGCTTTTTCTATCGAAATATCTCCTCTCAATGATTTTCTTTTACAGCACTCTACTTTTACTTTTTGCTATAACCTTTTTATTTGTTCAAACATGAGATGAGGAGACAGTTGCTTAATGTGAGATCTGCTCAAAGTGGTCTCCCACAGTAATGAAATATATTGCTTTCCCCCAGCTGGTGCACAATGATTGGCTACCAGGGGGAATTTAATCTCAGAAAAGGTACCGGAAGCACTGAATAGGTTTCACTGGAGTGTGTCTCTCCTCTGGGTTTTTTTCTTTCACTTTGTTCAACCATCAAACAGTGAGCACAGTCACCGCAACAGAAACCCTTTTTACTTTAGGCTTTAGTTGTTCAGTTTTTATGTCTGTTCTTGTGATCTACTCAAACCACTATCACTGAGTAGTTTACTATAATTGAGCATTAAATTAAATGTTTCAACCTCGAGAGGTTCGCTGGGCATCTCTCTTCCACAAATCTATGCATCTTAATTGTTAAAAGGGGAAATGAATGAATTTACTCTTTGAAATCAGTTCATAACAATTGCACGTCACACAGGACTGTTATCAAGAAGTGTTGATAACTGGTCTTATCGCCAATTGTTCAAACATGAGGGCTGTTGTTCTCCGGCCTGTTTCAGAGTAATTGCATATTATACAGGGACACCAGTTGACTGTTCATGCCTCAAGAAGTTTCAATATCGTGTGATTCTCTGTATTCAAGAGAAGGTGAAAGGTACAATCATTGTCTATTGAGGAAACTTAAAGACTTTTTGGAGAGGAGATGCAGGCATGAGATATGTTTTCATTGGCACATGGTTTTTCATAGCTCAGACAAGAAAAACAAAGAGCTACAATCTCTGTCATCAATGAAACAGGGAACAGGTCTACAACAAGAGTGGGGAGAGAATGGAAAGTACTGGCATGACTGTTCAGATAAATTAAAATGGTGAAGAAGAGCACAAAGAATTTAATTAACATGATAGCCATCAGAAAAGAGAGATTCATGCCATTCTTGCATGACTGCTTGTGTGGGATCACATATTATAGATGAAACCTCAGTTATAACGAAACTTCAGAGTGTCGGTGTTGCTTAAATTGGTTCTGTAGTCGATACCACTAAATGTACACTGAAACATTAAGATGGAGCCAAAGGACGGTTAAGTTTAGCTTATGCACGGGGAAACTGCAAGCCCAGGTCTGCCAACCATTCATTTGTTTACTCTGTACAAAAACTGAAGTGTATTTGTGAGTTTGTGCAGAGTTACATACAGGACTATTTCATGGTGATGAAATGACGTGCATTCAACACAAAGAAACTCACCTCCCCAGTTCTCCAGGCTGAAAAGATTGCTGAAGTTGTGGCTGACGAACGGTGAGATCTTCTTCAGGTCGTGGGTCCGAACCCTGGTCGCCAGGAGTGACTGGTGGGCATCTCTGAAAGTGGTGTCCATAAGCAACAGACCTTGGTGGGCACGGACAGCCCTAGCAAATCCCTCAGGGCCGTCACGCAGTAACACGTCACGGAAACCTACCGGAGGGTCACCTGATTGTGACGGAAGGAGAGAGAAAGACAGCACAAAGAACAAACTTAATGTGGCCATGAGTTTGTTGGTTATACATGTGATGTGAGCTGTTTGTGAGAAATCACAATCAAGTGCTAGAACAAACTTTAAAATGTTCCAAACTCAACCAGATGGTTCAGATACTTAATGAATATATTCACAGAAACATATTAATACAAAAAGATAAAAATAATAAAACTTTACTTTTATAAACCACAGACATGCAATTACAGCCATGTGGTAATAATCCATTCACTGAACAAGCAGGCAAGATGTGTGAGTAACCTTTTCTCTAACCTTAAGTGGTGTATTGACTTGAGACACTTCTCAAGTGTCTGGAAAAATAAATGATTCACATCAGTTTAACGAGACACCAGGCGAGCAGGTAAAGTGATGTTAGTTATACTGTTCTTTCTCAAGATGCGCTGTTAACAGGTCCGGTGCTTGTCATAACTTCTACTAATGAGGTGGACGCTTTCTCCTTTCATTTCTGCTCCAATCGCCCTCAGCTCAAGTAGATCAACTATAACAGAATACAGGAACAAGCTCAGCAGCCGGCTTATTAGGCACACCACCCACCGATTTGTGAAAATGGATTTCTCCTGCTGACAGTGACTCATATGGTCATGGTTTTCTATATAAAGCAAGCACCTACTGCTTAATAAAACAAGAGATCCAAGTGACTGAGCTTGGTACTGTATGGTTGCCACCTGAAGGTGAACAGATGGGTGCTATTGCACTTTTCATGCATCTCTAATTTCTCAACCTTATCTGGCCTGTGACCTCGTTTTTAGTTCCCAAAATTCCCAGCTATCAGAAGGCTGTCATGTTGTCACACATTTGAGTATGGCATATATTTATATTCTATTTTGAAAGTGTGGAGGTAGCTCCAGATGGATTATATTGAAATGCTATATTTCTATCCTTTTTAATTTATGTTCTTTGACATAGTGATATGTTTCATATATTTCCATATACAAT
This sequence comes from Lepomis macrochirus, assembly GCA_024633595.2. Classification (NCBI taxonomy): domain Eukaryota; kingdom Metazoa; phylum Chordata; class Actinopteri; order Centrarchiformes; family Centrarchidae; genus Lepomis; species Lepomis macrochirus. Next base: position 9,883,647 of record JALXJV020000002.1, on the reverse strand, counting down.
TTTAGGTCCTTAGGAACAGCATACATACACACACAGATATATATATCGATATAGAGATATATACATCTATAGATATAGATAGATAGATAGATAGATATCTATCTATATATAGATATAGATATAGAGATATATTTAGATATATAGAGATATAAATAAAATAACCTGCTGATAGCACTTGAGAACATGAATGTCTATCTATCCAATAGTGGAGATCTTACACACAAAACCATAAATGAGAACCTCATGATGGTACTAAGACAATGCCAGGGTATCACCAAAGTAACTAGGATTTAATCTCTCGAAACCACGAATTTCTGTACAAAAATGTGTGCCAATCAAGCAGATGTTTCAGTGGAAAGTGAAAATCTTGACCTGCTGTGGTGCCAGACAAAATGTCAGGGTGTCACCAAACTCTGTAGGATTCGTCCTCTGGAGAAGATGACTGTCTCTACAGAGCTATTTTACTTGCCATCCAAAAAAGCCATGTCGTTAGCACAGCTAAAAATTAGACAACAGCAAGACAAACTACCAGATGAACTAGAAACGGGCAAATCACATGGAGAAAAATCCATTAGCAGTGTCAAGAGTTCAGAATCCTTGCAGGACCCATCCCTGAGCAACCCAGGAGGAAGACTATTGGACATGTTGGCATTTTGTGAGTGTTTTTGGTTAAGCCTACAAGGCTGCAATGTCATATACGGTATCAAAATGTACTGTCACCGCTAAAAGCCTCCACAAGGAGGAATTAAAACAATTGTTGCGGAATCCCCAAGACAAATACTGGCATTTGCAGTTCATAACAGCTGAAGAGTCCTCAAAACAAACAAGTTAAACACTGCACAGACCTTGCTATAACCAACCTTCTACCCTTATCCTTCTCTCTAGCCTCAGTGTTCTTTCCTCTCCATGGCTGGCAATTAGACACAAGCACAACCAGAGGCATTACAATATTGGAAGTGGAATTGGGATCTATATTTGCTGCTGTGTGTACAATCATCAATCAATTAGACTAGTTAATGAGGTACTATCTGCCTGCTTAGTTGTCCTCCAACACTGCCCCTCTCTCTTCCCCTCTCTCTCTCTATCACTTCCTCTCTGTCTGCGTAGCTGAATATTCGCTCTTTACCTTTTGTTGTTGAACCCCATCCCTGAAAACAAATGATCTCTGCTGTAATTGTCTCAAAGGCCAGCATGGGTAAAATGTACGCACACACACGTGCGCGAGCTCGTTGATACATTTGTCCACTCACGCAAACGCACTAACACAGAAACACAAAATGAGTTCATCGAAATACACAGGCTAGATGAGCTCTGTGAAATCACGCTGCCATAGCAAATAGATACAAACGCTTTGAACTTATCAAGATCAGTTTATAATACGGCCGACTGGGGAACACGGCACAATCCCCTACACACAGAAAATTTATTTCTATTTCTATTCCTTCTATTTCTCACACTGCAGTCTTAAAAACTTGCTTTCTATGTTTTTATCACTTCTGCTGTCTTTTACACAGATGCCTCAACTAGGCCTGTCAGGATTACTACTTTTCTTGGACTTACATGGTCCAAGAATTAATTGTGATAAACAATATTATGGGCATTTTAAGACCATTTTATGCCACTTACATAATAATAAAGTACAACCTTTCAAAGACCAACTTAATTTTAAATTCTTAAGAATACAGACACATAAAAAAAATAAAATCACACAACCAAACCACATGGGATCTCCCAGTCAGAGCTGGTTAACGTGGCTTGGGAAAGGGAGGTTTGGGGTTCCCTGCTGGAGCTGCTGCCGGCGTCACCCGACCCCAGATAAGCGGTTAAAGATGGATGGAAGAACAATCAAAACAATAAAACTGATCTCAGGCTCCATTAACAAAAATTGCACTAAATATTAAACATTTCGCTCACGGGTATAGAGTGTCGTTCTTTGTAGTGACACTGCTTTGCCACAAAGTCGACATACTGACTCTTTGACATTAATATGGCTCTCCTCTCTCATTCAGCTTAAAGCCAAAATGGTTCCACTGGGAATGCGGCTTGGAAAAAATGTCCATCTCGACTAACCTAATACTACAAACGTTCTGGCTGGAATTATAGTCTTCGGGAAAAACACCAATAAAAACACCTAATAGCCTCGAGTAACACGTTATCTTCACTTGTGGCTGTCCGCTCTGTGTGTGGAGGAACAGCAACTGTCTAAAGTTTTGCTGTTCATTCTTACGTAAATCAACACGCATGTAAACACAGTGTCGATATATCGTATGATAAGTCGATGGCGTAATTATCGTGACAGCCGTAGCCTCAACACAACAGAGATGAAATGAGGGCATCTGTGCAGAGACGACAGAGCTTAAACAATGGCCTATTCATGTGACAGTTTCCTATAGAAAGCTAGTGGGTGTTTGAGTGGATCCCAAGCGGTTGCTGTGCTTGACAATTGACCCACTTAACCACAAGCATGCACACGCGCATGCGCACGCACACACACACACACACACACACACACACACACACACACACACACACACACCTTTCCATTGAAAACACCTGACTCTCACTTCCCAGCTTTTGTATGCTCTCACTGCACTCATCTTTCTCCCGGGCTTGTGTCACTTCATACCTCTTCCCTTGACATTCTTCACCTGTCTTGTCCTCTTCTCACACTACAGTTGTTCTTCTCCTGCAGCAACACAATACTGGCTAATACAGTTAGAGTGATCTACAGAGCTCGGAGGTAGTTCTTTATTTGCAATTTGTGTAGGAGACAAACTCAGTAATAACAGCTTGCCATGTTGCTGTCCTGAGCTGACGCCCGCCTCCTTAGGAGATTGTGTTCAGGAACCTTTTAACTGGCAGATCCTGGTGGGACTGCAAATTAATGCATCATTAAAGTCGGATGTGCTGGAGCAGTCAATTGATTATCCCTGTACAGGTTAAAAGCAGGTAGGTGTTTGTATGAGTTGTAAGACAAATGTTCAACCTGTTGTAAGCTATGGACTGCTTTTCTCCCTCCCAGTTGAATTATTCTGAATTCACATAAGGTATTCCTTTCTTATACTGCCATGGCACATTTACATTAAATTTTCATTTATGTATTGCTTTCTATTTACCATAACTTCTAAAGTACAGCCTGCTGAAAACCTTTTGACTGACAGTGCTGCTCAAAAACAATTTGTTTTCATGAAAGTTGAGGTGTGAAACTAACAACTGAAAGATGTTTTTGGAACAAAGGAGAACAAATAAGAAAAAAACCTTTACTTTGCAGTACACACACCTGAAAAAAAAATCCAAAGTATCTTCAGGTTTCAGAAAGCCAAATTTAAGACCCTTTATGACTCCTTTTAAAGCAACCTGAAAATGAGGTTTGGACCCAAGATTTTTTTTTTATTTAAATAAAAAAGATGCAAAAAAGAAGAAGCCCTTTCTGTTTGAACATGGCTAATGAAGAAGCATCAAAAAGTAGTAACAGGTAGCAAAAGAAAAAAAGAACAGGAAGAAAATATTAAGACGTTAAGTCAATTTGTGCACAGATTTTGCATTTTGTACTACAAACTAACCTTCTACTTAACAAGGGATTTATTTTATAGTCATTTTACAATACAAGGTTGCCTTTATGGTACACACACACACACACACACAACACAGAGCAAAACATAAAAACTATTAACTTTGAAGAACAGTGTGGGTGAATTTGAAAGTCTCCCAGCCTGGGGAAAGAAGCTTCTATGGAGCCGGCTGGTACGGCAGTGGATGCTTCTGTATCTCTTTAATTCTCAGAATGGAAATACAGCGGCATAACTGGGAGGAGGAAAGTAGTCCGTCATTTTTATTAGTCATTCTTCCTAAAGCTAGCTCAGAGGCATATGGTGATTAACCTCTAGATGTCCTCTATTAAATAAATGCAGACGATAATTGGAACAAGGTGTACTTGTACACCATCGATGAACCACCAGCAATCAGCCTTCAGAGTGAACGTTTTAGACTACAAATCCTAATTAGAAAGTAATGGCCTTTGAGTACTTAACAGGTTCTGTCAGGACACCATCGGCCTGTCCTTTAATCCCTTCTCTTCTCACAGTGTAAAGGGAAGTCCTGAAGAATAGTTTCCTTCCTTTCTCTCGTTATCTGTAGATGGGATGTTTTGAGAAATGGCAATGTCATTCTGATCTTTGCTCTGCTCATTTCTGGGGCTGGTACACAGTAATAGTCATTCCCTACTCTTTTCTCCATCTCCCTCTTTCCCCATATATCTATCTCGATCAATTTATCTACCCGTATGCTGCCTGCCACTACAACCACCTGACTATTTTCTCTACATATAGTGATTATACACTGCCCAAACCCTCTCTTCTACTTTCATAACCCCATTTCTCCTTCCATGCCCTGTCCCTCCCTCCCTCCACAGTGTGATAATACAGGCCTAATCCCTCTCTTCTTTCAATCCCTCCGTTGAATGAAAGAAAGGATATAAGCACATTACAAATCTCATTACTAGGCTTTAGGTATGCCTCTGTGCGTGCCTGTGCTGCATACGACTACCTCATCGGCTGCTTACAGAAGGTAAGTGGGAGCATGTACACAAAGGGTGTCTGCCTACAGTGTACCTGCTCAATACAGTATATTTATGTACCAGTTTGTGCACAAGTGTGTGATTTTCAGGTGTACATACGTGTGTGTTGCCTTTCCTGCGATAAGAGGGACAGGCAATGATAGCTTTCAACACATGATTAGCATAAGTAGACAAGTGGGGTTTAAGCACAGAGAAACTCACATGCAGATGTACACACAAACGCTGCAGATTATTCTGTCTAACTATTCTTCTCTACTGCATTCAACTGTGCGTGGTTTTTAGATGTCAGATTTGATTAGTTATGCCTGATTATGATTCGCATTATTTTGTTATAAATTCGTGTTTACCGGCCATGCTGCGGTATGTGCTGAGGCAGAACAGGCAGCTGATAAACATGTCAGATTGATACAGCTGATTATTTTGTTGCTGTCAAAAAGGAGCAGCTGCGTAAATTCATGCCAGTTTGCACCCCTAACAAAAATAAACCTGGGAACACAGTGGGAAAGGACAGAAAGTGCATCATTGCAAAAAGACCACAGACACAGGCTTTGACATCATGTGAAATAAGCACATTTTTGTACATATTTTAATGCCTTTTAAAAACATATTTAATTTTAAGACTGAGTAAATCTAATCACTATTTTAATATAAGCATTTCATCAATATTCCATCCTTAGTTTTGTGTCCTAGACACTATAGTTAGTATGGGCGTAAAAAACAACAACAACAGCAAAAAAGACAAACAAACACGGAGCTCAACTCTCCAGAGACTCTAAGTGGCTCAACAAGCTCACCAAAGAGCTCAGCTTGGCCGTTGGCCTTCCAGCAAGACTCCAGGGGTGCTGGTGCAGAGCAGGGTGAGAAGCACAAGACTTCTGTCTTCACAAACAATGAACTGCACCCTCTTACCGCTGTACTCACAGCTCAGCAGAGCACTTTGGGCCAAAGCCCCTTTCCTCCCAGAGTGCTAAACTGAGCCATTTAGGAAGGCCTTTCCGCCTACAGCTATCAGACTGTTCGACAGCCCATTTGTCATTTGGTGGGTGCTTTTATCCAAAGTGCCCTACGGATGCACAAGTGTTTACATTTTTAGCATGGAGCTGAAATGAAACCTCTAACCCTTGCAGCGGCAGTGCCTGGCTAAATTAGTCCAAATGCAATAAATGCAATAAGAATGATGAACTGTGACGTTATCATGCAAACAGCCAATCACATCTAGTGAACGCACTTTTTTTTAACCAATTCAATATAGTGAAATTATAGTACGTGGATCTTGTTGACACATTGCCCAACACACAGAAATACACTGAAACCACAGGTTTTTCACCAATTTCATTGCTAAAAATAGTTTCAATTTTTTGATTGTTGAATGAAAAAGGTGACTTGCACTGTGATTGGCTGAATTGCATTTTGCTGACATACCCATGGTGACAGGAGGGATGACGGGGTCTATGGAGGAAGGCTTAGCCTTGACAGGGATCGGTGTGGTTGGTCCATTTACCATCACATGACCTGGATGTGAGTATAAAAATAGAGAATACGAGTCAGATGCAGTCCTGTTACAGATCTAACATCCTGTAAAGACAAGAAAGAAAAGGAGCAAAAATCAATGAAGGTTATAAAACAGCAGCCCTGAGGCTAGTTAGGGTTATGACCAGATGTTTATATAGAGCAGGGGTTTCCTCCTTTGTGTCTTAACATTTGTTGGTATTCAGAACAAAACATCTTTAATGGCATATCTCAAGCTGATCTGAGTGAAGTGAATCATTATTGTGTTTGTTTTTTATCTATAGTATTGATCCTCCTCTGCTTTCCCCTAAGGGTTGGTAGAAGGCAGAGATGACCCAAGATCTACCGTGGTTACGCTGCAGATCCACAGTTATTTTAATCATGGCATTCACATCTATGTGCAGCTTGGTCCTCTTAAAATAACTTCCCTTCATTTTAAGAAATCTTGATTTTTCCAGACAGTATTTCACTGTTAGCACTAAACAAATATATATCCTAGCTTTGAGTTTGGTATATACCGTAGAGCAGTGGTACAATTTTCTGTCTGTTGTTTCAACCAGCTCAGCACTTTTCCCCCTCTCTGGTTTTTATCACCTAACTCTGATATCCCAAATTTCAAGTCTAAATGTTATTATTGGATTTCTTATTATATGCTTTACAGGTCCTGTTAACACTCTTTCTTTTTACCCACCAAAAAAAACCAAACTTCCTTGTTCTTGATCCTTGCTCACTAAAAGCCTTTGAAAGCTACAGAAATAGTTATGAAATGATAGAGAAAAGGTGGTTGCTGAGATATTGAATCAGTGCTGACTGTATACAGCCCTCGTTTTAATGCAACAGTTTGAACCAGCAACATACTGAACTTACTACTGAATATAAGACAGTCAGCAACAACGCTGCAATGTCACATTTAAACGATGATGTGGCCGAAATATGAATTATATAGTGACTACAAATCTTTGAACTGAACAGTAAAAACAATTTGATTCTATATATTTAAACTGACTTGTAATTTCCATTTCTCTGTTGTGTGCTGTTTATATACTGACCCAGGTAGTGCAGCAGCTTCTGGGCACGGTTCTGAGTGGGCTTGAGGTTGAAGAGTTCCTGGTTCTCGTCGATGAACTGGGTGTCCACGGTGGAGTGGAGGAACTGGTGGTTGGAAAAAACATTCTGAAGGAACGGGATGTTGGTCTACAGAGGGAGAGACAGATGGATAAACAGAGGAGGAGAATTTTAATTTGCCGTCTTTCATGGACACTTTACTCAAAGGGTTCGGAAAAACACCTCTTGCACAAATTGAAGTAACACACACACACACAGTATAAAGAAGCAAGAGGGTCGAGACAACAATCACTCAGCTCAAGTGTCATTCTGCAAATGAAATCACTTGAAAGAAAAAGAAAGCAGGTCTTTTGAGGAGAAATTGACATTTGTGACAGTGCACACAAAGCATACCTAGTTACCGGTTAACACACAAACAGTGGCATCACAAAAATTGCACACAAATAACAGTACGCAAAACACATAATCTCAGCTTCAATAAACAAACACGCATGCGGGGCCGAGAGAGAAAGTCAACTGTTGAAAGTAATTACATTTGTTTGTTGCCTCAAAAGTATTATCACGCCAATTAAGCTCTCTTAATTAACAAAGAAGGGAAGACTGAATGGCAGAGAAGAGAGAAGAAAGAGATGTAATTGTTGGATTTAATTTCATTTGATTTGTTGCTGATTTTTTTCCACTCTTGTAGGTATTAATGTGGGTACACTGCTTTGAATTGTGTTAAAGGGGCGGAGAAAGTGAAAGACAAGGGAGACTGACAGAAAAAGTAAGGGGGAGGGAGAATAGAAAAAGTTAAATTAGAAAGGAGGGGGGGTGTTAAAAGGTTAGAGCAAAAGGAAGATATGTTAATATCCTCCTGGAGCAGCTTCAGATGTGTTTATCGCTGTTCAATGTCCTGAAGGGAGGGTAGGAAGTGAAGGAATAAACTGTGTGCAAAGTTTCCCAAACTTGTTTTTGCATTTTAGCTGGCATTTAAAAAGAAGAAAACCCCTGTCACTCATGACCCAGATGATCCAAGTATCCCTTTTATTTAACGCTTTTAACGCCACCTAGAAACACACAACCAGAGCTCAGAACCAAGAGAGAGAAACAGAATGCCCAAACACCTCCTGGGTTTTGGCTCTAAAGCAGCTCACTATACACCCAGAAATTTAAAATCCGTCTCTCTATCAATTCTGATAGTCCACAAATAAATATATGTATACGCACAATCAAAACATTACCCACAGATGGCCAAAATTTATAACCACAATTTGAGCGTTTAGCTGACAGTCAAACCCAGAGTGACTTGAAATAATTGCTGCAGTACAATCACTCAGGAATCCCATAATTGGGAGAAGGGGGTTGAGCAATAAACAAACCACACAGACACACAACTCATTACCAGCACTGAGAGAGGAAGATGTAGCAGAGAGATCAATGTGCTCAGGCAAATAAAGAGCATGTTGGTCATGCCTACAGAACCAAAATTAAATGTATACAGTAATAATTGAAACCAGAGGGAGCATCATTTACATCTACATTTGTTATTAGGGGTAGAGAGAACAAAGAAATTCAGAGAACACAAAGACTATAATTTTATTATATATATATATATATATATATATATATATATATATATATATATATATATATATATATATATATATATATATATATATATATATATATATATATATATATATATATATATATATACATATACATATATATACACACATACACACACATACATATATATAGCATTAATATTGAGAAATTCAAATTTAGAGACAAGACTGTGTACATTTTATTTAGAGACAAGACTACACACATATTTCCAGGCATTTAATTAACGGCGAGGTGAGAGGATTCAATTTTTGGAGCTATCTGATCAAATGCACACAAAATGACACTGTATTCTCAGCCTCCTGCTAAAGGGAGGAGAGCTGGAAAGGAGAGAGAGGAGAGAGCTGGGGGATTCACATAGCTGTGCTGCACTGCCAAGCCTTGGGCTACAAAAGCTGTGGACCAAAACAAAGGGATTTCTGACGAATGCTATAACTGCAATATGACTTTAGAAACCTGCGGACTGCTTATTTTCTTCCATTTATAGAATCTGCCAACATAACTATCAAAATATCTGCTGCTGCCTCACATGCCAGTATCCTTGAAGAGAATGAAATGGACTGTACAGTAATAAAGCGCCTTGCTACTCTTCCAACCACTCAAAGCTCCTTACACTACACATCACATTCACCCATTCATACACATTTATACACTTGATGGCAGAAGCTAAGCAGACAACTCCTCATCAGAAACAGACACTAGAATTTAGGCACTGATGGCACAGCCAGCAGGGGATCGAACAACCGATCTTCCGATTAGTGGGCAACACTCTCGACCTCCACTCAGGAGCCACAGCAGCCATACATCTGCATACAGTCATGTACATTTGTACATGACCAAATTAAAGCTCTTAAACCGTTAGGACAGCTAAATGCAGGCTGGCAAAGCAAGCTGGTCAGGTCTAAACACAATCGGTTAAAACACTTGACAGTATGCTAACACAAGGCTGAAAAACCTGTATTTTATTAAGCAGTGGAAAGAATGGTTTAACATTTTGTGAAATACACGTATGCGCTTTCTTGCCGAGTTACAAGAGATTTTATGTAAATAGTAAATCATAAATAGTAATCATCGTTTTCCCCATTTGCACAGCCGCAAGCATAAGGTCAAATGTTGAAAAGGAGCACAATAAAGTACAACATAAGAGAAAAATGTGAAAATAAATGGGCCTTGAGACATTTTGTTTCACCTGCACAAGTTTGGAATTTTCCCTAATTTTTCTGTTTGATGTCATCTTCGTCTATAATTTATATGTGTAAACAAACTTAATAAGCGAGCACAAGGGGGAAAAGGCAATCACAAGCTATAAATAAAATAGAAACATGGAGTGGCAGAGACAAGGAATGAGAGACAAATAACGCAGACAGCCGCTAGTAATGACAAACTAAAAAATAACGGAGGGGGAAGATTACCATTAATACATGGAGGTTGGTCCTTTTCTCTCTGCTGTAACAGATCAATGTGTTCATTATCAGGCTGCTCTGTATGCCTGTGGCTACCGCACACACTGACACACATACACACACCGTCCCTTCACTCTTTCTCCTTGTTTCCCCTAATGATGTGAAACACACACTCTAAAAACGGCCCGCACACATACACACTTTCTTACTTTCCACTGCTCAGTATCTCTCCTGCATTTTTATCTTATTCTTCATCCTGCTCTCGTGATCTCACACGAACACACACACACACACACACACACGTTCACCAAAGGCTATTCCCTGATTTGGATGCCCAATAACAACCGCTTGGCTACAGCTCTCAGAGCTATGCACACAGCATGCAAAACACATACGCGTACTTTCCAGTGCTGATTGTGGCTCCTGGTCCCAATGCTTCAGGTTCAGATTGCGAACACAATCATATACACAAACCTTTGAGTACTGTATTAGTTTTAGTTGGAAAGTAAACATTAATGTGAATTAATGCTCGAACAGGCTCTCTATAAATAATTTAAACAGACACACACGTGCACTATGGGTGGGAATCTCTGGGCACCTCACGATTCAATTACGATTCAGAGGGCTGATTATAAAACGATTATCGATGCATCTTGATGGATGATATTTTTTCTATACAGGATCCCTGGATAATTACTAAGCATTTAATTTGCACATTAAAATCCAAAAGAAACATCTCCTAATTAGCTTAAAAAGGACTAGTTTGCGTACCTAATTTACTTTATTAACCGCAACTCCATGGTCCCTCATTTCATTAACAACCAGTTGTCAGACTCCTCTGAAAACTGAAATATAATTACCAGGATGCACATACAGGACAGAGCTTGTACCTGATGTTCTCAACCCTTGACTAGTAGGTTAGTTTGTAATGAAATACAGCTGATAATATTACTTCATTACTAATTTAACATAAATAACAGTTACATAAATAATCTTTTTTAGTGTCTTTCACGGGACCCAAGGACACTTTACACATAGTTACAGTGACAGAACAACAAATAGTCATTCAGGATTGAATGCCTGGGTAAAGAGCTGGGTTTTAGTAGATTTGTGACAGTGTCCTGACAGGGAGAGTTTCGGATCTCTGTGGGGATGAGTTCCAGACGGTGGGGGCGGTGACGCTGAAGGCTGCGAAGTCTGGTGTGGGGGGACAGAGTGAGCCCTTGTACAGGGGAGATGTTGGCTCCTGCTAACAGCCTTCACTTTTCCAGCCGTTGGGGAAACTACAGACTTTTATTAACAGACAAACAGTGACCTACGCTGCACGTTTACAACCAGACTGAAGCTTACTGCTAATATTTTCCTCAGCTAACTTTCATCGTCACGTTCTGCTGCTCGCTCTCTCTCACTCGCTCGGCCTCACACGCAGGATACACAGAGCTGCTGAGAGTTGAGTGTCACCATGCTCGCAGTGTGCGGGTTAAAATAATTACTTGCGCATTGATATTAATGGATTGAGAGACACTTTGGGGTGGTTATTCATTCCACAGCGGTGACGAATACAGGGGCACGCTGGTCTCTGTTGTGTGCGCTCCACAGACGGTCCGGGCGCTGCGCTTCCGCGAGTTCCGCCTTTTGCGTTCCCGTCAACTATCCGTTATCAATTAACATTTAAATAATCGATTTTTAGACATTTGTTAATCGATTAATAATGTTCCACGTCCGCATCGCGATGCATCCAAGAATCGATTATTTCTCCCACCCCTAACATGCACACACATACCCCCTCCAGAGAGAGAGAGAGAGCTCGCATCAGAAGTCACTGTCTCATTTTGTGCAAAATCCCACCCCCCAAAAAAGTACAAAGAAATAAGACATTAGGTCCTGACTATCCCCACTTTTATTCTCATAGCGCTCTGTTCACCAGAAAAGTCTGTTTTATTGCTACTCTGCTCACAGCTGGTCGTTATCTCTCTGGTTGCAATCAGCTCCACTGGTGATTGCCAAAGCAACACAGAGATGTTAAGTGTTGTAAGGTAAGTCATCTCAACACCACCACAAAACACTTTGGTCGCAGGGCATCTGCTGGTTTCAGGACGTTAAAAGTTCCTCGTTTCAGTTTATTTTAAAGTTAGAAAAACCTTAACAAATAAGAACTAATTAGCAAATGTGCTGAAATACTAAAATTGTTTCTTGGAATTGCTTGTTTGCTTCAGATGGAGTCCCAAAGTTGACATCCAACATTCAGACATCAAAATATACACAGAATTTACACCAGACAGTAAAATGCAGTCTGGATATCCTAGGAGGAAAACATATCATCTGCTATTTTACGTATTCTCGTTGTCTACAATCTGTCTGCAGCTGGATTGGATGTCATTTTTATCTACACAAATCAGGGGAGTAGTTGGGTGATGGCCACAAAAAAAAAACGTGTTCCTGTCCAGACTGCTCCTAATTTTTCTGTCTATAACATTTTACAACTTCAGAATAGCAGGGAAACAGAGTCATGTTTGGAGCTGCTCTGCACGCGGGGGCATAAGCTCTCGTTAATGTAAAGCCGTGTTACATTTCATAGTGCTGAATTCATGTCAGCCCCTTTACCAACACTGGTCTGGACTTCATTCCACACACACAGTTGTGCAATTCCCTTTATTCCTGCATCCTGTAAGGACGGCAACCTGAGGTAGGAGGAGGAAAATAATAACACTAATTCCATCCTCCCACAGTTGATATAAGAAACTTTTGGGATGACTCTTGATGCAGTAAAAAAAAGAAAAAAGGGGAGACCGTGGTCAAGGTCAGAGTCTAATGTGATGCTGAATCATTGGGGCCACAGCTCTCTGCAAATGTAAGATGAACTCGCAGTGAGTTGAAGATTGAGGGCTCTATTTTTGTGAACCCTGCAGCGCGACAGATGACTTTTTAAATTGAATTCACATGTTTTCTGGAATTTTGTGGGATTTTATTTCTCATCAAAATGATCCATATAATAATCATCTGTAGTTAAATACCACTTTAGAGCCATATATGCAATGAAAGCAGCATTTAAAACATGGTCTATTTTCTATGTTGTATTTCGTTATTTCTGAAATTATATAACAGAATTACACAATTATATAAGTGTAATTTAGTTAGATCTGGCTGCTTTAAATGAAAAAAAAATATTGCTGGCAATCTGGGAACAAAAATAGTTGCCTACTTAATATTCATATTGCCACATGACCGTGATCCTGGTAATGATCCTCAAATAAATTAGGATTTTTAAAACAACACTCTGTTCTCCTGGGAGCAGAACTATAAAAACTGAACCCAACTAATCTCTCTCATATGTCTCTCACCACAGCTACAAGTCTACCTGTACTATAATTAAAGTTGTGGAGCTCCAAGCGACACTTCGGCCAGGCTCGTCACAAAGAAGACGACGCGTTGACATCAACATTACTCCAATTAGCGACTGCAGATGGACCTTGTGCCAAAAATAGTGGAAGTTGCTCTGGAAAATCATGGCCTGTCTAAGATGATTAAGAAATCTTTAAGTCCATATGTGCATATGTTTTGTATTTTAATTGATTGTACTCATATTTGTAATTGTATAATTTCATCATAGCATATACACAAAATACTGACTGATTTTTACACTAAAAATAGTCCTTATAAAATGAATAAAACTATTTTGTAGGCAATGCAAATGCATAGACTGATGTGTTTATTTACATGTTTAAGTAAATATGATATTATAGATGAAACTAGGATAGACTCAGGACAACATAAACAAAACAAAGTTAACTAGAGATCAAACAAGTATCAGTAACCTACCACCCAAAACACCTACCATGCCAAGTTAAAAAACAGGAGAAAACAAGCCAACAGTACTGGCAGCCCACCAAAACTCCAAACGGATCAGACCATCAGCATGGCAAAGTGGAAATAATACAAACAGGTGGAACAGGAACAAGTGTGGCTGGTTGGAAGGAAAAGGAGATAAGTTGTAAGCCCTGTGCAGCACAAGTGCCATCTTGATTTCTCACGTTGCTGCCTGTCATGCATGAGACCAATCAACCTGCAGACAAATTGCCTTCTCATTTTGATACACGCTGCTTTCAGTCACATGTTGATGAAGCAAAGATCATAGTTGGAACACTGAAATACGGGACCATGGTCGCAACACATACCTCTTACTAATGCTATGAAGTTAAAAACCATAGAGAAGTGACAATTCAGGAATGTGGACTGAACTCCCTGCACCCTCCTACACTCCCTCCACTGACTCCTTTTATTGACATGCTGACATTAGGTTTCAAATCGTGATACTCACCTATAAAGCCAAGAACATGCTTGGTGAAATCCTGTGTTGGCAGGTTGTCTGATCTACAGCTCACCTGGATCCAACCCTCATGTGGAGATAAGGCCCTTTAGTGTAATCTACCATCTTCAAAAAGGATCTTGACTGATGCCGCTTCAATCTAAATACACAGTGCTGTGAAAAAGTGTTTGCCCCTTTCCTGATTTCTTAGTGTTTGCATCTTTCTCACACTGAAATGTTTCATATCATCAAACAAGTTTGAATATTAGACAAATATAACCCGAACAAATACAAAATGCAGTTTTTAAGATGATTTTATATATTAAGGGAAAAAGGCTATCCAAACCTACGTGGCTCTGTGTGAAAAAGTAATTGCCCCTTTAACCTAATAAGTGGCTGTGCCACCCTTAGCAGCAACAACTGCAATCAAGAGTTTGCCATTAATTGTTTGCCATAAATGAGTCTTTCACATCGCAGTGGAGGAATTTTGGCTCACTCTTCTGCAAAATTGTTTTAATTCAGCCACACTAGAGGGTTTTCGAGCATGAACGGCCTGTTTAAGGTCCTGCCACAACATCTCAATCTGATTTAAGCCCGGACTTGACTAGGCCACTTCAAAGTCTTCATTTTGTGTTTTTTTTGAGCCATTCAGAGGTGGACTTGCTGGTGTGTTTCAGATAATTGTCCAGCTGCTTAACTCAAGTGTGCTTCAGCTTGAGGTCAAGAAACAGATAGCTGATGATTCTCCTTTAGGATTTTCTGGTAGCAGGATTGATTGTTCCATCAATTATGACAAGTCGTCCAGGTCATGAAGCAGCTCTAGACCATCATACTACCAGCACCATGTTTGACAGTTCCATCCATCCATCGTCAACCGCTTATCCTGCGTACAGGGTTGCGGGGGGGCTGACCCTGTTCGCAAGACACGGTTCTTGAATTTCATTTAGCCTATACTTCACTTTGTCATAAAGGTTATATTAACGTGATTTTTTCATTGCACAGGTCTGTCAATAAGCGTGGCTAGTGAAATTGAACTCCGCTTTTCAAAAATTGTGGTTAATGGTCATGATTTAACAGGCGGGGCAATTACTTTTCACACAGGGTCAGGTAGGCTAAAAAGTTATCAAAACCTATCAAATAAAATTATCTTTTAAAATCAGCATCTTGTATTTACTCAGGTTATTTTTCTTTAATCTTAAAAAAACTGATGATCTGAAACATTTCATTGTGACAAATATGCAAAAAACTAAGAACTCAGAAAAGCGGCAAAGACTTTCACAGCACTGCATCATACCGTTTCTGATCAACACATGACAAATTGTTTTCCCTTCTCTCTCACACACCTTTATATTGCCTCATTTCTAGACACAAATATAGAGTAACTTTCTGCAAAAGATGGTATAAAAAGTATTAGAGACAGAACAAGTGACGATTTTAAAAAATGTCAAACCGTGCTCAGCATGACACACACACACACACACCTGATCTCAGTCTTCCCAACAAAAACACTGCCTCTCACTGTCACACACAGCCTCCTCGTTCCCTCTGTGATTAGGAGTTGAATAGGAGAGCTGTCAGGTCATTCGTCTTTTCTCTGCCCTCCTCCTCTGTCTCCCCTATGCCCATCCGTCACGCCTTAACCACTGGCCTAGACACAAACAAGATCAACACACACACAGCCTGAGGAATGAACACACACACACAGCGCGACATGCAGGGGACCTCTCACACTCATCAGCTATAAACGTACTCAAGCAGACAGGACATACGATGCGCACACACAACTCTGTCTACCCAAAGGTAGCAGCAAGCAAACACACACTATCTCAAGCAAATACACAGCGGCACACATGTGGGTAAATAAGAAACAAATGTTCACACAGACTCAATGTCATGTTCCTAAGATTTGGTCTCAGCTGGCTGTGAATGACTGTGCCACAATCCACTGATTTGTTAGAAGGTCAGCAGGCCAGTCGCTGTATCAATGTGGGTTTTTTCCCACTCTTTCGTCTTTGCGTCCTTATTTGCATGTGGTGAATGAGCAGGTGAAGGCGATGGCACTGATGATCACATTCATGTGACAAACAACTGTCACATTTTAATCTGTGCTTCTATTCAGTTTCCTCTCCTTTAACTCCAAGGTCATGCCTTAATTCTCTGCTCAGTTTCTTTGCCCTCTAATTTCCTCTTTATTTCTTACTCTTCCTCCGGCTCAAAGGAACCAATGACATTCACCATGACAACCCGCTTCATCCAATTCCAGGGGCCTTTACTGCCAAAGGAAAAACAGCAGCAGTCAGAATACCTTCTCTCGCACACTCCTCAACTTCCTCTCCACTCCTTGTCTTACAACCAGCCCCATTACAAAAGATAACAGATTCGTGCATGACTATTTCATGGCTACGCCTAAAAATTCACCCTGGAATCTATGTTTGACATTTTCCACACAGCTTTTTCACCTCACTGAAACAAAAAATCTGATTAGTAATCTTTCTATTAATAACTCCCATCACTGCTCCACGGCAGAGCAATTTTCACCTTGCAGTTCATCAGGGGAGCTGTGCCCAGAAATCATTCCACTATGAATACGTTCATAGGGTAAGACCAAATCTGCCAATATATGAATAAATAAATTGACAAAGGACATCTCTTTTTAGGATGGTGGTTTTGGGCGTGTCTCTGCTTGCATCTGTGTACCTAAGGTTTCATGAGACACAGTCCATTTGTTTTTTTGTGTTATTGTGTGACTTTGGTGTTTTAACACGTTACTTCGGTCACACAATCGAGGAAGTGGCAGAGCAGCAATTCCCACGTTCTGTGAGGTAAGATGACGATGATGCTTTTGTTAAAAGGAGTCTGGTGGTTTTGAATAAAGCATAGTTGGATATATGGCTTCAGATTACCGTCTGACGACAAGGTAAAGCAGTGTAAATATTCTAAATACAGTGTGCACTTAAACTGATGCAGATTTTTTTAGCGGGCTGAAATACATTTTGCTTCTGCTCCTGACCACACCAGTACATTGCTTAGCTTCCATGCTGGTACTCCTGTCTGCTTCTCTAAGCTGGGGCGTACCAACCCCTGCTAATGTAGGTAAAACACAAGTATGGATAAGTACCACATACAAATCAGACTGTATAAAAGAATTAGACAGTCACTGTGACGTCACCCACTGGTTTGTGGACTACTGTTTTGAAGCCTCAAGTTTGGCATGTTAGCCGTCGCCATCCTGTTTTTTTGGAACCACAAGTGACCATATTTGGATGAGAGGATGGAGCTAGCTAGCTACGTGCATCCGTAACTGTGATGATATTTTGGATGCTAAATTTGACTACAAAAAATGTGTTATTTAGTACTACAGGCTGATGAACAAGATACTTGTTAGGAGACCAGAATGTTTAAATTAACTTGCATGAACTGAAAACACACTGAAAGGGCACAGACAGCATCCAAAAAGTAGTTTACGGTTATTTAAATGCAGTGCTTAATTTGTAAATTATTAGGTGCCAGAGCGCATTAAATGTGCTGCCTGCTGAAAATAATTAATTAATAATTTATGATCAAATAATTCAGTATTTAAAACAAATGGCGTACCTGCACATTGTTTTAGACAGAAACCTAATCAAACTGTAAATAAGGAAACCCATTACTTACCCTATTAAGCTGGATGTGGAAGTGCAGTGCAGTGTCGGAGCACAAAAGGCTCAAACTCAGAGCTAGCCGGAGCGGCGCTCCAGCTAGCTCTGGCTTAAATTAAACACTGGTTAAATGTACATATTACAGTGGATACTACTTGCTTCTATCCTGATAACCCGGTAGCCATGGTAATGACTTCTCATCACAAGGTAGCCATGCCCTGCTTTATCGTCTATTTGACTCTAAATGGAACCATTATATACAAAATGAAAATGACCAGAACGCAGGTTGAAGGCACTTCCACATGAACTTCACTTTTCAGACCCAGGGCTCGCTGCTTGATAACAGCTTCAAAATCCAAACTAACCCTAAACTCTAAGCTAACCCTTTATGCTTTGAGATATGTCAGACACAGATGTTATCACAAAGGATACTGAAAGACAGTACCCACACCCCAGCCTGTTCATCCTGCTGTCGTCTGGTAAGAGCTACAGAATTGTCTACTGTTGCACCACCAGACTTCAGAGCAGCTTCTTTCCCCAGTCTGTGAGACTCCCGAATTCCTCCTCAGCAATGCACCATTTAAAATAGTTTTATTTCTATGACTTATTACTTCACCGATCTAGTGTAAATAATTTTTGTGTTTTACATTTGCTTTGTGTGAACAGCATAAAGGGACCTAGAACTTCATTTTGTTATACAACGCTGTGTTGCAAAATAATCAATGAATCGACCTTGTCTACTCTGTAACAGGGGGACACGTGTTTCAGTTGCCTCTCTTGAGTTGACTGGGGCGCTGTCCATGGTTCTGAACTTGCCAGACATCTTAAACAGAGGATGTCACTGGGGAAATGCAACAGCTATTGCCCTGCTGTCAAGATATCTCTTGCCGTGATCAATAGGAGAACAACATTTTAAGATCTAAAGCATGAGCAGTAAATCATTTTTGGAGTCAGTTGCTCCTAAAGAGCAAAGGCTTTTTCTCTAAACTCACCAATTTGCTCTACCTTTCAGAGAACCCATTTATTGTAAAAGCAATAGCTAATTTGTCTGTTTCTCCTCTAACAGCAGTCTAAAAAGCAAATGCTTTGCAGCTACAAAATATTGTGAAAAAGGGAGTGACAGTTTGTCAAGTGCTCTGAAATACAACTGTAGATCTAACCACTCGCATGTCAGTCCCAGACGATTTAAAGGGTTTGCTAAAGTTCACATTGCTCTCCAGGGAGTGCTAAAAGTAATTCTGGGAAATGTAAAAAATTACAAGCCGGAAGCAGAAGATGAGATGATGGGGCACAGTAAGGCTAAGTAGATACAACAAAAGGTAAATTTCTTGACACTGAAAAAAATAAACCCACTGAACAACAACTGATTTTTAAATATTCTTAAAAACAAACAAGCACGATTACAGTCTCTTTACCAGCAGGGGAGATGCATTCACCAGGACACATGACTAATATGAGACATGTTTTCCCTAAACAGTGTGACTAATCTGCTATCAACAAACGGGGTGCTGAACTAGCTAAAAAAGAAAGCCCCCTCAAACTCTTTCAGGGACCCCGAGACGCAAGCTTATTAAAACAGACAGCTACTTAGTGGTATTTTGGGAATCCTTCAGCAGTAGGCCTGTGACGCATTAAATGACTCGTGGTGTGCTCCAAACGCATGGAGTGTGTCGTCTCAGACTCTGTTAGCAGGTGTTTGGTCTTCTGTGTTAATTATACTTGAACTTGTGAATGATCAGGTCCCTCTTAGCGTTCATGCTTTTGGTATGACAGTCAGTACTAAGACCATGTTTGATCCTGTGTTGTGTCACGGTATCAAACATCTGATAATTTGGCATCTTATTTCTTTTTTATTAACTACACACCATGTTTCTAAAATGCAGCAACACATCCTCCATCGCTGAGCTGAGGTGTTTTTTTGAAAATCAATAACCCTCCCAAAAATAAAAACCACCGAACCAGCGTTCCTCCAGACAGTTTTGAGATAGCATTAAGCAGCAGGGGATCCTTCAACCTTTTAGAGCCTGGGGAAAGCATTAGGAATTCATAGTTTCACTCCAGGATCCCAGCTCAATAAACCCTATTACTACCCCTATCACATGGACACACACCAGAAGTACAGCCGGGGCCCATTTGTATAAACAGATATACTACATTAAAAAAACCAAAAGGTCCGCTACATAGATTCTCTTAATAGGGAGGGAAGCACTTTTCAAAACTATTGACAGTGTGATTAATTTAATTTGGTTATACAAGCCTAATCACCATTTCAGATTGTCAGCA
Organism: Lepomis macrochirus; assembly: GCA_024633595.2. Classification (NCBI taxonomy): domain Eukaryota; kingdom Metazoa; phylum Chordata; class Actinopteri; order Centrarchiformes; family Centrarchidae; genus Lepomis; species Lepomis macrochirus. Next base: position 9,863,259 of record JALXJV020000002.1, on the reverse strand, counting down.
GATAAGCTCTAGGCAGTGGGTTTTGATGATCTCAAGTACTAGTGGCAGTTTTTTTGGTTCACTGTTACTCATGTCAATGGATACCTGTTGACCTGTCAAAAGTGTGATGTGATATTTTGTTTTAGGGTCGTTGTGTAGAGTGTTCCCAGCTCAGCAGCAGGTTTCAGCGATGAGATACAAAGGCTAACTCAAGGTGCATTTATAATGAACAAACTCACAGCATGCTGCAACAGATTAAAGTCTTGGAAATGTCTTTAACTCAGGAATGAAACATGATATTCATTGTCTTGCTGTGAGACCTCACAGTGTGTGGACAACCAGTGTTGGATAACACCTAAATGTATCACATTACTTATTACCAACAACAAAATGTTTTTTAGTCAACTGTCATGATCACTTGAGTATATCAAAATGTGCAACAATTGTCAGTTTAACTTTGGCAACCGTCACCTAAAAAGACATTCAGCTACTGTTACAGCAAAACTATTAGACTGATTGATGTCAGAATAAAACCTTGCTTATTCATTCTGGCACATAATCGACTTACTAATAATGTTCAATACCTGTGACAACACATTACTTATGCCTGGTATCCTCCAACAGTGCTTTTGGATCCTGAGTCAAGAGATCAGAAGCTATGCTCTTTTTGTTAAGACAACATGCAGTAGCCTTTTGGGTTTTATTTATAAGGCCAACAGTCAGAGAAGCAGTAAAATAAAAAGAGAAATCAATTGAGTAAAAAGACCAGTGGACCAAAACTCTAAAAAAATGACAACAACAAGTTAAAATAAGTTTAAAATGTACAACAATAAATCAGCTAGAAAATTTTCGGGTATATTCGCAGTTACAACAGGGGAAACTATTTACAAGACAAACTGGTTGAAAATATTGAGGCAATTTTTTTGCAAACAGTGTACTTTGTAGAAATTCGGAAAATTGTTTTATTTAATAAAAATGTCTTTCCATTTGATAAAAAGTTGTTTTCAAAGTTACTGGATTTTGCTCATATGCTTCTGCTTAGTTAATCTTTACACACATCTTCCACTATTTCATAGTTGCTTTAAGTGATAGACTATAAGAGCATGAAAAACAGAATTCAGTAACTCACATGTTACTTATTAGAGATCAAAGTAAAGCAGCCATCTCTCCCTTATCGCATTCTGTAAGGGGTTTCAACCATTTCCCATTTACCATCATTATAATGGTCTACCTCTCAAAATACTGTTCTGTCAAAGTAATGCATCTCGTCTCATCTGTATCGATGCATAGTGAAAAGGTGATCCATGTATCTGCACCAATAAAGGTTGAGCAAAGATAGCTGGACTCTTATTTAAAAAGCTAGCTGAAATAGAACCGTTGACTCAACCGACAAGACCATATTTAATCTTCCCCTTCCATGTATGGCACAACATGACGCCTTTAATCCTAAAACATCCATATTTTTTATTTTTAGGGACTAGGGCAGCCCATAACACCAAATGACTAATAGCCGCCTCTTATTTACAAAATGTACTATAAGTGTCTAGATTTTCTCAGCACAGAACATCATGCATTATTTATTTCAATATTTTTATAGCCTCATGTTTTCCTGTGATTTTCTAGTCAGTATTTATAGGTTTTCACATTTGGTTTTTTAATGCTGTTTGATCAGGCCTCCTGATCCTCCTCCTCCTGCTACTCTGTGTGTGTGTGTGGGGGGGGTCTTATCATGAGGCAGTGTGTACAGCTCACCGTGGTGCTGAAATGGCAGCACAAACAAGCAATGTTACAGACTTTTATATGCCTCAACAAAAGGGATAGCACAGATGAAACATGGCTACATTGCACTTACTTATACCAGTAAGCATGCCACTGAGCCAGCATGAGCAATACCAGGGCTCTGGCACTGGTACACCTAAACTGAATGCTGCTATTTAGTAATGTTATTAGTTACACCTGCATTAAACAAGTCAAAATGTCCTACTGTGAGAAAGGTCTATTAGCTAGGTTTGCGTGCACACCCAATAATCCAATCATAATGAGATTAAAGTGGTAATGTGACTGAGGTGGAGCCAATGTAAACAACATATTTTGATTCTGTTATTGCAATTATTCTCTTAGTCAGAATAAGCTTAAGCTATGTGCAATTTTAGTTGCATTATTTAAGGGCACTTCAGTCATGTAAACACCTTAATCCATCTATGACTCTCTATTGGAGTTTAACAGCATTTTGCAACACATGGCATTCCAACTGCTTGATGGCACGCGCCAAAGATGTCAGCTGGTGAAACACTCGAGTCAGACTAGGACTTGGACGTCAGTCTGATTATTAGCTGTAATCTGATAATTATACACATGGAAACAATCAACCAATACAATCTAATTTGCAGTATTTTCATTTGCACCTCCCAGAATTATATTCCAACAGCCTTTTTCTAACAGCTCAGTGCATTTCTGCACAGATCCATTTATGTAACCCCACGCACACGCAAAGAAAGCTTTATTAGTTGCCTCTTCTATCCATTATTTGTAAATTCCGCTACAAATACCCACAGCATATAATACATTAAAGCAACTCACTCTTGGAAACATTTGGCTTGTACGTTGGATTTTTTTCCCGTCTAACCAACATATCCCTGCAGTCCTTTCTGACCTGTGTCTTTACCTCTGAGCGTATTTGTCAAGGTTTCACACTTAAAGCAATATTGAAAAATGAGGCTCGCCATGTTTGTCTCATACTTCATTGACTGCTGCCCATGGCTGGGAAAACATTCTGCCAGCAGTAACTGGGAAATCATTTGGAGGCACTATTACTAATACAGGGGAAATACAAGCACAATGACATGCAAACCTCCAAGAGCAAAATTAGACGGCGGATTTGTGTGGCTGTTGTGTGTGTGTGTGTCCTTGTCTCATTATCCCTAGATTGAGACAAATAGAGGGGGACCTGCCCTTCGATCTAAACCTCCACACCATTTACCCCTGACATCACAGCTGTGCGTGTGTCTGTGTGTGCATGTTTCATTTAGCCTTGTCTAACTGCAGAGTGAGTTGGCCAAATCCTGATTTGTGTTACATTATTGTGCGTTTGTGTGTGCAACCGTGCCATTGCCAGTGTGTATGGTCAATCATGCTCTGTGTGTGTTGGCTGCAAATAGATCGTGTGAAATGTATGCTCCATGAGTGTCCATGTGTGAAGTTTATGTGTGTGTGGGTGTGTGTGAAATTAAGCATTTGACACACTGGTGATTATGTGTGACATGTTTGTGTGCACAGGCACTCACTGAGTGCATTTGTTTTGTGTGTTTCAGTGTTGCCTATATTTAGACACAGTGTCTCACAAACTCGCAGTGACTCATTTATACACAAAAAAAAAAAAAATGCCCTCACTTGATGACAAACCAGTCAAATATCAGATAAACATTTAGAGGAGGAGGGGTGTACAACTGGTTCATTTAGGCTGCTTTTTGAAGTCAACGCAAAGATTTCAATTTCACAGAAGCCACCTCGTACAGGGACACAATTCATGAGAAAACTGCTCTCCATAGCAGTCGCAACTTTCCTGCACATTTCTCCCTTGGAAAATCAGCACTAAACCTCCTGGTCATTGTTTCATTTCAAGTTTTAGCATGCACCTGAGTGAGCCACAGATGTTTCCAGTCTGTTGACACCACCAGTGAGTTGACCAGTGAACCGATTTGCAAATAAATAAAAAAAATAATCATTGGATTCGTTCAGCCCAGGGTCAGTAGGCCGACTCCCCTGCAACTGTTTTCACTTGGAAGGCTAATTTGGCCTGACCGAACTAGAACAGGTTTGCCCTCTTTCTGATTAAGTGCAGCATTTCTCAAAATGAACTAAAAAAGATCCTGCCAATCTCTCTGCTTGGTTCTCAGTCCTAGGGAGAAAAATACTTTCCCCTGTGTGTTTTACTTTAACATGATTGATCTGAGGTCACAAGAAATGTTCTACAGACACAACATATTTGACCTTTGCATTACAGATTCATGGTTGTTTGTATATTCACTGATGTATGAAGTAAATGTAATCTGCAGGTAATCTGATTGTGAGTTGCCCTGAATTAAAATAGTGGATAGGTTCCTTAAATGTAAACTAACAAGCCAGTCAGTAATGACATTTACTCCAGACTGGTGAACTCACTCCATCCATCACCCAGCAGTAGGTCACGTTAGTTTATTTCATTCAGCAAGGTCACTCTCCCTGACAAGAGGACTGGGTGCCAAACCACTGGAGGTTTGATTAATTGTGAATCACCGAGCCATAAAGTCGCATGCTGCAAACTGGATACGATTGGGGTCGAAATGATATATCAAACTTCTCCTTGCTGGACCTTGCTTTGAGGGAGGTCTGGCTTACTAGGTTAAAAATACACTGGCCAACAGCAGGAAAAAATGGAGTGACAGAAAAAAGGCAGAAAGCAAGCGGTAGAAATAAATTCAATAAAGATAAATTGAGATGCATGAAAGTGGGATGAGAGGTATATGCTTGAAGTGTAGAGATAAACAGCGAGGAGAGACACAGATGGAGAAATATTTTAAGAGGAAGGAGCAGTGAACAAAAATTGACTCCTGGGTGGAAATTGGGATACACGGAAAACCAATTCACCCATAAAACAACCAAATCTCTTTCCAAATATCTTTCATTCTCATCTTCCTGATTTCTCATCTCCCAAGTGTGACTGTGTGACAAAATGGTCCGGCACATATGTGAATGTTGAAAAAGACTTAATTCCAACATCTCCGACATTTAACGTTCTGCCTCAGTAGTGTGAGGGACCCCCCCACCCCCCTCAAAGAGTTTCCATTAAAGGGGCATTTCTAGCAGCTATTGGCGCGGCGGGGAAATCAAGCGCTCAATCACCCTTTGAAGTCATATGAGCCACACTTGTTCCTGTCACCATGGTATCACTCCCATCCACTCCTCCCTTCTATCGCCCACTAACCCTCTCCTCCTCACTTATCTCCCTTACGCCCCCAGAGATTCTCGGCCTCTTCTCTACCTCTCTTTCCTCACACGTTACCACTCATGCGCTCCCTCCCTCTCTTAATCAGCCTCCTTTGCACCCCCTCTCATCCCGGTCTGACCCAGAGATGCTCGAGGCACAAAGAGCTTTGCTTCCCCTTGTCATACCAGCAGACTTTTATCTTCTCGTCTCACATCATGTCTTCTTCCTCCCTTCGCCCTAACCCTACATCAGTTTGTGGAGAAGTACCCCTATCCTATTTAAGCAAAAGTAGTAATATCACAGTAAAAATACTACACAGTATAATTCAGTATCACAAAAATGTGGACTTTTGTCACTCTTTGGATGCCTAGGGATGCCTTTACTCATTATCGAGCCCTTTGTTCTATATTCTTGAACAACCAACCAAGCTTTTGTCTGTTTCTCTGTGACTTCCCTAACGTGTTTTCTGCACTCAATCCCAAGCCGATTTGGTCATACTGAAGATGTAAATCTTTAAAAACTGCTACAAAATTTATAGTTTTATTTTTGAAAAAGGGTTCAGTCATTTCTTAAAACAACTGAGCACTGTTTTTAGCAGATGTAATTCAAACAGGAGTGAAAAGTGTATTTGTGGAGGACTACTTTGAGCTGCACATTAACACATTTGGTGTGCTTCCAACCTTTGTTTAATCAACTAATCTCATTGAGCTCAGGATCTCTTTTTCTAAGAGAGACCTGAGTATAGCAGAAAAACAAACACAGACAGACAGAACAAAAGGACACGTAGCACCAGAGACACCACTAAATAGATTTGAAGATAAATGTTTACATTACATTTGTCTGTCTCATGGTAGAGGAGAGCATTGTTTTACACGATAGTCCAAAAGTTTGGGTGTGGAACGGGGTTGATATGTGCTAAATGTAAATGCAGTAGCATTTTATTCACATCATTTTCAAACTCAAACCATTCAGTGAGACCTGGTGCACAGAAGATTCAGCTTTTGATACCTTTATCCGCTCTTTTATTCGGGGTTGTTCTTTAATCTGTCACCACGTCTGTATATCAGGATTTGGCTACATGGGCAGTACTTGTTAGGAGAAGGTGGTCATTGCTGGTTTTGTTCTTTTTATTGGATTTGTTAGCAATCAACAAAGTGTTGGGAATATTACCAGCCTCATACTTCAACATACAATATGAGCTGCATTTTAATTTTGCAGCTGGTCAAAGGTGGAGCGCATTAACTGCTTTACCATTGAATAGTAAATTCATAGCAATGTGTTATTTGTTCATTGTATGTTTTGTATAGAAAATCTTCATCTGACAACTGTAACACAAGTTGTCATATAAATGTAGTGCAACATAAAGTACAAGTCTAAATTTACTTTCCATGACTGCCCTCCGTATTTGTTCCTCCGACTCCATCTACCCTGATTTCATTGTCTCCCCCCCCTCCTTTCCCCTCCAATTCCCCCATGTTTTCTCTTCCGACATGAGTCCATCTTTCTTCTCACCTTCTTCCTCTTCGCCTCCCCACCCATCTCTCTTGCTACTCATGCCTCTCCATCTCTTTCTCTCTCGTGCGCCTCTCCCTTTCTCTTCTCAGTTCGATGCCTGACGCTGCCGGAGATCACAGTTCTCTCTTCTACTCCTCATCGGGAATCACACACTCCACCAAATAAGGACAAAGTAAGCCAAAAACATCAAGAAAAAAGCCAGATAAAGATGCAGATACATGGATAAATGAAGATGAGAAGTGACTGAGTGGAGGCAGGACAAGTAAGGACAAAAAAACTGGAGAAAACCTCCCTGAAGGAGAGAAGATTTCTAAAAATACAACCCAGCTTACTCCCTGCATTCTCTCCCTCTCTCTCTCCATTCTTTTTTTTTTTTGCAGTGTGCCCTCCTTCATTCAGTACCTGTTCTGTGGGATTAACATGACTTAAAATTCAATCAGCCTACAGCCTGATGGAAGAGTGACAGAGGAGGCAGACAGAGCGCTGCAGCTGTCGAGACCGAGCGAGCGGCCAGCAGGAGGAGAGAGAGAAGGGAGATAGACGGCGAGAGGTAGAGACAGAGAGAGAGAGAGAGAGGGGGGAGAGAGAGATGGGTGTTTTTCCACGGAGCTGAGACAGAGAGAGAGCCGCGGAGACAGAGAGATGTGACGGTTACAGGAGTCGCGGTGGAATGATCCGGAAAACAAGGTTAGTAATTCCACCTTTGCATTTTTGTGAGGGCAAAAAAGGTGTAAAGACATGTTAGATAAGGATGAAAGGACCAGAAGACGACTTAAAAAAAATGTATGAAAGGACACTAAGTAGCTGTATCATGCTTTTGAAGTAGCAAAGTGAACACCAGAGGAGAAGAAGCACATGAATAGAGGAGGAAAAAATGAATCAAGGATTTTGAATTGAATTCAGGAAGCAAAAAAAAAAAGCCGGCAGTGAGGCTGCATATATGAAGCTGCTGCACTTATGTACATACACACTCTGTGGGAACACTCACACAAAGACACACACTACAGAGAGTGAGTGCACAGCTTTAGAGGAAGATAACGAGATTGTCTTCTTATAGGTGTCGGCTTTTGGAGTTTGACTGACGGGCCAGTCTGAGAGTATGTGTGTGTTTGTGTGTGTGTTTGTGTGTGAGTGTGGTGGGGGGGCGGACCTTCGAACTGTCTGACATTCATGGCGCTGATCAATAGCCCAGTTGTTTCATTAGACTGCGTGTGTGTGTGTGTGTGTGTGTGTGTGTGTGTGTGTGTGTGTGTGTGACTGGAAGAGAGAGAGAGAGAGAGAGACGTAGAGGCTGTGTGTGCTTGCACGAGAGTATCACTGCTTGACTACTTAGTGGATGTGTGCGAGGTGGTGGCGACTGTGGTGGTGCTGTGTGTGCAAGCATTTGTGAATGTGTGCTGCATGACTGTGTGTGTATGCACGTTTGTGTGCGCTTCTGAGAGTGTTTCTGTGTGAGCGACAACAAACCAATGCAGCCTGCTGAGAGGCGTAAAGAGGGTCTCCGAACTATTGATTCTCCTTGACAGACAGGTGGGGTGGGTGGTGGAGAGAGAGAAAAAAATGAGGAGTGGCAAGGTGGGGAGGGGGATTTAAAGAGGCCTTAAGGGAGGAGTGATTGATCGTCAGCAGGAGTCCTGAAAAGAGGGATGGATGTAGATATCTGGGGGGGAAGAGGTGAAGGAAAAAAAGGAGGATGAGACAAAAGTGATAATGGACTCAGTCCAATGTTTACGTGACCCGACACACACAGTAAAGAAGGCATTAATGGAAGACATGCACACAGTTCATTCTTTTCACACTGTTTCTCCTCTTTTCCAGATTTCTAGCCATCCCTCCATCTTTCTCCCAAACCTCCTTTTGTGCACCTCCCTCCAAGGTCATCAATGAGCAACTAACTCAATGTGGGAGATCAAACACGGATCACGCTGTGTAGAGTGTAGAGGGGCCCTGTGACACACCCTGGAAACCACTCCAGGAGGTGAAGGATGACAGACAGACGAAGGGTAAACAACTGAATGTGTGAAAGACTGAAGCAATAGGAGACAACGCCAGAGAGGCAGATGAAAAAATAAGAAGCAAGGTGACGGGGCTGTATGAGTGAGGGGGGAGGGAGAAAAAGGAGTGAGGGAGTGAGAGAAGGAGGGGAAGCAGGAGGGAGGAGAGGTGAAGATCCTCGCCAACTCCAGGATCATTATTCTCTGTCAATTGAACGGCTCAAGATACAGAGAGAGGTTGAATACAGCCATGAGAAAATCATATCAAAACGCCATCAATAGGATTTCAAGCAAAGTGGATTCGTGGATTTTTTTCTCAAACTGAGGTCTCTATTTCGGAATACTACGCTGGGATTGAGCGAGTAATTCAGGATTTTCCAGGTTTTCTTCATCGATAGAAGCCTAAGAGGATATTGTGGGATTGGAATTTCTGCAACTCTCTGGTTTTCTGACACTGACCTACATCCACCTCCTTTTGATGTGTGTGGCGGCGTGTGTGTGTGAAGGGGAGTAGGACAGGTTTCAGCACAAACACACACCCACCACCCCCCCCCCCCCCCGCTGGCCCAACACAAGGAGAAACACCTGGGGCAAGATCTGTGCTAAACACCCACACAAATACACACACAGACACACACATAAACCTGGATAACATGTGGAGCTGATTCGGATTATAGAGCCGCACAGACGGAAAAGGTAAAGTCCATGCAGTTTCAAACACACAAACTCGAGGCGACACACACACACAGGGCATATATACTGGCTCAGTAAAGGTGGATCCACGTTTGCATGATTAGCTTTCTTTCAGTTTGCTGAATCATTGAGCACATCAATGCGGTGTGCACCAGCACTCACTGGACTGGGAACTTGGTGTTCTCTCTCTCTCTTCTACACACACACACACACACACACACACACACACACACACACACACACACACACACTCAGGCCTATAAATAATGAACAGATGTGCATTCAGAACAACAAAAACATGAGAGGCAAATGTCAAGAGTTCACACAGAGAACACCACAGACACACACACTCAAATCCCCCACATGGCACAGATGATTGTGTGTTTTCTTTTCCTTCTATTCTAATCCTTCTACACCTCTAAGTCCCAATTTCTTGCTCTACATACCCCTACCATACTGAGAATGTTGCTTAGTCTCTCATCCTGTGTGTGAGTGTCGGCCAGCTGTCCTGTATCAGATTACTCACTAGGTACGTCTCAGCTTGGCTTTCATCACCTTGCCTTTATGTAATCTCACCTGGCATGGGGTGTGTGTGTGTGTGTGTGTGTGTGTGTGTGTGTGTGTGTGTGTGTGTGTGTGTGTGTGTGTGTGTGTGTGTGTGTGTGTGTGTGTGTGTGTGTGTGTCATGGTAAGAGTGCAAGGATGCAGGGTTTTGTGGCGGCAGCAGCAGCAGCAGCAGCAGCAGCAGCAGCAGCAGCAAACAGTTCTAACCTCCCTTCGTTTAAGGCTTTTTACATAAGCTGAGTCTGAGCACGCGCACACACACACACAGATTTGGCACACTGACACAGGAGATCAGACTGACTGAGTGGATATATGGGAGGATAAGAGGGTGATGAGAAAGAAATGGAGACAGGGAGGAGAGGGAAAGTACAAGAGGGAAGTAAAGGGATGCAGGGAGATGGGAGGGGTGACACAACATAGTGATGGGCACTGAGGGCTACGAGAGGTCAGATGAAAGGATTGCCGTAAGTAGAGGAGAAGTGAGAAGCAGTGACTGACTCCTTCAAGACAATCTGACAAGGAAAAAGAGACAGATGAATTGAAGAAGTGGGAAAAGAAGTAGAACCGATTAGGAAAGAAAGTGAAATAATGTTGGGCTTGTGGCAGCAGAGAAAGAGAATAAAAGAAGGAGGAGCAACAAGGAGCAGAGGATGATATAACAAACTGAGGAATAAGACATTGCATAGGAGAAAATAAAAGACCGAAGGATTGATTAAATGATAAGTGAGATAAACAAGATGATTTTAAGAAGTCTCGAACGATGAGTGATGAGTCAATTAAAAAAAGGGTTAGAAAGAGGCACATTCAGGCTAGAATGACACATTAATGGTGATTTACCATAGGGAGATAAAAATAGATAGATGATGAAGAAATAATTAGAAATGACAGATGGCCATCATTATGTAGCCTTCTACTGTTGTACCATTGGCTACAATTAGTCCTACATGACCCCAAAAAGTCTGTAGAAGATCACCAACACCAGTAATGAGCTATTTAAAGATATAACTACGAGGGGAATATGTTGTACCATGGGGCTTTTCCGTGTAATAGACGTTCCAATTATGAGGCACAACTTTGGGAGAAAGTGAAATTCTACCTCAGAGGAAAATAATTACCCTGGAAACAAAAGAGATCCACCACATGTGGAACTATTTTTATGAACATTAAGCTTTTTGAATAACTGAGACAGGGCTCATTACTTGCTCTGTTGATCGTTTACAGCAGTTTTGACTCTTGCTTTGAACAGGGGCAGCGCTAATTCTGAAAAGATGAGTGAATCGTTTCAAAGTGTAACAAAAGAGGCCTTTTGATATTCATTAACCAAATCATAATTCTATTATTGGCTTTGCGCTCCTGCCAGTGATAGTCACAAGAATACAGAGCAGGTATGTGTCATATGGTTCAAACAGTGAAATAGAGGCAGAAACGTTTTCTTCTGAATTATCTTGTCAATGCTCTCTGTGTGTCTGTCATTCTGAGGATACACTAAGGGAGATGCAAGAACAGATGGGATGCTCACGGTTTAAAGTAGGAGCTTTGCCAAAATGAACAGACTGGAGAGAGGATGAAGCAATAGAGAAATGAAGAGAATGGACCACTTATTGAAAGGGAGTAAAACTATCATGGGGGGCCAATTTATCATCACAAATCTGAACTTTGGAAACAATGGGCCCTTGATTTCAGACAGAAGTAGACAAATGCAGGCTTCTCATTTCTAGTCAGCGACCACGGATTTTGTAGTCTGATTTGACAACAGTCACTGGCAGATTTCATCAGCTGTAGCTAGTGAACTGATTAAGTTAATCTTACCTGAAAACGCTGTCTCAAGCTGACTTTTTAATGTTTCCAGCTGATTTATTTCTAAATGAGAATCCAGTAAAAGGATCTTAAATGTGCACTTGATGACTACATACTTGATATCTGGATATCTAAGACTTCTCTGGGCTTACATACTTCGACAAGTAAGGATGACTAGATTTATGCTATTTTCAAACAGTATGTTTTCACTTTTCATAAGACCAAGAGATATGAGTTTTGCAAAAGTAATGCTTTTGGAGTTTCTTGAATGTAAACTTCCTAAATCCAATGTAGCGGGCCAGAGCGGCTAATGTTACCCTAAACTCTGGATATACTGGGATCCAGGACTGGCTCCTATGCAGTAGATGTGCTAAGCTGTGAACACATGCTATAATCCATTCCTTACACTTTTGCACTTGAATGTTTGTTTTTTGAGGGGATAAAACAAATCCACCATCCAAACTCTTTAAGGTATTGCTCATACTAGAGACCCATGCACACAGCTCTTGCAGAGAAAGCCAAAGCCTGACTGGCCTGCCTTGCGTAGTTTCGGTTGGCAAGCTATGATTGGCCAACTGCTGTTCAGGGGAGCAAGTTAAGTGAATGGTCAAATAATGAAATACAGTGTACAAGAAAATGCTGACCAACTGAATCCTAAGTGCAATAACTGCAGACATTAAGGATAATTACATGAAACAGATGAAGACAAGCACGTAAAAAAACCCATCAAAGATGATGATGGATGATAGATGGGATGTCACACAGCTTTCAGATTTAACCAGCTTTCAATCAAGGTGAGAAGTGGAAGATTTGAAACCCTGAAACAAGTGAGACGTGGTCAATGTCAGGAAGGTGGCACTTGATGGATGAATAGATGGACGAACAAATGACAAATTGTGCAGGGAGAGACATGAAAGGCTGGGCCGTTACAGAAAAGAGAGAGGAAGGATCAAAGGATGAGACATCAAGCCACTGTCAAAAGCTAAGGAACCGAATGGCATATGACTGACTGAGAGGTAGAGAGCGATGACGTGATGAAGACAAGTAATTACAAGACGAACTGTTTAAGATAGGGAGGAACACTCGGAGGATAGAGAGACTGAGTAATGAAGAATGAAAAGGCGAGTGATGGCACTTGAGAGGTGGATGATAAGAGGGAGTAGGGATAAAGGGAACAGCGGAATAACAATGTCTGAAAAGAAAAACTACACTAATAAAGCACTGGCACACTGATGGGGAGGAATGAGTGGAGAGAGAGTTGGCGGGGTGGATGAATGAGTGGAATAAAAACTGATGAGTAATTAGACTGTTAGTAGTCAAACATAGTAGGAAAGAAGGGCGGGGAAGAAGGGATGGCATGACAAAAGAGAAGGATGATGAGTAAAAGGAAGGAAGGAAGTGGGGAAAGAAAGAAAAGGGGGCTGAGAGGAGGAAGTCAGAGAGAAGTCAAACAAAGGTTGAAGCAATGAGCAAAAAGAGTAGTACAGAGGTAACGAAAGATAGAGGGATGAGAAGATGAGTAATTAAACTGTTGACAGTCTGTTTAGGCACAGCAGGCGCCTGATGAGCAGAACAAACTGTAACCACGGCAACTAGGAGGGATGGTTTTGGGGGAGGGAGGAGAAATGGGGGAGAGCCAACTGTGAAAGAGTCTGTGTGAGGCGACTGGGGGGATTAGAGCAAGGGAGAAGTGACACAAGTGGGAGATGAGGGATGCAAGGCGGCATGGAAAAGAAAAGAGGGATGAGAAAGGGAAAGGAAGGATGGGGGTCGAGGTATTTGCATGTTTAAGAAAAAACTACAATTGATGCTGATTTAGGGACCCATGAGCCCTTGCAGGGAATTTCAGAAGTCAGGATTAGGAAGTTACCCACATATCAGTAATAGACTGTGCCATTTTCTCAGAAACAGTGAGATGAATCTATGAAACTAAATTTGAATATTAGGTTTAAAAAATATGACTCAGCTATGCAGGCTGATAATTTCTTTTCTTTTTAAAAAGATATCTGGCTAATTTGCTAATCCCACTTTGTGAAAAAACCTCTGGAGATGGAGAGGGAAAAGAGGGCATGGGTTTACACACACACACACACAGATCTTGTGTTGTGTTGAGTCCCATCAGAAAGGTGCTCGCCAACAGCCATGAGCCCTATCCATGCAACAATTACAATGTGTTCAGCTGTACAAGTCTAAAATGCAAGATGTAGAGGCTTAATTTTAACCTTCATGGAGGAGCAGATAGGTGGCATGTATCACACCAGGGCTACCACTGATTACTGATTAGTTGTACAATCATTTGATCTGACTAACTGATTGAACGTTTAGTCAATAAAATACCAGAAAATCATGGAAAAGTGAGAAAAGCAGCAAGTAAGAGAGGTTAAAAAACAGTAAATATTTCCTTATTGTACGAGCAATATACCACACCAAGACAAAAGGTTACTCTGTTGCCATTATTCCTTTACGATCGCTTGATTTTAAGGGTTTAAGGAGAAGAAGAGATGAAAGAAACTGGGGTTTGAGAGTGGTTTGGGCTGCTTTCAGACACCTATGATACAAAATCTTGTGGACATTTGCAAGACTGCCAAATATTAGAACCATCAGCTTACCAAGATGCCCTCTGCTACGCATGTTGGTAACACCTCTCCGACAACTGTATAGTAGCATCCAAACCAACACTGCTGTTAAGTCTGCAAATTCACAGGTGTTTGTCTGAATTACGTCTGCGCTCAACAGATGCAGTAGGTTGTAGAAGCTCAAGTGAATCATGGTGCAGAATACAACGTGGGTGATGACTGTCAGAAGAAAACCGGCTTGTACTCAGTCTGCAACACATTTAGTCTAAGTCTGACAGCAAAGCACAGAGCCTTCCTGCCTGTATCAGCACCGCTAAGCATTAGAATATGAGACGTAGTAATCAAGAAAACCAGGGGAAACCAGTTTCCCCTGCAGGCTCATTGCAGCCCACTGTTGTTTCGCCTTTATTAGTGTCTCACATCAGGGAAAAAAAAGCTCTCTGTGGTGAGTTACAGAGCAGTTTGTGATTCATTATGGCTGAGAGTAGCCACTGTGATAAAACATGCCTGTACTAACAGACCTCAACTAAGTAATCACTGACAATTCCTTCAATCGCCATGCCACAGGTACTTGTACTTCTCCCTCCTCTTATCCCTAGCCTGCCTGCCTGTCCCTATTTCTCTACATCCCTTTTTCAGAGAGGGGGAAGAGATAGAAGGGTGACCACAGGAGCAATACAGAAAATAAAAGGAAATAGAGGAGAAAAAAAACAAAAAGGAATACACGCCTAAAGATGGAGTTGTGTGTGTGTGTGTGTAGCATTAATCTATAAATCCATCACTGCGATTCAGAGGCCTGGTTGGCATGTCATTGACCTACTGTGCTGGATGCAGAGTGCTGATTGGGTAATTGCTCTATTACTCAGGATTTCCCCCCTTAGAAAGCTGGGAACCCTGCTGAATCATCCAACTGCTACTTGCGCACACACACACACACACACTTTGTCAAGCTGCATCCTGTCGCGTTAGCCAATCAGGGTCCATATAATTGGCGCCGCAGGGTTTCTGATTGGGCGGGAGATGTTGACAGCTCAGAAGTGGTGTGTTTGTGTGTTGCTTGTCAACCGGTGTTTGCGGTGGATTTGCTATTTTATGTTGATTGGCCTCTGCTATGTAAACAGACAGGTGACACAAGCACACAACACACACAGTGAAGATATGGCAGGGTTGAAAGAAAGGCTGATATAAAAGAATGAAGAGAGGCAAGACAGAATTGAGAAACTTCAAGGAGATGTGGTAGAGAGGGGACAGAAATGAGAAACAAGGAGAGGAAGACATAATAGTTATGTCGGGACAAAGAGGTTGAGTTAGTACGACAGAGAGGAAGAGAGATGGAGGGATGAGAGACGCAGAAGGGATGAACAGGAGGAGGAAGAAAGGGACAGAAAAACTGCAAGCGCATTATGTTCAGGGTGAGCAGCAGGTCAGTTATTTTGCAACACTTGTGATAGTGTGTCATGCAAAGGCAAATTTGTGTGTGTAAGCAGAACCGTATTTAAGTATTTGTGTGTCTGTAGGGTTGGGAGTGAGAATGTGTGTTTGTGTGGAGAAAGTTAGGATTAGAAACTGAAGTAGTTTAAGTTGAAGAGTTTCTCTTGGGTGACCCATCGATGACTGGAAGTGCCAACACACACACACACACACAACACACACACACACACACCCTCCTTCACATAAATACACACAAATCCTAAAGCATCAAACTGCGTATGAATGTCTACTGAGACTGAACCTTAAATATATGCTTCATACCCAAGTGTTTGAAATTGGGCCCAAACTGCAAGCTATGGTGCTATCACATTTAACAGGACAGGAACATAATTACAAAATTTAAGCAGCATTCATTTTCCAATCAGCCACAGTTTGACACAGGCTGATGCAGGCAGTGGCACAGGCTCCAAACTCTTACAGGTGGGACTGCCATGAATGGGACTATGTCCAAAGCAGTTTCCTTCTGAAGTCAACACGCACCTGTAATAAACTGCAGTATATGAATGAGTGTATGAGAAGTTCAGTAGTAAGACATTTAACAGAAATTTTTAAAGTGACATTTCACTGACTTTACACATGAAGTTAGTTCAGTTTATTTGTCACATACTACTCAGACTGTGGGTATTGAGGACCCTTTTCAAAGTTTAAAAAAAATAAAAATAAAATAAACACGATTAAGTTGCATTACGGGAAATGTAAACTACAGTGTGTTTGAAACTTGATCTATGGAACTAAACATCAGGATCTCTCAGTCTCTGCTGCTTTGATATCTATATTTAAATAAAGTCCCACAACTTTATGGAAGTGCAATGATTCTTTCCCATTCTTTCCCTTACTAGCCACAAAGAATTTTTCCAAATCATGACTCTCCTCGTCATTTCAAACTAAGAATTTATCATGTTGACTGTGTCATTTAATAAAACCTTGAACCTGTAATAACTGCATTTTTTGGCTACTTGGGGGCTGCAGAAACAACCTGTGAACACCACAGTCACATCCTATTGAAGTTGAAGATACAGTAAACAGTTGTTTATTGACACATTAATAGTACTAACTCTGGTTATAGTCTACCAATTTGTGTGGGAAATATCAAGCTCCTGAGATGCTAAATACTCCCGTGTGCATATGCTAGGCTCCAGCTGTATCTGTCTGTCGTTTGGTGTTGAGCAGATAGTGTACGGTGGGTTTTCACTGAAAACAGCTGCCTGCTGCGGCCTGAGGCTAAACCATGACCTGAAACTTACCATAAAACTCAGTAAAGCCAAGGGGAGCTGCAGACTCGGGTGCTTATTCTCTGTAGGCATCTCTTTCAAATCTGCACAATGTCATTCGATACGTTGTGAAAAAAAATACAGATTATAGCCTCTATAAAAAGAAAAGCTTGTGTGTATATATAGGAGATGCCAAGATTAATTACAGGCTTTTATTGGCACTCCATCTTAAAACATGTTACTGTGCAATTTAGATTCAGAAGCAACTGTGCTATTGCCATCTGCAGTGAGGGAGCATCAGAACAGAACAGTATTGAGCCACCTCTCTGGCACCAGTATGACAGCTATCCACCAATGAAAAATGATTCCTCTCCAAGTAAAAAGGCATCCTGGTATAGCAGTGTAACAGAGCTGCCAGAGCTGTTTTCAGCACTCTGTCCCTTATTTGCTCAGCTGTTCCCGTCATCTCAGCTGCTCAACTGTATCCATCTGTAAGACTATTACAGATGTATAGAATGAAGCTACTGCTACAGTTTACTAAAGGACTTTCAAAACTGATAATGCTGAGATCCCTCTTTGCAGTCAAAGTAACACTGAAGTCTTAAAAAACAAACAAAGAAAAACATTTGTGACAGTATACTTAGATATATTCTCTCTCTCTCCACACACACACACACACACAAATGCTTATCTTAAGTCTTATAAGTAGAGAAAGACTACAAACTACAACAAAAAAAAAAAATTAGAGCTTCATGAACAGATCATGTAAAGACCATTCTCTGGCGCAATCTGTGCCAATGAAGCGCCAAAGAAAATCATTGTCCCCCTCCGTTGTTTGCCAATTCAATTTACCTCCCACAAAATTCAATCCCCAAGCTGTGCAGTCGTGCAGGCTTTCCAAAACGAGGAAACAAAATTACAAAACCTCAGCAAGGAGTGGGAGATTGGCTGCTGCAGAGGTAACAACACTGTTTGAGAATGGCTAAGAAGTTTCAGAGCTGTTTGGTCCTAGAGTTGATGGAACATTTTATTTTTCAGCTTTTGTACAGCTGGTCACATCATTTTTAGAGGGACATCTTATTTTAGCTTCATGATGACGGCCCATTTGAATATCAGAAATAAACTGCAATACAAAAACAGGGTATATCCAACAAGCCTTTATTTGGCTGCAATTACTCGTTTGGTCGCCACTGCTACAGATAATATTTGCAATAAAATGGACATCTACTTGACAGCACTTACCCAGCACTAGCATAGTGACCTCATAGTGCCCAGATGATTCGAGATAAATGGGGGCGTGGTACCTGGGGCACAACTATCACCAACTATGAGGGCAAAGACGTGAGCTGGGGAAAAGTACCAAATTCTACTCCATTCATATGGCAGATGAGAGCAAGGGATACTTAATACTGTTACTAATATTGTTCACTGCTTGAGATTATTGTCCACCATTGCACAAGTCTTCGTGGTTCATCAGTTCCCAGCCTGTGGTAAATCACATCAATGAACTCTGCCTCCTGGTTTTTCAGATTATCGGGCACTTCTTGCAGTCTAGCATTTCTATACATTAGGGAGAGGAGGTCTGGCCTCTAAAACAGGTATACTTCAAACGAATCGCAGGTAACATGGGTTTCTCAACTTTTGACTTTCTAAACTTCAATATTTAACATAGCATAGCAAGTTCATTAAAGACTGGGTTGCTTATCTATGCAAAGTGTGGCAGTCTTTAAAAAGCCAAGCTTCAAAGCCTCCACCAATATAATTATGTTTTTACTCCAAACACCAGAGTAGCTTGTTTTCTCTCAAGTGTTGCCATGGTAAAAGATTACAGATACTTTTTAGAACTTCTTACTTACGATAAGGTGCTGTGGCAAAAAGCACTCTGCTACAAATTCCCTCATTCTGTTAAAACGCTCATCTCCAAAACTAGCAAACTTTTGATTTCCAGACTGCTGCAGAAAATCACAGACTCTGGAGTTGATGTTGTCTTCATGCAAGAGCTGTGAAATGCACATCAATGAGACAAAAACAAGGTCTTTATATAAGCATTTAAACTTCTAAACTGATGCAGAGGTGGAAGTTTTCCAAAAGGTGTAAAAAAAAACAACCCAAACCTAAAATCTGACAATGTTCCAGGAATAGAAACAATTATAAAAATTTTCCAAACAGGATGGATTCCAACAGGATTTATTCAGAGAGGGTCATGAATACAGATGCGTACAGACATGCTGATACAGACACTCGCTCGCTCACACACACACCCAGTCTCTTCTTCTCTCTCAAACACAGCATATAGGTTTGGGAGGAATTAGTTGAATGGGAGCATTTCAGAAGAAACTGTATTATTTTCAAGACCCGCTGTGAGGAGACTGTGGTCCTTTTATTTTAAAGAGAACGCACTTCAGTTCTTTTATGTGATTTCCCATTTCTCTTCTTTCACTCCTACCATTTACCTCAGGGGTTCTGTGAGATTTTTTCATCAGTACCCCCTGCCTATATGGCTGGAAAGAAAAACAGATGACAGATTGAAAAAGAACTAGACATCCAGCACTTAATGGCTGACATTTGCCTTTTCTTTTCTTTGTCGAGAGCCACACTTGACCAAAAGATTAGGACTACGTGCTACCTGTGTCTGAAAGCTACTGATCTTCACAATTCCACCTAAAAAAATCCAGTATATCCAACTAAAATAAACTATAATTTCGGTATGTGTACTGAAACGGCATGATCATGGTCAAATAACACGCTACCATAATGGGCAGGCTGAAACATGTAAATCCAACTATGGCACAGCCCCTCATTATCTCAGAATTAACTCTTAATTTAAATGCTGACCTCTGGTAAGAGTTTAATGCTAAAATAAACCATTTCAGACCCCTGCGAAGGCCAAATCGTGGCAATAAAGTTTCAACTTCCAGTAATAGGGTACCAAGTCAGTCGTTTACAACTTAACTGTCATTATCTTGACCTGTAACCTCGCCCCCCGCCGACCCCCCCTTACTCTTTACCTCATCACCTTTCACTCCCATCCTTCAACCGTGTCTCCCTGATTCTCCCACCATCATGATGGTGATGCCTTCCGATCTCATTTTTAACACAGCTCTCTCTTTCCCTAATCAAATCCACTCTTCCCTCCCTCATCCCTCTCTCTGACAGTGATGGATGGCGGCCTTCACCCGTTTATCGCCTCTGCATATTTCTCTGCCCATCCGCTTAACGACACACATTCACACACCCCGACTCTTCATCCCTCTCTTTCCATCTTCCTCAAACTCCTGCTCTTTCCTTCCCACTCATTCTCAGCTGTTCACACTACTGGGTTTCATTTTCCTCCAGCCTTACACCCCCTCCCTCCACCATCTTGTGCACTCTTCTCCCATTTTCTTCTCTTTTTGTCTCTCCCCCTCACTGTATTTCATGCTGTTAGCTTCTCTCGGCGTCCCCCAGTTGTTGTCCACTTTTGTATCCAATATTGTTTGCCCTCTCCATGTGCTTTCTATACATTGTGGATGACTAAGGAGGACAGAATACGACAGAGGAACGACACAGGAGTGATAGTATCAAAAGGATGAGTGGGCTTACAGTACACACGACTGCTGCACGAAGAGGCAATGTGGGCGTTCTTTTGTTCCTTGCCTAGAGAGAGAGAGTGTGTATGTGTCGGCCTCCCTATAATTATGATTGTGTGGGAAGACTGTTTTGGTATGCTTGCGGTTGTTTCTGTATGCAAGCGCTCACCTAATATGAAGGGCCTGGATTATGAGTAAGAGTGCATGCTAGTGTGACTGGAATAATTTCTGTGTGTGTATGAAAGGTTGCTTTCGAATGTTTGATCCTTGCATTTGGGCCAGTAGAGCTTGTGTGTATTTTCAGATCAAACAATGTCAAAGTGCACGTCAGCAGAATTTATTGACAGTCAAATGACGTAACTTTAAACGAGTCTAGCTCACAGGAAGTAGGCTAAGGTTATAAGCCTGCCATTGGCCCACTAACTTTGGGTAGGAATTCACCTTACACTATATTTCACCGTTGCCGCTTGCTGGGTTTCGCGCTGCCCAAACCAACTGGGATTGTTTTAAAGAAATACACACAAGCAACCCCGGCCATATACACAAATGATTCAATGAGTACAGCGCTAAAATGAAGTGTGGAGACAATTATGCAAGACTGCTTTAAACATTTTCATTAACTTCTTCCTTTAACTTTTTAGCCTCACCTAGTAGTCCCCTCTTCCTGGTGCTGTGGTGACTGGCTGTCAGTGATTTTGACTGAAGCCATGTAGAGTATCTATTCACACTCCAATCAGATCTGTGGATTACTGTGCGTGTGATAAGTGGCTTTTGAGGGCTAATACAAATCCCCTTGTTTGTAAACACTGCAACATTCCCTAAGTCGATTTAAGTCGATTATAGGCTAATGGCATTGCGTGCGCCAGAGAGGATGCACAAACACATACGCCAATATGCAGATTTGAAAATATACATGCAAATACACACATACACAGAGTTTACTAACATTATCAAATGTGGTTGGGCGAGTTAGAGGGCCTGACATTTATAATGGTCCACAGAGAATTAAAGACTAAGACCAAAAAGGGAATTTAGCCTTTAAGTGCAATAGGTCTTCCATGTGAAATTAAGCTACTTCCAAACAGACACATTAGAGCTTTTAAATCATGCCTGAAGCTTCTCTTAATTGCATGGGTTTGGGTCAGGTTCATCGTTCTAAAGCTATTAGTAGCTTCATATTTAGCTGAGTTCGGCCTCATAAAAAGAAGCTGCATCCTCCTGGGGCTGTGGTGGGTGTTTAAAGAGAAACTTTGGAAGTTAGGGTGAGGTTAGGATCAGCCTCCCAGCTCTGAGCCGTGCTCCAACACTAGGGGTGCAGAGCAGCTTCTTCCACAGACGCTTTTAGCTCATGTTCTTGCTCACTTCATGCAGCCTTTCTGCTCTCTCCGCTCGCCTGTTTCTTGCTCTCTGGTGGGTTGAGGGTTCATGCAGGGTAGTGTAGCAGGAGATTTCCCAAAATAGAGGGAACAAAGGGGGGGGGGAGACACCCTAAGCGGCTGCGGACGCTCATTCGGTAGACATGCCTAGGAGCACACACACTCAAAACCCAAACACCAGGCCAAATGCACATGCACTTTCATGTGATGTGTTTATCATACACAAACAGGATTTTCATCTGCTCTTTGTCTGATCTCTTTTCTTGCTGCCTTCCGTCCTCATCCTCTGTGATTTATCTCTCTGTCATCTATCTTTCATTGGCTGACTCCTTTTAGTTTTTCCTTCCCAAAAAGCTTGACACAAAAGAGCTTTTTTTGCATTATTGCTATACAGCCACGCTCACTACTTTGTGTATGTGAGCATGAGAGATTTACAGTAGTTGGATGCTCACATCTGTGTGCTCCCTACTAATTGCAAACTCAGCAGCAAACTTTTGAGAGCAGGTGAAAGCTTGCTAAATGCAGAGATGTGTCACATTAATTCATCCACAGGAACACACACACACATACACACACACACACACACACACACACACTAGACAAGCACAGTGGAGTTATACATTAAGTGTAGATACTTGCTAATGGTAGTGACTGTACACAAAGACACATGCAGAAACTCACGCATACTGTACTGCACCTGTATGCTGCATCAGTACAATGTGTAAGATAAGACTTTATCGATCCCCTGAGGGGAAATTCAAGTGTTCCAGCAGTACAAGAAATACACCAAAGAGGCATTTAAAGATAAGTGAAGAAAAAAAAAAACTTGTCAAGATCAAATCAGCTATACTAATACCCTACACAAGGGTGCATGAACGCTAGATGCAAAAACTATTTTTGACTAGTAGCACAGTTCAATAAATGAGAAATCGAAATAATGACTTTAAAAAAAACATTTTTTTAAGTTGGAGAAATTACTTGGTAGATTTCAATTTCTCCACAGTTTTTCATACATTCAAAATGAAGATGAAATATTCAGAAAAGTTTTGCCTGGCTGAGGTAGAAAGGTTGTCTTACTGAAAAAGATTGAGAAGGCTGATGGAAACAGACTTTTTAAATGCTTGATGTTGTGGTACCTTCCTGCAGTAGATACTTGTGTCACATTCTCGTGAATATATCTGCATAAATACAGCAGTTGGAAAAACACACCGACCTGTCCCCTATACGTTGAATGCTGGAAACTACTGCAATAGCTGAGCAGCAAGTACATACCTGTGTCCGGACAAGTAAACGTACGTAGACACTAAGCCCCACTATCTAAAGCCAGCAACCTAACAAATACTCTAGATCTAGATACCCTAGAACTGTGAAGATCAATTACTTGTATGATTACTGCCTTTAAATGGGAAAGACAAGGAGCAAGAATGAAAGAGGGCATGGAAGAAGAGGTTGAGTGAACGAAAGAGCAATAGGAGGAGTGTAAACGAATGGGACAGGGTGCTATCCATCTCTCTGAGTCAGATCGATCACCAAGTGGATGGATCGGTTACACCCAACATGTGTGTGTGTCAGAAGGCTTCAGTTCTGCACTGTTCTAGTTGCAAATGAGATCTGTTCCCTAACAGAGAAAGAGCAAACAGTGAAGGGAAGAGGAAGGTGCTGAAGCAGAAGGAGGAGGATTTCTGGGAGGTAGAAACGAGTGAGGAAGAGGCAAGGGAGAAAAACAGAGGCATAGAAAAATCAAGACATGAAGCAGATGGGGAGGAAAGATGGGTGAGAAAGTTAGATAAATGAAGTAGGTGAAGAAGCAAAGGTGGAGCAAGAAGGAGCATGTCTCTGAGACAGGCAGAGTATGGCAGAGGATTGAACAAAACCATGTGTGTCACGTAAGATCTAAGGATGTGTGAGTGTGCATAGTAGGAGAAAGTAGGAGTGGGAGCGGCAAGGAGACATGGAGGGCAGCAGAGTCAGCAAGCGATATAAGACAAGACAAAAAGAAAGAGGAGGAGGCGGTGGTTGAGGGGGAAAAAGAGGGGAGAAGGTGGTGAGGTAGAGGTGTGACTGATAACATTGTCGTACTCAGGTTGCCTCAAGGGCAGACAAGACAGAGAGAAAGAAAGACAGAGGGAATGAGACAAAGAAGGAAAATGCGGACTTTTACAGAGCAGCCATAGGTGGAAAGGGTTATAAGATAGAAGTTGAGCAAAGATGGAGAGACAGGATTGAGAAAGATAGAAAACACAGGGAGGTGCACTGCAGTGACAGATAAATGGTAGAGGATGGATGGGTAGGAAACAAAGAACAGTCCCTAATAATAGAGTCAGAGGAAGAAGAGAAGAGGTAGGTAAGAGAGCGAGGAGGTGAGGATGAACTTGTGGGTAGGCACGACAAGGAAAACAATGTGAAGGCTTTCACATGGGGAAAGAGGAGAGGTGAAAATGAAAGAATAAGAGAAAATGAGAGAAAGAGCAGGAGAGTAGGCGATTATGAGAAAGCACAAGTAAGAAAGTGCAGAGCAGAGAGAGTAAAAAGGAAAAAAGATAAAAGGTCAAATGAAGGAGTAGAGAGACACAGACCCCCCAACAGGAGAGAGCGTGAGAGTATTGACATTCAGTGTGCTGGGGGTAAAGTTAGTTGTCTGAAGAGCAAGAATTAGCAGAGCACAGGGGCAGTCTGGTCGAGCTAGGACTGACGTGCCCCGCTCGTTCTACACCACCACCTGACATTAGGGCTTATCGGGGTTGCAACAGAGTGAACACTTTTAAGCACCATTTCACTTTTGCCGGTGAATTTTCACATTTTAGTATGCACACCTCCACAGGAGCAGTCAACTTCCAACGACTGCCCTGGGGACTGGCTGTCACTGCAGGCATTCGTGACTTTGTCTCCTCACTTGCGCCACACACACACACACACACACACACTCCAAACCTCTAATGCTGAAGGCAGTTTTTTGTTTCTTTCATTTTTTGCAAACTGATGACACCAGACTTAACGAAATAACCATCTCTCCCACTGCTAAGCTAGAGTGTGTTTTGGAGTTTGATTTGAAAAAGGTACCTAGTTCCTGGTAGTCATTATAGCTCCCTAAAGTAACCAAACAGCCATCAAGTCTTTCAAGAGTTAAGTAGCAAAAGGCAACAAAAGCAGTCAAAAGAGTCATTCTTCAGTCACTGTAGCCTAAATTTCAATTTGTCTTTATGCCCCTCCTGTTAAACTGCATTTCTCTCCTTAACTAAAAGCCCAATGTTCCACCCCAACATCCTGTTTCAAAGGGAAATGCATGACATTAAGTAATACCACCATCCTTTGAGTAATCCATATATAATCTATTCCCATCATCTTAGAAGGACCCTGCTTATTTCCTTCCTTCACTTTGGTTTAAAAGTGAAAACATTTGGCAGCCCTTAGATAACATTCATCATCAGTTCAAGCACTAGTTTTGTTTATCTTTTGAATGCAGACTGAGTGTTTAAAAACCGTGATAGAGCACACATTTTGGAAATAGACCAAAGGGAACCATGTAGTAGGGAGGAAAGTGAAAACCGGGAACCCCTTTTGATATCTACACCGCTTCAGTATCTGAGCTAAATGTTACCATTTAGCCTCTGCTAGTTTCATGCATAAAGAGCTAAAGGAAAATATTGAGCCAGCAATTTGCATCAACCTGTGAAGTCAGCATGATATACGGTTATGTCTGGTCATTACTCAAAGTATTAGGTTGCATATATTATATGTCATCACCATGCTCAGGGCTCTACTCCGCAAGTTCCCAGATTGCTCCACATTAAAATACACTCGTCTTTCCTCCACGATGGTGTTAGTCTCTGTGTCTGTCTCTGACTCATCGCCTCATCCTCTGTCTCTTCTCCAGAGTCGCCACGGCTGTGACTGTTATCAACACTCGCTGTCACTCTCTCTGTATCTAGGTTACAGTCGCTATGACAACTATTATGTATGCCAATCAGCTGCAGTGACTCACCTCGATACCTTATCACATAGCTGTATTTCGGGATGTCTGTGCACAAAGTGTATGTTTACTGGGAGATTTTCTGCATGTCTGATTTTATAATAGGACACTGTGTTGTACATTGTGCTTGACTTGAGTCTTGCTGTGGAATCAAGGCCGATAGGCTGGTGACCCAATTTGATTGCCTGACCCACGGTCTTAAGAAAGCGTCCGATGAT
The DNA here is from genome assembly GCA_024633595.2 of Lepomis macrochirus. NCBI lineage: Eukaryota > Metazoa > Chordata > Actinopteri > Centrarchiformes > Centrarchidae > Lepomis > Lepomis macrochirus. The sequence continues at coordinate 9,837,340 of JALXJV020000002.1, read as the reverse complement.
ATAACACTCATCTAATCCTCTCCTACAGGTTTCTAGGTAACTGTTACTATGGGGACTGGCTGTGTTCAGTCTTCTGGGATGTTGTTGCTAGGCACTAAGCTGTAGTGGTGAAGCGGTACATGGGACTGTGTTTGTGTAAGAAATAGACCAAGAAGGTATTTCTTGCAGGGGGTCAACTGCTTCTCATTATGTTTTTTCCTCCAAGTGTTAAGCTATGAAGCACCAAGCAGGCATTAGTGCAGAGTGGTCCTCATTTAAGAGGAAGCCTTGGCCCACAAAAGTATGGATGTGTGCAGAACAGGCTCTCTTTCCAGCTCTGTCTAGTCAGAGTGGGTGGAAGTCCAGACACAAAAACACACTTCAGATATATCTCATAAAATAATGTCTGACCAAGGAATGAATCTAAAACCCTTTCTGCTTTCTCCCCATTCCCCCCTTTTGTCTCCCTCCAGGTCTGTGGATCGCCAGGCGTTCTACCATGCCTGTCCCCCCACCCTTCAATCCCCGCAGACAAAAACACCTGCCCCACACACACCTCCACCCCGAACAAAGGGCAAAAAGTTCCACCTTCCCCTCCCTCAACCCTCCATCCTTCCTCTCTCTTTGTCTTCTCCCTCCTCTCCTTGTCTCATCTTTGCCCTCCTCATCCCGTCTCATCCACTGCGCCTGCCCCAGGGCTACCAAAAGAACCCTACCTGACTCTGTCCCTTTCCCGGCGTTTCACTGGCTGACTCTTGTCACATGCTGCCTGCTGCCTTCTCTGATTGGAGCAGGGGAGACTTGGGGCGTGGTCTCGGCCTGTCCCTTCCACTGCGTGTGTCGCAACCTTTCAGAGTCGCTCAGCACACTCTGCGCCGACAAGGGCCTCTTATTTGTCCCCCCGCACGTTGACCGGCGCACTGTCGAGCTGCGATTGGCTGACAACTTCATCACGGAAGTGGGCGGAATTGACTTTGTCAACATGACCGGATTGGTGGATCTGACTCTGTCAAGGAATACCATCCACCTGATCCGACCAATGGCCTTTGCTGATCTGGAGAGCCTGCGCTCGCTGCATCTGGATGGTGAGCCGAAACAGTAATCCTACTCAAAGATAACCACAATCCTGTAGACTTAAACTACTTGGATTTGACAATTCGGTAAAATACTCAGATGAATCAAGATCCTAAGTGATAGTATCTATATTTGTGTGTTCAGGTAATCGTTTGACAACACTGGGACCCAGGGACCTCGCAGGTTTGGTCAATCTGCAACACCTGATCATCAACAATAACCAGCTGGTGAAAGTCTCTTCCCAGGCCTTTGATGACTTCTTGCTCACACTGGAAGACCTTGACATGTCCTACAATAATCTCCGGAGGTAAGGTTTTGCACCCACACGCACTGGACATTCAGACAATCTCCTCTGTTCTGCTTTGTTAAGTAGAAACACTCGGTAATACCCTAGAATTCTCTGTGCTCAGGTCTCTGTCTCAAGCTTATGCTGCAGACGCACAGCTCAGCTCTCAAACTTTCAAGGCACAGGGGAAACGCCTTGTATGATTACGCAAGAGTCAGCAAACACAATGAGGAGGAACCGGCTCAATCTGCTGAGGCTGGGAGGACAGGACTAAAAGCTCAGGAAATTGAAAGTGAATCAATTTTGATGAGGTCCTAATTTTCTTTGACTTTGATTTTGTTAAGAATTGATGAGCTCACTCCACTTTGTATTAGTGTGCACTCCTATTCGATGTGGTTTGTCCTTTAGCACATTGTGAAGAATTCTACTCATCTCTATCCAGGACAATGGAGACCTCTTACAGCATCACTATCTATTCCTCTGGACTAAATAATAAATCAGAACAATGATGATATTCTCTTTCACTTCCCTATTCTCCTCTCCATAGTGTCCCACAGCGTTGATGAATTCAGCACCTTTTGGCTGTCAGTTCTGATTCAGATGTTTCATTTGTCTCCTCTACAGGAGCTCTCTGGCCTCTGTCCAACCTCCACCAAGCCATAAGAAAAGTGTAAAGAGTTTTAATGAGTCACACATTAGCAACTGCTGTTCGCCCTTTGTTGCAGGTTACAGAGAAGAGTGTTTACATAATGAGCCATTGATTATTTTGTTGTGTCAGTTAAAAGTGCTCAAAACAGAACAGGTCATATGAGAACCCTTTTTAGGCAGGGGAAGAGATTATCCACATGGGGAGGCCCACCTGTGTAATTTAATTGTGTAGGAAAGTGAGGGACACGTGGTGTCTTCCTGTAGATTTGATTTATTCAAATTGACTTTCAGCAGAGTTTTACAGAGCTGGACTCTGGAATCTGACCTGATCTCATGTGGGTAACTTTCTGGGACACTGGTGTTGAGCAATGCAGCAAGGACTGCAGGTTTTCTTTATTACAAAATAAATTATGACCATATTATTGGTTAGCTTCTACACTATGCACATCTGACTGCTGTTATGTATCAAAGTCTGCAAGTTAAAATTAATTTAATAACAAAATGAAAACATTTGTGGACAATCATTTTGACCATATCAAAGAGGCATCCTTGTGCTACACTATCCTGCTTCATTTGTCCGTCTTTCTCTGATCTACACCCCAAAAATCATTAAGCCTGGTACTTCTTCGCCCTCACTTGCCTTTTGTCTACAGACATTTTATACTGTATGGACCAAGATAGTGGCCATCTGCTGTTTGTTGTACACGTCAATATTTAGCAACTTTAGCTCTTCGCTTGAAGTGATTACGATAATCACATTAATTTGCACAATGCAATATATTCTGTCAACCAAATGAGGTTTTAATTAACTTGTTAATGTGGGCTCTTGAGTGGTAGCAGGTTCTATTTGTGCTCAGCATTGAGCATGCTACAGTCTACAGCATGCTACAGCAAATGTACAGTATACTCTGTGGGCCATTTAGTTTAGCAATGTAGTGAACTCAACAAAAAAATGCAAGAATAAAAACTCCAAAATAAAGTAAATGCATTATTATTTCACATTTATTTATTTTTTGCTGGTTCTCAGTCATCAATTTTGACACACTAATTTGCCTAAAATGTTCTAAAGTGAATGTCTGCACAAAAGGAATACTAAATGACAACAGCAATGGGTCACAGATGGGACTGGTGAAACCCGGGAAAAAAGGATTGAGAAGGAAAACGAGCATCTGTTGTTGTCCGTCATTGCAGTCATCCTTAATTAGTCTTTGTTTATTCCTGTTTTCCACAGAACATCATGGGAAAGTGCTCAGAATATACAGATTAAATTCATCTAATAGCAGCAGACTCAGCCTTTAATCGGGTTCATTTCCTATACAGTGCCAATGTACCCACAAGGGACACTAACCATCAGAGCGGTGAATGTGTCTTCAGTTTCCATTGCTGTAGACAGATATTCTCTTATTTCTCCCTAAATATGCTTCTATTTCATTGCTACAGGGTACCATGGGAGTCCATTCAGAATATGGCCAGCCTGCACACGCTCAACCTGGACCATAACCTGATAGATCACATAGCGGAAGGAGTCTTCGGAGAGCTGTATAAGCTTGCAAGACTGGATATGACCTCCAATAGGCTCCGAACCCTGCCTCCTGATCCCCTCTTTGCAAGGTAGCTCTTAAGCTTGTCTTTTATGTTTCTCTAAGAAGTGGCTTAGTGGAAATATTCTGTGGCAGACAACACACAGAGCCACCAAAGTGGTTTTTAAATGGAGCGCTCCAGCACTGAAACACAGGGAGACAATGTTGTACAGACATTACACTCAATACACTACTTATTTTGCTATCTAATTATCCATATACAGTATTGTACATGACACTATAAATGGTTTCACTCGTACCAGTCCACAGACTGGAACACGTGAAGAAACCAAACCCTATGCTCTCATACAGAAATGGCAATGGGGCTTGTTCACTGTGCATGGCAAAGAAAGCCACAGGTGAAGGGGCTGTAAGGTAAATAAGTAAGGATTTTATAGATCTCTAGTGGGCTAGTTGTACATTCTCAACTTTGGAAATAGTAATTTGGGGAGGTAAAGAAAAGAAAAATCACACTTTCTGTGATAGTGACAACCAAGCGCCAACAAATAACACTGTCACCCATAAGAGGTATTACAGCCTCATTTTTAGGGACAATTTTCCAGAAACATGCTTAGGAAGTAAGTTCAAAAAAGTCCTGTTTTTTTTCTTGATATTAGCAAATTATTCCAATTTTAATTTGCACAGGCCAGCTGCAAGATGCTTATAACAGCATTACTGTTAAGTATTGCTCCTGGGTAGGTTTGTAACCGCCTGCTGGGGACCATTTTCACAATCACTTGATTTTCCTCATTTTGAGCAGCAAGCTCTTGTACACTTGCTGATGCCAAGACCTCATTTATAGCTAAGTTAATAAAAATAAAAAAGAATTGTTGCTATTTTACAAAGAAAGGGAAAACATTTCCTTGACAAGGAGGAAAAAGATGTCGATGAAAACGTTAAAAAGATAGTTCTGCTATTGGACTTTTGTGCTCCTACTTGTTGATGAATGAGGTAAGATAAATGCATTGGCATCCATCTACAAGTCAAATTAATTAAGAATGTAGCAATTAAAATTGAGCTCTATTATGGCTTTTCAAATTTGTGCAGTTGAACTGATGGTCTTGTCTACTGTCATGTTCAGGTCCCAGACAGGTGCAATAAGTCCCACCCCCTACAATGCAGTTATAAGCTTAAATTTCGGTGGAAACCCGCTGCACTGCAATTGTGAACTGCTATGGTTACGGCGGCTTATCCGTGGAGACGACATGGAGACGTGTGCCACACCTGCTCACCTGGCTGGAAGGTAAATATCATGAATTGGCTAATGGATCATTTGTCTAAATTAGAACGAAACATTTAACATATTCTTTTTGATAAGTAAAGCATCCTTCAATGTCAGAGGAAGCAAAAGAAACCTGTAATTTGAGTCTAACTGAATATCATACTCGAGTGTTTCCCAACCTTGTCACAAGGCCAATCTCTCCTACAAGATTTTGCTCTAGCCCTTTTTTAGCATACATCCAATTACAGGCCTCACATTTTATGACACCTTAATTAGATCATTGTGCGTGCAAGAATAGAAGTGGAGCAAAAACTCACAGGGCAGGTAGGCATTAAGGAATGAGTTTCGAAACAATGACAGAATATTACTGTAGTCATTATTCTGATACCTCACACTTCCATCTCTCTGGTGGAATTTTCCGGTCTAACCCTGCAGTCAAACGTATGGAATAAAAACAAAAGGACTGAAGAGCAAAATGAGCATCTGTTGTTGTCATCTGTCATCACTGTCACCATTAATTAATTTTCTGCAAAGTAGAATGGGAAATTACTCTACACTATTCCGTGTTACTGAACTTTACCCTTAAAATTATAGACAAGAGCACATAGATCTTTAGGTTAATGTACTAAAAGAATCTGCCAAACCCACTTTGAAAGGACAAAAAAAACAAATGCCTGCACAAAAAGGTGATTCAGCTTTCCCCTTTTCTCTCCCTTTGTCTCTCAGATATTTCTGGTCGATTCCTGAAGAGGAGTTTACTTGTGAACCACCTCTCATCACCCGTCACACTCACAAGCTGTGGGTGCTGGAGGGCCAGCGAGCCACGTTAAAGTGCAGAGCAATTGGCGACCCGGAGCCAGTAGTCCACTGGGTCTCACCAGATGACCGTATCATTGCAAATTCATCCCGGACCAGCTCCTTCAGCAATGGGACCTTGGATATCTTAGTAACAGTTGCCCGGGATGACGGGGCATACACATGTATCGCAATAAACGCAGCAGGTGAAGCAACTGCCACTGTGGACCTGAAAATAATCCCCCTGCCTCACCGGGGCGGAGCGGGCGGAAACACAGGGAATAACAACGTGAACACCAAAAACAACAGGAACGTGACCAATGGGATTTTACGGACTGATCCGGGTTCCTCGGATATCAGCACGGGGAAAAATGGAGGGATTAACAATGGCGCAGGACGTGGAGGAGAGGTGGACGATGGGAGAAGAGCTGGAAGTGAGGATGATGAGGGCGACAACAGTAGGGCCTCCGAAGGGGAGCGGGCCGATGGAGGGAGCATGGAGAATGAGGACGGGGACGAGGAGGAAGGAAGGATGGTTGGAGTACAAGGGGTTACGTCAACCTCAGCTCAGGTCCGATGGGATTTGGGGCGTTTGTCTGCAGCTTACGTTGTCTGGATGTATCAGATACAGTACAACTGCACCGCCGATGAGACCCTCATCTACAGGTGAGTTAAAAGTTTGCTATGCAATACACATTACTCACCATGCAAACAACGGCAGCCAATGTGAAATGTTATTTACATTAGTTTAGATACTTCCCAACAGATATCCGTTATCGTCTTGCAGTAATAGCTTCTCCTCTACGCAACCACAAATCATTTTTTGACTGTCAGTGTCTTCCTCCCTGAAAAGGTGGATATCCTGTTTTCATGCAAAACGCCTTAAATATTTATCCATTACAGCACGACACTTCACTAGTGCAACTGTTCACCTTGTACTTGGACGGGTGGATAGCTCAAGGGAAGGATGAATGGGGAGACAGATGAAGGGATAGAGGGGCGAAGGTAGTTAATAATTCATCTCCATCACTGCATGACATTAAAAGCCAACAGGTGGATAAGTTGGTGCATATGGATGAGTGTAGAAAGGGAGGAAAAGGGGATGAACATTTGGGGAAATAAAGGGGAATTTGGAGGATAGCTTCTTATGAAAACATTTAGAGGAAAGTAATAAGTGTCCCTAAATGTTTCTGTAGACATATATTGCACAGCATATCTAGCATGTGCCAGTATTAATGAACACGTCCGATGAAGTAACACAGGATCTCGATGGGACATGCCATTTTTTTATTTGAAGTAAGATTGAAATCTTCAGAAAGCCATGTCATTTTGTATTTAAAATGAGATCCCCTCACATTTCACGGCGGTTAAGGTCTGCAATGCTTTTCTTGTTATCACATATTATTTAAGTTGACCACTGCCACATGCTCCCTTATAAGTTTGGGTAACATTTCGGAGAGAAACACGAAGTGAAAAACTGATTTGCATGCCCAAAGAAAGCCTTTGCAAACCTGCCAATCTTTGCTCACTGTTTCTATGCGTTGCTGTGAGCCAATTTGTATACATCAGCTGCGGGCCTAGCGAAAAGAAAGGAGAAGTACTACTGTAGACTCTTGTAACAGCTCAAGAGAGCCAAAAAGATTAAAAGGAGGAACAAATCAAAGCAAAGAGTTTCTATAAAACAAACCTTTTCGTTTACATGAAAAATGATGAATCACAAGATTTACACCTTCTGTGCTAGTATGGTGAAACTGTGATATCCTCAAAAACTGCTAACATCAACAGAAACACGGGCAGAGACAGGAGGTCAGAATGAAGACGAGGAGTATATGAATCTGAGATGGGTGGACACAAGTTAGGAGCCTTTCCTTTATAAATATGAAATTGGGACTTGTTTTGTTGCTACTTTGAGCACTTACATGTACTATACTACTGCACAGTACATGAATTATGCGAGCAAATGGAGAACATTTGTGTGTGGTGGTTTCTACAGCACAACAGTGTCTGAAACAGTGACAGCAAGATGTATTATGAGAAGAGGAGAAGAGGTTCTGGATTTTTGATATCACTCATCACTAAGCCCTCAGATAAGATGGTATTAAGTTGTTATTGGTATTGAGGAAGAGTGAAGGGAACTAACAATCATATGACAGGAAGAGGACATTGAAGACAGGCTGATTGGAAAATATGAAAAACTGTGTGCAGGCATAACCGGAAGGTTTGAGGGGAAGTAATGGAAGATGGAAGCCAAGGGTGAATGGAAAAAAGACAGATGGGGAGGAGAAACTAATGGTTTGAGTGATGGATGGGGCTAGAAGGGAAGAACGGAGGAATTTTAAGATAGGAATGGGGCCTCAAATTTCAGAAGGAGGGAGGAAAAAGATTGAGGGACAACAGGAAGATAGGCCCTACCAAAATCACCTTGGGAGAGATCGAGATAAAAGGAGGATGGGTGAAAGGAGAAAGAATGACAGACAAAGGGGCGAAGCGAGAGGGGTGAGCTCAAACGGTCCTCACGGAAAAAGCAAGAAAGAAAGGGTGGGGAGAGAGAGGGAGGGGAGATATTTAAATGCATCACTGACAGAGCGAGAGAGAAAGTACATGTACATGACAGAAATACACCTGGGTATGGAAATAGGAAAGAAAGTGTGAGGAGGGGAACAGTGGAAGTTGGGAGTGCCACGTAGTGAAAGAAGAGTGTGAGAAGAGAACACAGAAATTTAGGATAAATGAAAGAGGGGGAAAGGACTCTTTAAAAATTAAAAAAAAAAAAAAAAAAGAGTTGTTCATTCAAATAAACCGCTAGGTAGAGGGTGGGGTAGATGAAAGGACAGAGGTGAAGAGAAGTCTCATTGAAATGCCACATCAAAACAGATGCAGTGCAGATTCTGTAGAGTCCCATGACATATATGTTGCAATTACACATGGAGAACTAATTACAAGATTGAACTGAATTAACTGACTGAGATGTCAGATCTCTCATTGTTCAGCTGGGTTTATTCCTCTACGGAAAATACTCTAATAGCGAAGCTGGCTGGCTACACATCATCATCAAGTAAAGGTGTATTAACTAAACCAAAGCGTATCAAGTCAGAGCGACACACAGAGACTGCATCATCTACAGTGCCACAAGAGTTGAAACCAGTGTTTGACTGATGTGGGCTTTTCAATGGCTGATATATAATGCTCATATATAAAGTGCATTCTGATATACATGTTGAGCCTGCAACGTGTTGTTTTAGATGAAAGTTTTATAAATTAATGGGAAAAATACATCGGGTGATGCTGTAGATTTTCAGAATGTGACTGTTTTTTAAGGGAGAAGCAACGTCACTCTACATCCTCTACAGTATTAACAATACATATTTAACGCTAGCCGGTAACTGTTTTGGATGAGATGTCCTGTCATTTAGGATGGTATATCAGTCTTGTGAGTGCAGGTATCTGTCAATGCCGATTATCTAAAAATGGCCGATATCGGCCTGATTATTTGGCTAGCTGACGAATCACTAGGCGAAACACCTTTGACAAATTTTCAACAAAAACTGAATACTGAGATTGATGAAGGTAGGATTTGTTGCATGTTTGTCATATTGGATTGCATGCAATTGTACAGCTGTTTAGAGTATCCTTCTGTGAAAGAACAAACTTTAAAGAAATAATGGAACGGGAGCACTAGTAGAGGTGATGGCTCAGCTGTGCAGCTTGAGACAAGAAATTGCTGATAGACACAAAGAGTGTCACACAGAAGCAAAATATAGGAGAGATAAGCGAGAAAGACTGAGTCAAGGCAACCGGCCTCACAGGACAGACGCTGAAATTTAGCAGGGAGAGAGTAAGCGATCTGAAGTTTGACTAAACTCTAAAACAAAAACAAAACAGAGGGAGTGGGTAACTGTCTCAAAGGAGATGGCGATGCAGTGGCTATCTTAAAGGTGAAATTGAGAAATAATCTGAATCGGAAAAAAGAAGGTGGTGGTGGTGGTCAAAAGAAGAGACAGGAAGTCTGAATGCTTTGAGGGAGGAAGAAGGGAAATCAGTCTCAAAGGACAGATAAAGAGGAAATGGAAGGGGGCATCATCACCCTGCAGCCAGGGTATAGATTTCTATCATGCTATCCAAATGCAATATCACACCAGCTAGCGAGACTGCGAAGAAAAGAGTCAGCCAAAGGGAGTCTGGCTCATGAATTCAAAAGGAGAGAATGGATGAGTGAGATTTCATGCTTTCTATCAGGGATTTGTGTTCATATTTTGTTATTGTCGCTGCTGTATGTGTGCTTTGGCAGGTGGAGGAAAAAAAAAGAAAACAGCAGCCCAGCTGAATTGAGTTGGGAAAGAGGAGGGCGAAAGAGAGAAAGAGAGGAACACAGAGGATTTAAGAATGGAAGGCAAGGAAAGATAAAGAGAAAAATAAATATCTAGTCTCACAAAAAGTGGTCTACATATGGAGACAAAGGTATATACACCTTATATAAATAGATTACAGAATAACAGAGCACATTGTGTGGCTGCCAGATTTAATCATATTTAAAAAGGTCAGCTGCATGCTAGACAACACCAGCCTCCATTTTAGCATGGCTTGTCTAATTCTGATGGCATGCGTGACAGTGCCAGGTGGGATGTCGTCTATGTGACATCCGCTGGGCACCGCTCACCGTGTCACCCTCAGCTCCCCTGACACCTTCAACAGAGCCTCCTTCCTGGAGCTTTGCCAGTGTTACAGTACCACACTTTGATTTGAGCGCAAAACAATGTCCTTGATCCTGGCGTTCAGACATCTGAAAACCGCAGCAGCAGAACAACCGAGGATTGGCTAAGATTGCTAGCTGAATGGTGGCAATTACCAAACTGGCATGTCTTTCTTGCCCACACATGGGTACAGCCTACCTGAAGGACAAAGAACAGGAGAAAGAATGTCCCTTCATGATAATGAGGCAGCATTTGCAAAGTGACCTCTGTGGTACCATCTGTTACAAAATCCGATGTCTTTTCAGCAAGACTTCTAGTTTTGCACAACTGTTTCTGTTATGGTGCCACGCATGAAGTCATAAGCTGAAAACCTCAGTTGTAAACCACCATAGAACAAAAGAGCTGGACACAATCCAAAAGCCTGTTAGCTTTACAAAACATGAATTATAGTGAAGCCGGTAATGTTTTTTGTTGAGAAGCATGTTGATTCTGTGGTAGTTATGATGCTGATTTATACTGTAAGGTGTTCTTGGTTTATCCACCCTGTGTACATATAGGGACAAAAAAACCCATAAAATACTGCCTTAAAATAGCCCACGTTATATTATCACCTCTTTGCCTGTTCCAAAAACCATCTGAAATTAAATTTATAGCGCAACACACCGCTCAGAACTTCACATCACTATTATTGTTGCAGGACATTTTCATATTAAATTGTACAATCTAGGTACCACTGATTTCAACCTTTGTGTACACTGAAACAGAAATATACTATTCAAAAGCTCGGAATAACAGAAGATGCAGTCTGCTTTCTGTTGTGCTGCTCATGTTTGTAGATGAACCTGTTTCTTTTGGGATAGCAGTTTAAATACTTTATGAATTACTGGTACATGAGGTATGTCAATGGGGGCATTTGTACATGCACATTTCAGAGCCAAAAGTTTCTTCTTATTTACTTCAGAAGTCCTCTCAGTGTGCAGGCAGGGGTGTACAGGCGTTTGACAATTTTCACAATGTCTCCCCAGTCACAACAGGATCGACCTTCCTGCTGGGCGCTCAAAGTGCCAAATTTGACACAGAAATTAATGCGAACCGAAATGATCACAGGGACAGAAAGAGGAGGAAGTTGGAGAGAAAAGTCTTGGAGAGAAAAGTCATGCAGAGTTTAAGACATAATGAGAATAATGAAAGTAGAGTCTCAGAAAAGGGACGCATAGTTAAAAAGCGAGAGTTTGACAGCGGTAAGAAAGGAGCATGCTGAGACTCAGACAGAAGAGAGCATGGGTAATGAGTCACAAAAGGAAAAGGAAATGAAAAGATTAACGAAAACGAACCTAAAAATTAGGTGTATGGCAATACCACTCATTTACTAATGAATTTTTGACACAAAGTAATGAACTAGCCTAGCCTATACATGTATTTAAAGATATACAGAGAGGACATTTGCTTGGCTGCACCAAACAACTTGGTAAACTGCAAGCTTCCATGCCGTATGATATTGCTGGTGAAACTAATATCAGCATCCTATTTTAGTCCTGCGTGAGCCTGGTAACCAATACAAGAAATCACACAAGAAACAAGACAAGTACATTTGCTGAGACAGGGATAGATAAGGAGCGCTTTAACAGTGGGGCAGGGAGGAGGCACGAAGAGACAAAGATAGAGAAAGAAAGAGTAAGGGCAAAACTGGGGTTGAGAGTTGTACCCCAGGGGAGGATGTAATTAAGTGTTAAACTACTGTGTCAATACATGTGTCAACTCACATCATAGGCAGAGGAAGGATGGAAAAAAGAAGGGTCAGCACTCAATGTGTCAATGTCTATTATACTGTAGGGTCAGAGGAAGTAGGAGAACGCGTAAGGTAGGTAGAGAGGGACACACAAAGAGATTCATACTATCTTTTATTATGTGGCTAAACATAAAATAAAGAAAAACAAGAGGTAAATTATAGAGAGAGACAAATTCTGGGAGATTGGGGGAGAAGAAGGAGGTCATAAAAAAGGAGCAGGAATGAGAGAGAAAACAACTCAATAAGGCGGTGCGGGAAAATCAGGCCAAAAGAGGGAGAGCCGAGAAAGAAGGATATACAGAAGGAGGAATGAAACAAAATCTGGTGGGGTGGGGGTTGACAGAAAGACAGATCAAGGAAAACAGAAGAGATCAGACAAAATTGAGGGAGACACCAAACGAGACAGTAAACAGTCCAACAAATCAAGACCAAAAATGGAGGAAAGGGTAAATGAACAAAAGACATGACATGGGGAAAAAAGATACAAGTGCAGTATAGATGTCAGCCAGAAGAGGAGATAATCGCTTTGCTGTTTTCCTTGTTTCTTTCTCTTTTCTTGCTCTCTGTGCCCAATCTAGTATGGTGTCAGACCACCACAGTTGGTAATGTGGATAGAGAGGAAAAAAAAGAAGAGGAAAGAAGTGGAAGAGAGGGGGAGAGAAAGATGGGGGGGCAGGATTCCACCTCTTTTATCCCCTTGCTATCATTCTTTTCCTCTCTCCCTCTCGAGTACCAATAATTACTCAATTCTGTGTCACCAGCTTAAACAAAGCACTCCCTTGTCTCCCTCACTTTCTTCCTGCATATGCACTTGCCTTTGCAGGGTTTAAACAAAATTAGAAGCACAGAAACAGACACACACACACTTGGTGTGTTAGATGACACAGCACAATGCCGGCGTCTGCAAATACAAGCAAAGACCCCCCCCCCCCATTGGACATAACCAATTCAATCAATCAATTCATCATTTTATTACAGACCAGCAGTCCAAGTTATATGAGGTGCACTTTATATTCATGAACATTCACCGCCTCAGGAGCAGTGAGGATTTAGGTGAATATGATTTCAAGTGTCCATGAAGTGGACGCATACCAGAGCTGCAGATTTGCAGGTACATATGACAATAGGCATCAAAATATAGTTAAAAATGCATAACGCAGTGAGGAATAGTGAATCACCATATCAAACATGCACGCATTTGTGAATGTGTCCGGGTCTTTCCATGTATATTTCAGTGAATTTGCTAGCGTATTTCTTTCCCTGCCAACGTGATAAAAACAACTAGAGAGGTGATGCACGATCTCATAAGGGAGGGAACGACGAGGAAGAGAGGGAGGACTAGAAACATTTGATGAGTGTGGCAGGGAAAATGAAGATGGTAGAGGATGAGGAGGAGCAGAGGCTGGTAAAGAGGAAGTGAGGAAAAGAAGTGTAGAGAAGAGAGGTGACCTTGGATGCTAAATAATGGTACACGGTTATAGCTGTGGCTAATAGAGACATAGTACAGTGACTGTGAAAATGAGAGAGGCTAGGAGGTCAGGTAGAGCCCGATGAGAATTGCCGAAGGATTTGCGGAGAGCAGAGCTCATTGGCTGCAGAAATACAGAGGTGGTAAAAGAGACAGAGAGACAAAGGAGAATAGATGTGCAGAGGGAACGAACATAACTAAAAATGTAAGTCAAATGGTAAAAAGGTACCAAAAAAGGATGGGCGATTAAAGCAATGAAAAGGGCAGAGGATGTAGGAGATAAGAGTGAGGGACTGATCAGCGAAAAAAAGGAAATCTGTTTATAAAGGATGGATGGAAAAAGAATAAGAAGGATAGAGGGAGGGATGGAGGACAGTGTGAATAAAGGGTATTGAATGGCAGGATTAGAAAAATGACTCAAGGATTCACTGAAAGTGTGTGTCTGTGTGTTGTGTGTATGGTCACACAATGAAGGACTGATAGTTTGATGCTGTGTCCCAGTTTATCAGACATAGTATAGACTGCGAAAAGCATTTAGTTGTTTTCTGGTAATCCACACAAACAAATTCATCTGGTGCAGTATAATTCATAGTGCATCCGTATATAAAGAAGTAGAAAGGCAATCAGCACAAATATTATTTGTTTAAGACTTTGGCAATACAGTTTCTTATTCAGCGCTGAATCCAATATAGCATACAAAAGTATATCAGCAATATTAATCAAACAGGCGGCAAGCGACATGGGAAAAGAGGCGAAAAGAAAGGACAAAGTACGCATTGACATGACAGTGAATCAAAAGAAGAAAAAAAAATTTAAAAATAACCTTTGTTACAGAGAACCGGCCCCTGAGCTGAGGACACGACTCCTCAAATGTCTCTGCCTCGCAGGGTCTGTCGATTCTACACAGACACATACATGCTCTGGATGAATTGGCACTGCTGTAATATTTCTTAGGGCCTTTTGTAAGCCTATAATATGACCACAGCTTTTTATTCAGAAACATAGACAGCATTAGTGTTATCAGTGCATACTGCATATTTCATTGGGAAACCTGATTGAGCACCCACTGTCTTTACTAATGGACTTACAGGGGCAATTCGCAATGCCCTGGTGTGAGATGCTTCTTAAGATGCTTTACTCTTTGCTTTAGGAATATACAGTACTTACTCAAAAACCTCTCCTTCCCTATTTTAGTTATTTCCCTGATGTTGTGATTCAACTAGATGATTTTCATGTCACTGTCTGCTCTTCGAAAGAAAGAAAGATAGATGACTAATACTCTGGTGTGTTTAAAGTGTGGATATTGCATGAAGAGATACTTTCATTAGAAGTACTGCTCTGTTGAGCAAATGAGTCTTTGCCATGGTAACGCACACCTGAGTTCATAAATCGCTCCAGCGTGAACAAGTTAATTGGTGAATTTGTGACAGTGTTAGAAAGTAATCTATAATGACCTAATGACCAGTGGATGAGGCTGATTTTGCCCTGTGTCTCTCTTCAGGTTGGACTTGGGAGAGTCATACAGTATACATTGTCCTTCATCATCATCATTATATTGAGCATCTGTTAGAAATGAGGTGTTAGGAGGTATCTCTCTGCTGGTGCTTGCTATTTAAATTAGTCCAGGAGGTTTGCTAAAGAGGCGTAATTGAGTTTGCAACACGTTCTAAAAAAAAAAAAAAAACCCACTTAATTCTAAATTATACCCGTGCTGATATGTTTTTTTTTGGAAAATTTCAATTTTGTTCACTTTAAACTAAAGCATTGAGAAGGCCGTGAAAATCAGTGATCAATATTCCTACGTAGCAGTACTGTAAACCAAATCCACGAGTCTGCCCCCTGGCTTGCATTAAGTTGGCCCCCTCTTTTGTTTCATAACTAACTTGGCATTATTCAAGACATGCAGTTCCATAATTTCTTTAACACTGAATAAACTTAATATATGTTTTTGAGAAGCATCAATATGACTGATTTCATTTGTGCTTACGTAACAGCAGCTAAATTACACGCGATTAAACACTAAAGAAATACACAAGTAGTCTAAATTGTTGCTGTCCTTAGTCTCTTTATTTTGAATGCATTTTAAACAGTCTGAGCCTGAGGTTAAGGGCCTTCTATTCAATTCAATTCAATTTTATTTATATAGCGCCAAATCACAACAACAGTTATCACACAGTGCTTTTCATAAAGAGCAGGTCTACACCATACTCTAAAGTTATTTACAGAAGCCCAACAATTCCCACCAAGAGCAAGCACTAGGCGACACAGGCAAGGATTCTGCATTGGCTCCCCCGGTGTCTGAGTCACACTAGATGGCATTTATAGGATGTAGCTCAAGTCTGAAGGGAGCTGGAATGGTTAGCAACAGACGATACAAATAAACCCTTTGATGTAGCAAGAAAAGGGAGAGAAACAGAGGGAATTGGAGAAACCGAATGCAGGAGAGGAAAGAAAAAAGAAATCAGTAACAAAATATTCATGGCAGCAACACAAAGATGCACAAAACACACACCTGCCCACACAACAAGGTTGGACGGCAGAGGGCAAAGTCATACCCATCAGCAACAGACACTTGAGCTGTGCTACAGTCTCCCACACACACTTTATCCTAGCATGTCACACACACAAACCCACCAACATAAAAATACACAGACTTTTATTCCAGTATGTCATAAATCCAAACATATACAACCATGACCGCGTGCACACACTGAGACAATCACATACAACTTTTGTAGAGCATGTGCCCCTCTGTTCTTATCACAATCACATTTCAGTGTTTTCTCCCCTCTCTCCGTCTCTCCATTGTTCACCTCTCCCCCGTTTGTTAGCTCTAAAGGCTGCTCGAACACTTAAAATGAGGACACATTCAAAGCACTTCTCTCTTTATTATCCCACGCAAGCACTCACCCATTAGACACACGTAGGAGCACATTTGCAGTCAAAATATAACAAAACACACCCTTCTTCTGATGACCATCCATCCACACATTCATTTTACTATCAACTGCCGATATGCCCCATCTTTGGGGTGATCCTAGACCTGACCGTTAAACCTAAAATGGCCTCTACTTTTAAACGTGAGGTCCCACAAAATGGCTCGACGTTTGCTTCTCGCAGGGATTCAAGTGCGAGCATGCACACGTGCGCACCCCCCTGCACTCTAAATGAGCAGACAGAGTT
This sequence comes from Lepomis macrochirus, assembly GCA_024633595.2. Classification (NCBI taxonomy): domain Eukaryota; kingdom Metazoa; phylum Chordata; class Actinopteri; order Centrarchiformes; family Centrarchidae; genus Lepomis; species Lepomis macrochirus. The sequence goes on along the minus strand of JALXJV020000002.1, from coordinate 9,820,625 downwards.
CTCTTTTCATGTTCCCTGGGCGCGCTCTCCATCAATAGCTTCATTTTCCCCTCTCTCCCCCTACTGCAGTATCCACTCCTGCACTGCTTCTAACCATCCTTTTGCCCCTCCTTTCCCCTGGTTCTATTCATTTTCAACCCTTCTTTCTCCTCTCTCCTTAGTTCCACAATAGTCTAAATATTCAGACTAGGCTTAGACTTACTGCAGATATTTCACATTTCACTACAAATCTTGTGCACACTCTTGTTTATTTGACTGACCTCTTGTTTTTTCTTTTATCCCTCTTTAGAATTCTACCATCGACCAGCGACCGTTTCCTGCTGAAGAACTTGGTTTCCGGTGTGGACTATAACCTGTGTGTGTTGGCCATTTTTGATGACACAATCACATCATTAGCTGCAACAAAAGTCCTGGGCTGCACCACGTTCTCCACCAAGGACGTTTACCCAGCATGTCGCTCTCTCCAAGCACATTTCCTGGGTGGGACACTCACCATATTGGTTGGCGGTGTTGTTGTTGTCACCCTACTCGTGTTCACTGTGGCTCTTATGGTTCGTCACCGTGTCTGCAATCATGGCGACCACATTATTTGTCACAACAGCAACACTGAGGCAGGAGGCGGGGCCTGCTGTCAGGGTGGAGGCGTTGGGAGTGGGGACAAAGGGGGAAACAGTAGTGGGTGCTACCAATCAAATGGTTCCGGGGACATGATGATGGTGGTCCTGCCCAATGGTCTGCCTTCCAAAAGAGGAGGGGAGAAGGACACGGAAAAGGACAAGGAAGCAGCTGATTCTGCTTCCTCTCTGCCTCCAAAACTCCCTCCAAAGCCCAGGCCCAAGCCTAAAGTCAACCTGGAGCAGTTTCTTTCAGCTGGAGGGGTAGTTTCCACAACGACAGGGGCAGGAGGTGCGATGGCATTGGTAGTGAGGCAAAGGAAGCTGGAGAAGGCGCCGCCATACAGCCTTGAAAGTGACAGAACTCCACTCTACTACTCCCCTTCCCCACCATCCACCCTGCCCCGTCAATCACGCTCCAGGGACCGCCCAAAACCCCATCTGGAGAGAGAACTGACCAATCGTGCCAGTTTCTCTCTGGCTGCACCCCTGAGAGACTCAGATTTGTTGGACTGGAGAATCACTCCCCGAGGCAGGGACAAATGGAACTCCTCACAGGCTTATCAGAGCCCTCTATCCCCTCTAAGCCCTGCTTGCGGGACAGTCAGCAAACGGCGGCACTCGCTGGATATGGGCTCCTCTGTTGCCCTAGCGACTGATGCTGCGGCAACTGTTGCCAAGCGCTATGGTGCTGTTAGTTACGCCAAGCGGCTGAGCGTGATCTGGACGAGGCGGAGCCAGTCCCTTCATGGAATGCTGGTGCAGTGCGCCTCCACAACAAGCACAACATCTTCAACGGCCAGCGACGAGATCGAAAGTGCCGGGGGCTTTGGGACACGCTGCGAGTTTCAACGGGGATATATCCACGCTTATAACACCACCAACTCCAACTCTAACACTGGGATCACTACTGGGAAAACAAGCAGTGTAAAAGACAGGGGGGAGGGAAAAGGGGAAAGATGGGAGAAGTGCTGAAGAACTGGAGGAAAGTGTGGTGTAGGGGGGCTGTGAGAGGACAATTTGAATGGGATCTTGATTTGAGGAGGGCAAAGAGGTGGTGTCAGGGGACAAACTGAGGGTGCAGAAAAGCGCAGATGAAGTGATTGCAGATGAGGAAGGAAAAGTTGAGAGTTCAGTGGAAGTGAGAAGAGTAATTCACTTGAGTCTCACTAGTGCAGCTCCCTGATTTGCTCTGGAAGAAGTCAAAACTGAGAGGAGAAGGGAAAACGTACCTGGAAGTGAGGTGAAAATTTTTAAGAGGCTCTTTATAATTGACCTAAAGAGTGGCTGAAAAGTAAATTGAATGTGAGAGGGGAAAAGGGGAAGTGTGGGAGAAATGGATGAAAGTTTGAAAATAATTTTAAATACTCAAGGTTGAGCTCAGGCTCAACACAGGACAAAGAAAAAAGTAATAAAAACAAAACTCAGAAAAATTAAGTCAAAGAGAGTGACAGTTAAGAATGGACAATGTGAGTGATATATATATACTGAGGGTGAGACGTAATCAAAAAGGGTAAAACATCAACAGAGCAACAAATCCAAGGATATATAGCACAGACGAAAATGGTGTGAGCTCAGTGTGGATCTCAGTAAAGCCTATACACTAATAGAACCTGACTCTTGCGAACACTAACTCGCCAGGGCCTCAGCCCCCATGACACCACAACGGTTTACACTGGATCAACAACAACATCACAACAACCGGTAATACTGGAGAAAAGCTCTTCTCTGAAAAAGATTTGGACGTCATAGTGCTACTTCGTTTTCTTGTTTTTTGACTCCTACACTGATGGCCATGTTGAAACTATTTTCCAAAACACAATGAATGTGACTTTTATGTGTCCTCTGTGGCTTGGACAATGATTTTGGCTTGGCGTGCCTGCGGATTATGGGAGCATAAATACAGGGCCGGGTGCATTGGACATGATCAATCGATGCAGGCTGGAAAGAGCAAGTGCAGCAGAGACTTTATTAAAAGAAAGACATTAGGATTACAATGGAGTCGATATGGATTACAAAATGGAAGGAGAGAGGTGTATGATGAAACGTGCGCATTTCTGAAAGACACAAGATAATGGACCGAACAAATGAATGAATGCATAATTGTGCATGCGTTGATGGATCAGGGACAGGATGTATGTATGTGTTCCTGTATGTGTTTGTATGTGCACATGTACATGAATGTTTGGAGGGGCAATCCAGTCAAGACTCCATTTGTGGTAAGTAAGGTTTAGTGCATTCTGGACATGGTGCAACAGAATAAATCCAAACATTTTTGGTGGTCTTAAGGTTCACCAAAAGTGAAGTAAGAGCGAAATGTTGAAAGACCTCATCAAAACAAGAATAAATCACTATTCCCATGGTCAGAAAGCTGCAAACCACTAAGGGGCAATCAAAATTTCAAAATAATTTTTTGTGACTTTAGACTCCTTTGTGCCACATGGATTCGAATTAAATCCAAACAGTGAATGTTTTTAGAAAGGAAGCAGTTTAAAAAAAAAGGACACTATGGAAGACACTGACAATATAAACTCTTCACTGGAAGACTTTGTAAAACGTATAATGGGACGACTGATCCACTGGCACAAACCACAGAGACTCTCTGAAAAACTTCTATCAAAGAGAAAAAAATGAAAAGAGAAAATTTGAAGTACATATATAGTATATATATATAAAATGATGTTACTTGTCGCACCATGTGTTTGTTTTTCAAAGTTTTCTGGGGAATGATGTTAGGATTAAATACAAAATATGAAACGTGTGATTTTTTGTTTTAGACAAAAAATCTTCATGATTAGAACAGAAAAATGTTCATTATATAATCATAAGCAGACAAAGATCAAAACAGATAGTGAAGAAGCATACACAGCAGAAAACACAAACTGGGAAGCACACACACACCCACCCCCCAAAAGACTGACACACAACAAATGCCTATAAAAACAGAGCCAAATACATTAAGAATAATGACTTTTAACCATTACTGTTGTTTCCTTTCTGTTTTTATTTCATTTTGCCAAAGTCAATATTGTTATCTGGACTTGATATAAATAAAAATTACATGTATGGAACAGCGACAGACTCATTAACACAAGCAAGGAGTAAGTTGTGAGTCATGTTTGTGTGCATGTGTGTTTGTAGATGTACTTTACATAGGTTTTCCACAAAAGCACATAATGTAGGCCTAGGTGTCAATATAACTTACAGTATGGCATTTGCCTGTGTCATTGTAGTTTTGTACATCACAAAGTGTCTAAACCAGATTCAAGACAGTTAAGTGCTATTTAAATCAGCACTATATTAGGAATTTGGGGAATACAACGAATATATAAAGAAAGAAACGCTAGTTCTTTGGATTCCTTTAAAATGGGATAGAAATGTGAAGATGTTTTAAGCTCTAGGAAAACCTGCAAGTCAAAGACGCTTAAGTCTGTGTGGCAAAAATGAAGTTGTTTACTTCTCAGTCAGTGGAGTTGATTAGAAGAGTGCAGCAACCCTTCTTGAGGTAATTAAAAACAACATATGAGACAGAGAAAAGATAGGGTGTGAAAACAGGAGCAAACTGAAGAAAGCGATCAATAGTTCCAGGAATAGATGGAAATGCATTTAGAAAGACAAACAAACAAGAGTAAATAAAAGATTTCATATGAAACGCAGAATAGCAAAGCGAGCTGAAGTGACAGAAAACAGGTAGAAAAATAACTAAAAAGGTGTCAGACTAATGGATCATGATTCTGATGCTTTGTTATTATGAACCATGTCTGCTGGTTTCAGGGAGTACTGTAAAACATTACAAGACTCTTTCACTGCTACCTGCAGCTGAGTTCAACCCTAATTTAGCAGCAAAGCAAAGAAATGAGCTGGCAGCGACCTGCAATTGAACATAGCTAATTAAACTTATAAAAATACAGATGAACAACTGTAAATTGGAAAACATGAACTAGTAAAATAAAGCATCCATCCCTACATCAACTTTTTTTTTTTTTTTTTTAAACTGGGTGATGGTGGAAACATGTAAAACATTGTAACCCAGACCACCTCCTCCCTAGCTACGTTATCAAGCTTTTACTGGAGGATCCCAAGGATTTCCCAGGCTAGATGGGAAAGGTAGTCCCAACTGCATGTTCTGGGATTACCTCTGGCTCTCATCACAGTGGATTTACCCACAGTTCAATGTCTATGAGGCAAGAACGTAAACAGTGACCTGAAAGGGGCTGGATGTTCCACAGAGCAGCAGACCAATGTGTTCATTCTCAGTTGGATCAGCAGTAGTAGCAACACTCTTTATAGAGTAATTTGGCTATCAAAAGCCAAAAATATCAAAAAACTATCCAAAGTAGTGCTTACAGGAAATAAAGCCTTAAATTAAGAGGAAAGAGGAGAAAACAAGTTTTTTTCCCCCTGTGTTTTCATCTACCTCTCCTCTTGCATGCTTTCATTTTCTATCAAGCCCTTTGCAGACACTGCTAAACGCCCAAGATGGAGTATGTCAACAATGTGGGGAGAGAGAGGTGAATGTGAGAATGCTGACACACTTAGAAATGGACAAATAGATGATGATGAGCAAGGGAAAGAGAGGGAGAGCGGACCGGTGGGGTGGGAGGCTGGGGGGAGGGGGGGGTGCTTGCCTGTGTCTGCCTCTGTTTTTCCATGGCTGAATGAGCTTGTTTTCTAATGTGTGTGAGTAAGTGTTGATGTTATTTTTGTCATGTCTCTGCCACAATTTATTAACAGGAAGAAAAAAGATCTTTTCAACAACAGGATTAAACGACTGGTGTGTGTGGTGTTCTATGTGCGAAAAGGGTTACTATTTTCTCTTGCCACTTTAGCTTAACACATCACCTGAGTGGAAAACAGTGTCCTAATTTGAGGCCATCAACAATGACACCAGAGATAAAGAAGAGAAAACTTCGGGTGTGAGTGTGTGTGTGTGTGTGTGTGTGTGTGTGTGTGCATGTGTGCGTGCGCGCGTACATCAGGGTAGAGGGCAATTTGATTTGAAACTCATAAGTGGCAAAATTAAAAGCAGCACCGAGTTTGTTTGAGTGTGTGTGCACCACAGCACAGAACACCAACCCTCCACTTTGCTTTCTTTGCCGAAGGCAAAACCCTGGTCCAATTTGACTAATTAAAAAAATGCTGAGTAACGTGCAAACACACATCTACACACAAACTCACCTTTTTATATACAGACACACACACACACAAATGTGCATATATAAGCTCTACAAGACAACCTTGTGGCAGTGGTGTTTGTGTGGTTCTGTGTGCTGTGTATGTGCATGTGTGCCTTGAAAGGCCATGCCTGCCTTTAGCCAAACTTCCTCTGACATTTGCAGTTATGATCAAGGTATGATGCATTTCCCTGCAGTCTGCTGAGTAACTGCTGACTCAGGATGCATCAGGACTCAGCACCTCCTGCACCAGAAACCAGTTGGACCAACTCTGCAACATGCTGAACTCTGCCATGACAGAAACAGAGTGGATATCAGTCTACTTAACTCCCTTAAATAATCAGTTGAACTTTTGTCCTTAAAGGCAGTAAACCAGATGATAAACACGTAACAGCCGAATTGTCTTCAGCTATAAGAGATAATTCCAGGGTTCCTTTAAAACATGACTTGACCTTCTTTAAGTTTGCTGAGGCACAAAACTGATTTAATAAGTGCAGACATTGTAACTTTCAGGGATACAATTCGGCTGAGAGGAAGGAGGCATGAAAAACCATATATGTAACGGACATATACACTACAGTATAATACTGAAGATACAATTTAATGCTCTGAACTCCCACAAGGACAAATGATGATTTCAGTTGAATGTTGAGTTAATACTCGTATGCTGTTCAGAAAATGTGGATCTGATGTTAACTAAGTTTGCATTATTTTAGCTAAATATACATCTCATTCAGTCATCAAAATGGTGCCTTTTGATTTGGCAGTAAGACACCTAAATCAAATAAAATTGCATGGGCAATAGTAACCAATAGATTACAAATGTCTTTACCAATGGGTACAGTATAAAAATGTCTTGAGTCATCATTTATTTATTAGATCACTCACAAATATGTAACACATTTAAAAGGATTACGATGCCTCCAAAGATGAAGAGACAGTTGCAATCACATGGTGCATCACATCTATTTGGCTTTTACGGAAATTGTCAGCCAGATTTAGTGAATATCCCAGTTGTGTGACAGAGTGACAAACTAAAGAATTGTTTTTATTTGAGAAGCTAAAAACAGGCTTAGTGAGTTTAGTGGAAATCAACTTCAGGAAAAGTAAGTTTTGAGTATAAAGAAATTTCACATCTGACCTTCAGTTCTACAGCAGACTGCTGATAAAACATGACAGTTCTTTTACCATATGTGCATGTCCTCTAGTTACAGTACTTTAGTTAAGCACACCACAGCTGTGCCATTTTATTCTGTCACTTTCAAATTCACGAACATGGCAGGAAACCTTTACAGTAAATTTAGAGATTCAATCTTCAGGTTTTGCCTGTATGACAAATTTCCATTTTACCATCTTTAACATCGCTGTTCTTTGGAGATGACAGCTCTGATTTTCTCTGTCCCTGTGTGAGCTAATGAACCATCATGCAACTCTATTGTTGGATATTCAACACGATGCTAATGTAGTGCCATTTTGTAAGGATGCTTCAAGTGAAATACCTATCATAAACATTTAACATATACAGTCCACAACCAACCAGATGATAATTGCTGTTTCTGTCTACTATTTAATCATTTCTTCTGTTACAATTACGGTTAACAAGGCTCAGGGGAAATGAGGCCTGAATGATGACTACAGATTGCCAAGAGAGCTAATGATGAAGGTTGATGGACTTAGAGTGCTCATATTGAACAAGTCGCCTAATGTCAATCTAGGTGAGATATCACCTTACTATCAGAGTTGAAGGGATTCACTAAGCATATTCACGTACCAATTCGAAGCATTCACAACCTTGTACCTCCTTGGTTCAGATCAGCTAATATACAAAGTCACACAAAAGTTGTTTCTACCCCCTCAACGCCAATTCCCCATATGCTGTCGGTATCTCTCGCACTCAACTTGTCAGTATGTCTATAGTGTAACTCCTCAAACAACAAAGCATAGCATGGAGAAGATGAGAGAGAAAGAGTCGGGAGAGAGGATTGAAAGATAGAAGCAGAGATAAAAAGATTGATTGGATATAGAAAAGCAAACAGAAGGAGAGAGATGGGAGTAGCTGCAAAAGAAGAAATCAATGGCACTACCATAGCAGCAGAAGACAGGGAAATAATGATTTGCCTTATCTAAATACATGATACAGAGAAGCAGCTTCTTTTCATGAACTACTTTTAGTTACCAGAACAGCTGACAGATGCTGGACAAGAAGTAAGTGTCCCGTTCATGTAAAACTGATAACCTCAAGGTAGGGTTTATTGGCAATGTGCTGAATTCTGATAAACACCAGCACTACCGATACCACAGACACAAACAGTCTCAGCAATAGCATGTTTAATTATGGCAAGGAAGCAAAGTTATTTTGATAATGACATGCTACACAGAGCACCTGTAAAATAAACAGATGTGAGAAGAGGTGGCAGAGGACGAGAGATGACCGAAGAACCAAAGAGGAAGACAGAGGAATAGAAACAACTAAAAGGTGTTAAAGTGATAGGACACTCCTGCAAAGCTTTCACTTCATGCATCGTTTGCTTTCGTTTCTCTCTCTCTGCCTTCCTCTCACTGTCTCGCCGCAATCTTTAATTTAGCCTTCTACATAATTTGCTCTCTCCTTCACCTCCACTGAGTTCTCATTCAATTCTTTGTTCATTGCATACACCGCAGTGCTAATCTCCACTTCTCTCTGACCTCCCTGCTCGCCTCGCTCTAGCTGTCTTTCACTCATTTTATTCTGCTCTCCTGACTGTAAGAAAATACTCTTTGCCTCCCTGTCACCCTCCTTTGAGGAATATTAACCTTCTTCTCTTTCTCCTTTATTCTGTTCCTCCCTCTTGCTTCCTTTTTTATTTTAATGTCTTTTACTGTCACTCCCACTTTTGCCTACCATATCAGTACCACCCAACCTTCCCACTCAGACTCTTCAATATTAAAATTCATCTCTCGACTTTTATTATGTCACCCAAATATATTTTGGCATTTCATCTTTGCTCCTCTGTCCCTGTATCTCTCCACTTTATTCTTTTGGTTCATTTTCTGCTTTTCTCCCCATTTTTGCCTCTACTTCCTAAATATTCCACTTTCATTCTGCAACAGCTGCATTTTAAAAAGTTTCTGCACTGACTTTCCAAAGTCCGACTGTAATTATATGGTTTGACTTCATACATGAGTACATACGTGCAATGGTATATAAAAGTTATAAATCTAAATGTTTATTTTTTTTTATTATTAGTATACATTCATTCCAACGTTAGAAACATTCAAAATTGATGCAAAATTCAAATTTTTAATGGATATCCCAATGTATAACCTCATGAAAGGCATTCTTTCAATTGTAAGCTTGCAGTCTGCAGCACCTCTGTTCTCACGCTTCACGCAATTTGTTCCTCTTCAGCCTACGTTTCATTCAGCTACTATTGTAAGTAAGAAAACATTTTATTTAGAGACCACGGTTACATCCCTTCATTCTCAGTGGCTATCCTCCCTCCTTATCCTCTCTAGTGATCTCCATCTGTCGGTGTCTAAATTTTAAATGTTCTGTGAACAAAACATATGACTTTTGCTGGATGCCTTTATCCAATGTGCTCTGCACCATTATGAGCGCACAAGCTTTTCATCCCAGTCAGAAAACAGGCCCTCCAGCACTATTAGTGTCACCTCACCCTTCTAACCTACCTATTGAGCTACACAAGAAATGGGACCCCTGACCATGGTAGTGTCAGTAATGTTTTACCAATTGAGTGATCCATTTTTCACACAGCTGAATGGCCAGGCTCTGTGGGAGCTATAGAGTGGCCTACTACTGAAATAATATGAATTGTATTTGTTAGAGTGGAGCAGGTGGATACAGAAACTTTGGGCCTCATTCATGAAATATTTCTATGAATATTAATCTGTCACCGCTCAAACAAAAACACACAAATCCAAGTTGCATTAAAGTAAAGTTGAATTAATTGGCAGTGGAAAAAGCTTAAAGCACAACACGGATGCATCTATCTTCGACGCCGTCTTCACATCCAGGGGACGCAGACAAACGTTCATTCACATTGAATCATGTTTCTGTCAACTTGCCGAATGTAAGGCTTTGCCTCAAAAAGTTGGTTCCCCCTCCTTCATTATCTGGCTTCACTTTGTTCACCAGTTATTCACAAACTTTGTCTGATATTTGGTGCTGGGCAGAAAGTTAATCGGAGCTGTTTTTGCTGAGAAGAAATTGCCTGCTCTGGCTACAAATGAGGCTGACAATAGTTGTTTGTGATCCAAACCAAATCAATGAGCTTAACAAGGCCATAAAGCTCCACAAAGCTGAGAGAAACTATGTAGTTGGGTGATAATTCTGTGTGTTTGTCACTACGAGAGTTTGTCACTACGTTTCACATTACTAAGTCAATAAATAAATATTGATTAGTGCAGCTTTAACATTGGTGTCAAACTCTAGGCCAAAAACTAGTTAATAAAGTGCTTCATATTCAATGTTGCCTGCTTAAATTAAGGGGTATCTTTTGGCACACTACAACAAATTTGACCTTGATACCGGCATGGGCTGGAGTTTTTTCGATGGAATCCGCTGCTGGCAAGTCAATACTGAATGGCAACCTCTCAAATTGTGGATTCAAAGATCCCCTCAATTTTTTGTTACGGAAATTGTCTGCCTCTTGAAGCCCTAATATGCCCAACAGCCGATGGATGCGGTGGCTTCTAGTTTTACACCAAACCAATTATTTTAAATTTCCACTCTAGTGCATTGTATTGCAGTATGAACCTCCAAAAAGCTCTCCCTGTCATTTTCATTATTGCCATCATTGGTTTGCCACGGTTAATTCTGACTTGTAATTAGCTTATAGCTCTAAAGATGAATTTGTTTTGATGACATTTCCATTTAAATTTAAGATCAAGATTTTCACGATACCAACAAAATTAAATTTCATGAATCAAATGTACGTTTGTACAATTTTAACGACCACATTTTATATAAGAATGATGGTATGCGGACCGTTTATATTTTTCCACAACTTGTTCTCGATTCCAGTCTCAGTTGGATTCCTACAGAAGTACTAGCATCTTGCCAGTCTTCTCCTCACTCTATGATACGCTGGCCTCTCTTGGTCACTCACTATTACTTTCAACCTTTTTGTCTTCAGTCAGTACCCGCTCTTGATGGTCCTATGATTGTATACAGCCATTTCCTCTCACTCCCTCCCTTGATCTTGTTCACCACGGCCAACTTTCCTCACTTAACTTGTGCCTCCTGTTGTAACTGGGAGAGCTTCCCTGACAGGTTGTTTTTTTAAAAAAACAAACAAAAAAAACCTTCTCCACTATGTCTTCTCTGTTCACCTCTCCATCGCTCACGTTTCTTTTGTTCTCTCCACTTCCTTTCTGTGTGCCATATTTTGTTTCCCTCACCTATTTTTATTTCTGTCATCTCTTCTCTCACTATTTTGTCCCAGATGTGATTTTGTCTATTCCCCTCCTTTTTCTTACTTCCCCTCAGGGTCTGTCCTGCTCATCATTACCTCTCTCAACATCCCGCCCACTGCCCATCTCTTCCTCACTTTCCCCTCCCTGAACAAGGAATGAAACGGGAGCTTCCTGCCCTCTTTTCATCATTTTTCACTCCTCACTCTCTTTGTCCTCCCGTGTGGCGATGCTACCACCTACTCCTCCGACTCATCATCCCCTGCAGGCTCCCTTCAGACTCCTGATCAGAAGGAGGGAGTGAATTCCTGTAACTTTTCTCATCTTGTGGCATTCTGTGATTTCTTTTCCAAAAGGATGACGGTAGGGGATCTTGGCGTGTGCATGCGTGTTAGAGACAGCGGCAGAGAAACAGACAGATACATGGGGTGTCATCTTTCAGGCTTTCTGGCTGTTTCCTAGAAAGACGGCAAAAGGCGAAGACAAGAATAGGGAGCGAGAAAGGATGGGAAAAGAGCTGATGTGAAACATGTCAACGAAAGAGCTAGGTAGGAAAGAGAAAAGGGGAAGATCATCAATAAATACTTAGTGATTTGGGAAACTGTTATAAAATAATGGAATTTTTAGATCCTCAATATTTCTAGTCTTTCTCTTACACAATTTCCATAAAAGGGCATTTAACAGCGCTAGGTAAATTAATATTACCAACATGCACGCTCACTCTAAGCTCTCCTAATAAACAGGCTGCTCAATTAGAGAGGCTAAAACCCCACAGATCCACTCCCATTGCCACCACTGTTTACCATCACTAAAAACCTAAGAGAGTTTTGTGTAAATTTATAAAATACCTATACCCAATTAGCTATTGTAACATCCTCCCAATGTTTCCCAGTGCTACAATACTTCCCTTCTTTTCCTTGTGGGGGGAACAAATGGTTGCCATAATCAATAATTTAGCAGCAAAACATAAGCAGCAAATATGATCCGGCTGTTGGTCTTACAATTTTGCCCTGGGCCCTACTGCTTACGGTCACATCTGGGACACAAACTAAGATAAAAGTCCCACCCAGACACCAAGGTTCCCCAAGACCTATAGTTAGGACACTATGAGGAGGGAATTGGTGGTTTTGAGCACTCTGCTAAAGAAAAACCGCTTTACAGCCACTGGGACTCTCAGCTGGGCTATAATTGGGACTAACTGCTTAGAGAAGGTCCTTTAGCTTTTTCCAGTTGACAGCACCAGTCAGTAAGCAAGTTAACCTTGGTTCTTATCTAGCCATGCCTAAAGACCAAATACTTTGGGTGATTATAACTACGAAATATTCAGTGTTTGCTGCTAGTGGATATTTCAGACCTTTGCCCGTTGTTTTCCTCTGCACTGCTAAATGCACCGCTCCTTTCTAATTTGACTTCATTGAAAGTTTGAACAGTAGAGGAGAGTCAGAAAGAGACATGGGAGCTGGAAAGATATTTAGTTCTTCAGTATATGGAAGGAAATGATAATAGCCAAATAGGTACATTGTTTATCATCATTATGAATGTGATGTATGAACAGAAAAATTGCACATGGGAATAAGGGGTGTCTTAACTTTTATCATCATTGTTTTGACCCAACAGAGGTGTCCCTTTGGCAAAATACATTTAGTTGCATTGCTTTTTTTGCCTATTTAGGGTTGAAACAGTAAAAACTCAAGGGAGCTCTGCTTCCAGTTTGTGGTACATTTTTGCTTTTTGCTGTAGCCTGTTGTATGAAAAGATAAGGCAGTGGTTCTCAGTGTGGGGTCCCAGGGCCCCCAGGGGTCCTTGAGAGGGTTTCAGGGGGTCCACAGCAAAAAGGGTAATAGGTGATTTTCACAAAGACAGAACGTATGACTAGTTTGGTCATAGGTTTCATACACTTTCTGTAATAAAACATCTAAAAGCAATAATGCAATCAGATCAGGGACTTTGGGACGAAAACTTAACAAATGGGGGTTTGTTGTCTATAGATAATATGCATCAGTACTCGATATGAAAAAGTTTTAGAATCACCGCCATAAAGGTGTGTTGTTCTTTGGTGCAAACCAAAAATGTGAGCATTCATAAATGTTTTTCAGCTGGCAACGATTAGATAAAATAAAGTCAAACTTTCATTTGAATCTGCAAGTAGAAGGTGTAATTTATTCATTTAATAATGTTAGACTTCAGCATTGTACTGTGGAAAAACTGTACAAATAGACGTTCTACAGTAAAGCAACTTTGCAGGTGTTTGGGGAAAACTTGTCATAAAAAGCATTTTTTATAACATTTTGCTTCAAAAGAAATAAAAAGTAAAAATACATTTTGTGTCTTATGGGCTGACACAATAGGCTGTCATTCATGTCTCACGGGGTGAGGGCTGTATATACAATATCCGTAGCTATGTGGATTGCATATTGTCATCTGTTGCATCTTAAGCTGCAGCTTAGCTTGTGGTAGTTTAAGATCAAAGTGCTGTCAAACATCCGCAGCATTCAGACTACAAGGGGAACAGTCAAGCTTTAACAATGTCCCATTGCTTGCCAGCACCAGCACAAAAGATACTGAAGAAAATGTATTATTTCCATGAAAAATTCAGAGTTTAGCTGCATACAGAGATGCCAGACTTTGGCACATTGTTCAGCACTGCTCACAGCACTATTTTCAAAGTAGTACACCACTTGCTACGATAACAGTTTGCAAAGAGAGGGAAATTACTACTAAAGTTGTGCAGTTTGTCTTTTAGACAATAAAAAAAAAAGAAGATGAGGTCTCCTGCTATTATTGCACTAAAGCATATGCCAAATACTGGCTTAAGCTTCTGAAAGAACAGAGTGTGAAAACAAAAAGACATTAGAATAAAAATGTTATAATACAAATGCCACAAAGGAAAACAAAAATGTTTGATGCTGCACTTCCTCTCCCTGAAAACATGCAGCACAGCATTCTTTCAAACATATCCATTTGCTCCTGTGAAAGACCTACTATTAAAAAATAATTTAACTTTAAAAAAGATATAATTTTAATTTATCACCGACCTATTTTCAGATCACTGGCTTTATTTTAGAGAAAATGGTACCAGCCTCCAAAAACAATTTACAATTTGTCAGTGATGACTCAGCTCAAGTTATTGGGCAGACAAATTATGAATCATAAAGTTATTGTGCAGGGATCTCATTCATTCTTGTTGTATTATTGCGTGCCACTGTTTGTACAAGATTTGACTAATGAAATATTTATTCTGTAGCTGAAAACAGATGTCACAGATTGCTCTAATCGACCACACAATAGAGCTGCAACGATTGCCAGACTGATCAATTTGTTGTCAAATTAATTGCCAACTGTGAAATGCTGAAGAGCATTTTCACCAGTTTCTGGACCACATAACTAATCGAAAAATGGAGAAAATGATCAACACATTATTTGATAATGAAAACATCCGTTAGATGCAGCCCTAATCGCCTCAAGTGAAGGCGCTCAAACTTTGACAAGAGCAAATACTTCTCTTGTTAGGGATTTTATTTTTAACATAAGCACAAGCCAGCTGGTGGATATTTACCTAAAACACCTTCAAATGGATGTCCCTCCATAGGGAATCACTCCTTTAAACATAGCAGTGTTTGTGCTACCTAAGGAACAGCAAATAAAAACTTCAAGATTAATCACACGTCAATTGTTCTTCATTGTCATAAAAAGGCAGCAACACTAGGCTTTACCAGTCAAGTTGCATTTGTCAGTAAAACAGAAGCCTTTTGTAAAATTCAACCCTAACATGTCACTCGCTTGCAGGTCCCCTACTAGTAATCCCGTAATTAATAGTGTAATGCACAAACTATAGTCAACTGTGGGTCATTAAACCACTGCAGGGTGTTTCATTCTACAAAAGGACAATAAGGGCCACACACACACACACACTTCACCTTTGTAACCTTGCAAGCACCGCTATACGCCCACAAAACCATTGACCCTGTCCCTTCTGTGTACTTGGGGTTTGCTCCTGCTGGATTGAAAACTAGCATTATTGAGTCTTGAATATAATTTAACCTTCCAACCACACAGATGGCCACTTGGGTTGAATATGTTCAATATGTTCGATGCACAAGTTTACCATGATATAATGAAGTATACACAAGCACACACACACACACACAGAAACTGATAACAAAACTAAGTGCAACATGCAGGCTTGTGACGTTCAAGCTCAAGTTTGCCAAACACAAGGCAGCCAAGCTCAACCACCCACTTCCCTGGTCACCAAACACACAAACAAACATTGCATTCACGAAGCAAACCTCAGTGGCTAAAGAAGCGCATTTGTAATTTCTACATTTAATAATAAACTGAAAGCCAACCAATGAATAGAATAATGCAGAGATTGAAAAACGGAAAAAAAGAAAAGGCAAAGAAATAAATTAACAAAGCAAAAATAAATAATACCTGGAGAACGCTGCTGGAAAAAAAAGCCAGCAAATGACTACAACAATAAAATGAGAATAAGAAAAGAAACAAACACAGCAGGGTGACAGTTTAATTGCACAGCCCTTTATCTACATGCACACAGTCACCAAAATGGCAGTTCAAGTGTATGTTAAATAGAATAAACCCCAACAGTATCGCCAACACAGCGCTGCACACCACCCAAACTATCACCGCTTGACCAATTTCATTACACAGTCCACCACTATGCTGGGACGCTCATTGTAGTCTTAAAAGTCCTGACTGAACATAATTTTCCCCTTAAAGAGCCTCAAAGGAACGAACAAAAAGAGAAAATTTGTACTGAGGACCTTTAACAGTGTCTCTTCTAAGACTTTACAGACCACACTGCTGCTCAGGCCGTGTGGTCTATAAACTCACTAAATCATTCTGTCTGGCAGTTCCCAACTTCTACACACACTAGGTCGAGCCACTACAGGAACACAAGTCGACGTTATTGCCATGTGCCAACTTTACAACATATGCCATACACTGAGAACAAGTATGGACGCCAGTTGAATCTGAAGCTGGGTACTAAAATCAACATTTTGATATAAAATTCATTGTCTGAGATTTGATTATTGTGCCAACCATCTTCTGGTTATAACACAATACATGCAGTAGGTTGATACATTTATACAAAACAGTGATAAACTATTACCAAACTCTAGTCAAGATAAATTAAAACATTAGCACTACTGACACTACAAAAAATGTGCCACCACACCACTGTGACACTGAACAAAGAGGTAGCTTCTACAGTTTTCATGGCAGCGATCCCTTTTAAAGCCGCATGGATCTGAGAGCAAAATGTCACAATAACGGCACTTAAGGATCACAAAAGCTGAACCCTCGTGCAATGAAGAAAGCAAGAATATGAACAGGTGCCGCCATTTCCCCTTTTATCCCTCATCTGGACAATCTTTATAATAAGCCAAATGTTGCATAAAGGTGTGGAGGTGACATTTAAGAAAACATTTTAGAGAATGACTTAAGCTGGATGTTATCAGAATATTCTGGCATGGTTTATGTAAGAAATACTAAGTTGGTTTACTCAACCATTGTCAGTAAGTGGTCCCAAGTGTAGCCTGAGTAGTACATTTGTTATTTCATGCCACTCCCACATGAAAAGTGTTTACTGAGTCTCCAGGAGAGAGATGTAGGAGAGGGGAATACAGAAACGACAACGGCAAAGAGGACTGGATTAAAAACAAACTAGAAAGACAAGAGAGGGAATAGAGAAGAAATGAGAGGCAGGTGAGGAAAAAGGAAAGCAAAAAGTACATGAAACAGAGTAGAGGTTGCAGTTAACACCCATCTCCTGTCCTTAACATTGCCGCCATCACCTTCTCCCGTATTGTGAGTTGAAAGCGTTTTTTTCTCAGCAGCACCGAGCATTAAGCTCAAATTCACAGTCTACTTAAAATGAGACAACTCCCCTTATTCTCTCACAAGAACACACACTCTGGTACACATGCAGGCACAAACACATGGAAACACACACCTTATTACTTAAATCTTTGAGAATAAAAAGTCTGGATTCTCTAAACAATCCTCCCTCGCACTTCTATCGATCTGACCGTTATTTATGCGTCCTCTCTTTCACTCCTGCCGTCTCTCACTCAGCCCCTCCCTCGCTCCAATTTCTTCAAGAGCATGAGCCACATCACAGAATAAAATGCAAACGGCCAATCCTATCTTGTTACAGAAAAACACAGATAAGAAAATGCCATTTTGCCTTTAGAGAGGCATATCCTAAAATATATATCTTCATTTCCTATCGCAACTTCCTATCAGAACCACCCAGGCTTATCTCTTTTTGGGCGGGGGGCTGTCATCAAAAGGGTGAACACAACAAACAGTTATTCTACTTTTTAATGTTTGTAGAGAGAGGCGGCTGAGGACCTGCACCTGATTCTTTTTTAATTGACAATTAATGAATCCAGACATTAGCTGATCCTCACACCTGGCTAGGGGCAAGCCATAATTAAACTCATTAGAATTAGAAAAGAGACTTTTGTTCTCAATCAGTCATTAAAGCAGCCCAAACACAAGGCACTCTCCCTAAGCAATATCTCTCTCTCTCCATCCCTCCCGCTCCTGTAGCACTTCAAAATCTTTAGCCAACGCTCTTAATATCACCCTGTTCTTTGTTTTACTCAATCTTTAACACTTTGTTTTCTCCGTTTTGTTCTGCTCCATTTTTTTTCCCTCATTACTAACTGGTGGATTGTTTGTTTTTTTTAAATGCTGTCCACATAGCTCAAAGCATTAGCCTGCTTTCCAGAAGTAAACATTCAAACCTGAAACAATTCATCTAGTAAATCTTTGGACTCTTTGTTTCTAATACTGGACTTTTCATTTCCAAAATAGTAATGTGTCACTCAAAATCCCACTGAGGCGCTCCACAGTATGAGACCATGGTTAACATATGGTCTAGGTGTTTTTGAACACCAGAATAGCATGCGTCTCACTGTTACTATTATTTCATCTGAGTGGAAACGCCTTGTTTGATTAGCTGAAATATTAAAAACAGGCCATGGCAAAACCAATCAACAGATAAGCATTTTTCTAAAGTGTCTGATAAAGAAATCTTATTCAGGCACAACAGTTGATTCCTGAATATATCAGGCACACTGTGTATTCATTTCCCAAACTGCAACACATCTGAATCTAATGTTGCTTTTGCCAAAAATACACAACCCATCCCTTTACATGAAGTCCAGCATTGCCAGCAGACTCACTGTGTTTAATTAGATCATATCAATCCATTTCAATTACTTTGTCATGGTGTGTGACAGGACAGGAAAGTACTTCTTCAATTATCTCTGTAAGGATGATTTTAGTGCTTTGACAGACAGCTACATGACAGCTTCTGCGGGGGGAAAAAATTGATACCTCGGACCATTTACAGGAACATATTCCATTTCGCATTTTAGGTATTTAACTGATGCTCTTATCCAGAGCTACTTGGAGTGTTGGCAGCGGCAGAATAAGCTTCAGTTACTAGATGACCAAAATTATGATAGAAAAAGTTTTAAAATGGGAAGATGGACGAGACTTTTTTTTGTTAAAGCTAAAAGCAAATTAGAGTGAGCTGAGGTGCAAGACGTGGGACGAGAGAGAGAATGTGTCGTGGAGAGAA
This sequence comes from Lepomis macrochirus, assembly GCA_024633595.2. Classification (NCBI taxonomy): domain Eukaryota; kingdom Metazoa; phylum Chordata; class Actinopteri; order Centrarchiformes; family Centrarchidae; genus Lepomis; species Lepomis macrochirus. Next base: position 9,801,807 of record JALXJV020000002.1, on the reverse strand, counting down.
GGTGATTCGAGGTACTTCTTGAAGGAATGGGTTTTCAGCTTATAACTGAGGATGGGAAATGGCTCTGCTTTTCTGACCAGTGGCAAAGTCATTCCACTTTTTGCCTTTTTGTGCTGATTCATTGTGGCCCACAGGCTTGCAGTGTGTAAAAACTCCTTGAAATTCATAATTGTAAATAATCCCATGCCAAACTCTGCACTACAGTGTAACATTTCCTTTAACATGGCTGCTTCCTGGAGCCTTGGAGAAATAGACTAACTTTTCAGCAAATAAATTCTTTGATCAACGGGCTGCTACATGAAAAGCAGACTGGTACTAATTTCCTCTAGTCAAAACAGCAAATATGCACAGCAGGCAACATAAAACTACAGCAAATACACTGTATACTGTAGAATACATCACTGTAGGTGCTGATGCCTGGTGTTTTAGGTCACACCGTTACCTTTCCTGTAGCACCAAAGTTTGGCCAAATTATCCACTTGTGCACAAGAAATGCTGAAATTAACATTGGCTGAGCGTGTTCATACTCTCATGAGGAAAGACCCATTTCAAATCTGTGACTCATGACTGGCCCTGAAGCGTTACATATTCAGCATGATTTCGTTCTCTAAAAACTTTTTCATTTATTCATCAGCATTTTGTTTGTCCCATCCAACGCTTTTAGAGTGTAAGCTCAATTAATAATGCAGCCTCAAGGGGCCACTACCAGGCCGTTAGACTTTTTAGTCTTGCTTTTTTCTTTCCCTCTCTCCCTCCATATCGATCTACCAGCAGGCTAGACTTTGTGATGAAATGCCACTCTGAAAGGCTTTGTCCAAGACAGCTGTAAACATGCCACCTCTGCCGGCCTTCTGGCTCTGTAGGGCCTCAACAAGGCCTTTGTAAATGTCTCAACTTGAGGGCTGTTAAGGGCAAGGCTAGTTTTACTGCCAAACAAGAACATTGCAGACTACTTTGGCTCAAAAATTACAATCAAGTAGACCCCAACTTCACTGTCCTCTAAGGCTGGACTGCTCTATAAATCTACCAAAGTGTGTAGATACATGCTTATGTATGTATGCAGAAGGGTAATTGTACTTTGGCACTGAAATGGCCACTTAGCACTGTCAAGAGTGGAAGGAAGACCAACAGAATGACCAAGTACGAGTGAAGGAAAATTTGGACTGGTAAGTGAGAGATTTTGTACTGATGAACAATGCTTAACAGTTGGCAAAGCATACATCATTTAGCCTTACGAGCAAAACAGACACTTTCAGACCAACAGAGTGTGCAGACTTGTAATAGAATTCTTTATTAGAGAGAGCACGGAGAAAGCAGGTATTCCTCAGGCTCACTCCGGAAAAAAAAAAATTGAACATTAAAACAGTCAGTGCTACTGGGCTGCCAGATGTTACAAGAGAAACAAGCAAACCCAGCTGTCAAATAACCAGCAGAACTCATAAGGATGTATGATGGCATTTTTTGTGGAGAAAAGAAGACCTCCAGCTCCAGTATTCCTGCTACATATTTAAAAAACTGCTCTGCTTTCGATGAGCAGAATTGGCAGCTCTGACGAATCGGATTTTCCTCCAAGGTTTCAAAGTATTTTTAAGACATATACATAAACAGATGCAGTCACAGGTGTAGTCATCACATTTTACCGCATGCAACAATAAACCACTGCTGCATTTAACGCCTTGAACACGAACTGTTGTGAAAGCACTTCATTCTCTTTGTAGGTGGGAGTGGAATAATCAGGTGACCAGCCAGTCGAGAGAAATTGAGTTCTGTGTTCCATTATGCCCGTTCAATTAGACTTGAAGATGTCTGAGGAAAGAACGGACGCCCCTGGGACAAAGACTGCAAGACAAATGCATGGCCAGTACAGTTCAAACTGCACTATGACTATTCTGCTGCTGCTTTACTTGTGTTCACACTGTGAGCTACATGATTAAAAAGTCACTGGAAGTGTCGGAGGAAACTGCTTGTCAAGTCGGGTCAGATTTCCACAATTCTGTTTCAATAAAAAGCAAGTTCAGAGCCATTCAAAGCCTCTCAGTTCTCTAAAAACTCTTAATCAAAGCAGCACTAAGGGAATAAACATCTAAAATCCAAAGCTTAGAGCATGATTACATCAATTATTTGGGCTCATAGCTCCATTTGTTTATTTTCAATTAACACAATCTACTAGAGTGACCCAAGACACCAGGATGAGGATACCAATGGCCAAATTCTAAAAGAACATTAATATTACGTTTACTCCAACAAAGTGCTGAAACGTATAATTTTATTTGTCGTTTAACCTGTTATATGAAAATGAGCTTGTTTGAGTGTATGTTAATTGTCTTGGAGGCAAACGTCATTAATGTTTTTGTGTGGGTAATAGATGATTAAGCCCTAAAACCTTCCTGAGTGTGTGTGTGTGTGTGTGAGCATATTAGAACACATCAATTAATCAGTGTGTGTACCGACCCTTAATTAAAAACTCCCACTTCCCCCTGGACTCTACTCCTGTGTGTATGTATGTGGGAGAATGTGTGCATTTGCATGCACGTCGCCACTGCTGAATCTCAACATTCATGACTATGCATGAGAACTTGCACACCACCACAGCTCAATCGTGAAGCCACATTTATCTGTGGTACATTTTCACTTTTTAACAAAAATGTCCCGCTGGGATGTCAGAAACAGGCAATCAACAAGTTTTGCTGCCCCAGGTACCTGTAGAGGTTCTACTCGCCAGAAAGTGACAGCGTAAGTCTAACCTTAATTAATGCACCATTACCATACATGTTCTGCCCTTTGTGCGAAAAAGTTTCAAGAGTAACTCGTTCTCCTGGCTGAGCCTGGGGTCAATGTCTTTCCTGAAAGTTCACTAGACATTAACCCTTCTTAATTGGTCAAATTGTGCTTCAAGGCAACCACATACCAGAGAAGATTACTAATTTAAAATAACATATTTGTCCACATGTTGACTGTATTTTATTTCTACATGGGCTGTCTATGCTTTGCTGCCAACTCTTAATCTAAGCCGCGCCCCCCCTCCCTCATTCGTACTTGCTGCCTACACCTACATTTTTGAATTTTGTTGCAATTTCTCATTCTTACTCAGCTAAGACTGCTTTACCAGCCATTCAGGGTGTGATATTGGACTGTAATTCAACAGCAACAGCCAGAGTAATTTTTCATTCCCCGCTTACCTCTTCTACAGCTGAACACAGAGTTTGTGATTATTTTTGTTATTCCATTTAAATAAACTTAGCACAAATACAACACAACCACTAGAGATGCAACGATTGCAATTTTCCTCGCCCACTTTTCTTACTTTATAATAACTACAATAAACAGCATACATATTTTGCAACTCTCCTTTAACAGAAAATTCTTTTTATCAGGATCCCAATTACCGCCCAACATAAGCATTGGCTATTCTTTGTGGGGTCCATTAAATTGTATGTTTATAATAAAAAAACGTATTAAATAACATTTTTTCCAAAGCTACTCCAGGTTACTTTGGCGACCATTAATATACCTGGGAATTCTGCCCACTAAAGTCTATTTGTGGGGAAACATGGCTAATTTTGGCCTCACAGATTTATAAATTGTAAGCGTTCTTCACCTATAGTTTGTCTGTGGCCTTGACATAGCCTGTTACGGTCCGTGTCTGTGTGCGCAGGAAGTGAACAGCGAAATTTGACCTGCACAGAAATGCACATGTGAGAGTGATCGACATCAGTCACCAGGCATGGCCATTCAAGCTAAAAATTGTCCCATTCCAGTCATAAGCCAATCGATAAGTGCATCTCTAAGAATCACACATTGTGGTAAATTGACAGGATGTGAACTGCTGTTGACCCAAACCTCGGAGGCCATTATAGATCTGTCTCGTAGGAAAGTACATTACCCACCTAACTAATCAGATTTCACACCTTCAGTAAGGTCATTGCCTTCTCTTCACCACCTCTCCTACCTGCTGTGTTTCCAACTTTTCCTCTGATCACAAATTAATATTCACAGACGTCCAGACTGCTGCTGGGGGGGTCTGACAGTGTGCGTTCTTGGTTTTTTTAACGTGCACGCATTAAACTCAAGCTGTGCCGTTAGAGCAAATAAGGAGACAGATTGAAAGAAAATAATGAAATAGGAGAAGAAGTGAGGATGAGGAACACATGAGAACTAGAAATGTAGAGAAGAGAAAGCAAGACAGAGAGGGGAAACTGTGAAAGAATGAACTGGAATCAGCCAAAGACGAAGCTGTTGTGAAAATTAAAGAAGGATGTGTTATTTTCTTGTGTGCCGCTATACATAAATACCTAACCCTAAGAAGGTTTCTTCTTTCAATTTGGGGAAACCCCACACTGAACCAAGTGTCTAAAAGGAAATCTATGTCTCTACATCTATCATTTTAGTTTTGTGTCTGCATCTTTCTTGTATTTGTTTTTTTCCCCTCTGGCTTTAAATCTCCCTGGCGAAACTTGTGCATTTAAAAAAACATATACCATGTACTTGAATGTGTCCAACTGCTTCATCCTTCTTTCCAACTTTCCCTCTCCCCTCATTCCAGCTTCCCTAGTTTGTGTGTTTATTTTCATTCTGGTTCAATTTTATTCTCCAGCATCATCCAACTTTCTCATTTTCTGCATCTCCTTTCCTCCCCCCCTCCTTCTCCCTCTCTGTCCCCCCTCCTTCCTCTGTCCCTCTTCACTTCGTCACAGCCGATTTCCAGCTTTTAATCCTGATTACGGCTTCCAAGTCCCAGATGACAACATCCAGCTCGAACTTACTGTGTGTGTACACATGTTCATACGAAAGCACAATGCGGATTCAGGCTATAAACATATCTGTCTTGTGTCTGCGTTTGATGAGCTGTAAGACAGGTGTTAGTGTTGACACGTCTTTTTAGTGAGTGTGCCTGCTTGCTACATGATAGCAGACTCTTAAGCTGGAGTGGCAGTTTTAGTGGGTCAGTTATGTTTGTGTGAAAATACCTGTATGTGTGTAATTGTTTTCCCCAGAAAGCAGCTCTTTTTTTCCTGAGTGATTGTGCATTGTGTGGTGTATTTTGAATAGCTTAGTGGCTGTGGGGCTCAACGCTCTGTCATCTTAACTCCGCCCTTCTTCCCCGATCATCTCCACTGGACTATTTTGTCCCATCATTCCCTGCCAAAACCTGAGGTCATAAAACTTACTCTTGAAACATCTTTTAGAAATGACACATTCTTGCAATTTTAAGACTGAAATACTAAGAAATCTGCATACATATTCTTTAGATTTATTTCATAAAAGCTTTCTTTGCATAAGGGAAGAGGTGATGTAATCAATTAGATGTGATCTAATGGAAATGAGAACTAAAGCTAGCAAGCTAAGTAACTTTGAGTGAAATGCAAACTTTACAAAAAGATGGGTCCTCTGGGCCCTGTGGTAAAGTGACAGGCAGCCTAAACCATTAACAGTAAATAAATCCAGTGCATTTTTATAGGCTGACATAAACTCTTTGTAGACTTTTTGCTACAGGGCTATGAGGTGCTCCAATCAATAGCGCACCATGGCAGTTGATAGCGTGTCTCCTGTCAAGCCAGCTCTCTGAAAAAAATATTTTTTTCTCTTTTGAAAAATAGAAAAACACGCAGTATTAATATAGTTTATATTTCCTTACTCAAGAGTGAGGAGAATTCAAAATTCCTATCGGCTTTAAAATAAAAGGGTGTGGACGACACCTGTACAGCGTAAAGCAATCCAATATAAGGCGAATCTGATAATGCTCCTTTACTCTATGGTATGTTTTAAAGCTGTAGTTTGTGGTATGGACTGGATGGCCTTATACATTGTACTATATTGTAAGTTGTTCCTTTTACTTTGTCAATTGTGCAGCGCATATAGGGATACACAAACAACAAGGACACCTTTCAACCACACACAAGATACCAAGTCAGCCCATTTCCAAGTGTTTACAGCTTTTTAAAGTGTGACCCTGCAAATGGGCGGCAAAAGAAAACGTTTAAGGGACAGGAAACTGCTTATTAAAATTGATCATGAAAGATACTTTTGCATTCTGTACAGTTCATCTATTCTGTGTTAATCTAAGAGTAGTTATGCGGTACATAAACCCATCAGCGCAAGATGAAAAGCTAAGACTTCTCCTGAGTGTAGCTGAAATTTTAATGCCTTTAAAGCCTTAAATTTAGGCAATTTACATCAGACTTTGTTGGTGTCCTCAGAGTTTTTAAGGAGTCAGCCTGCCTCTCTGCTCACACCGATAAACACATTGTAAACAAGTCTGCCTGTCATTTTGCTGTTTTTATTCCTGTCCTTTTCATTTTCCATCAGTGTCAATTTTTTTCCTACCCAACTGCTCTCATATTTTTCTTTTCTTTCTACGCACTCTTTCAATCCTACCTGGGTTTGGCTTTCACTCTTGTGTCAGCATTGCCTCACCTTCCATTCCTCCATTCACCCCTCTGTCAGTTAGCTAAACCTTTTTTATGCGTTAATTGGATTTGCATGTTCTTGATCTTTTATTCAATTTCCTGAAATAAGGCTTTTCCAGGACTTGTACACACACAAAAAAAAAAGAGTGCACGTAGAGGTACACACAAACATGCATGCAATCACACACACACGATAATTACAAGACAGTTCATGTTATTAAGTACCGTGCAAGTGGTTGTTTAGAGGTGTGAAATGAAGAAGAGATAACAGATAACCCAGCCCCCAGACACACATATTAGTGTGTGAGAGAGTGTGTATATAACTGCGTGACAGAAACAGTGTCTGTTAGTGAGCGTGTTGTCAGAGTGCGTCTAAACCTCTTATTCCTCCCACTGATAAGTCAGAGATGAGATGGATTTCCTGTCTCTCCTCTCCGATTTGCAAATGCTGAGTGAATGATCCTGGATCAGTGCTTCTGCTTCTGCCTAAAGTCAAAGAAGGCTAACTCCAGATCAAAAGGAGAAAAAAAGGAAGGAAGAAGGATTCATCCTGACACTGGGTTAACACTGATCTCACTGCGACTAGAGTGACGACGAGTGGCGAAGGCAAAGAAAACCAAGGAGAAACAAAAGATGGTTGGCTAGATTATCAGCTAGATGACAAATGAACAAATCATTATTCCAATGTTCTGTCAATGAAAGCTGCTATGAATAGTCCAGTTTTAAATTAATCAATCAGTGCTGTGCAGTAACAGACTCTTCAGGAGAAGCACAAATGTTTATGTTGCTTGTACAAACCTTGAAAAGCCACTTGCAGTGCGGTGGTCTTTTGTTGTGGGATGAATTAGATGTTTACTCCTCTAAAATTGACCTCATTCACACAACATTGTCTCAGTTTCTCTTGAGTTTATTGGAAGACGCTAAAATTAAACTAAGAAAAGCTGATTCATAAAGTATTATTTATAAGCATTACCAATGCAGGTAATTTCTCTTCCTGCTTCATTTGGATGTAAATTAAGATTTAACACTTGGATTAAACAATAACCATTGTTGATTTGACTCTTCATCACAATTTATTAATTTAAACAACAGCTATAAAAAAAGGGCCATTATGGATTCTAAAAACAGACTGCAGGTATACAAAATTTAAAGATCAAGATTTAAATTAAAAAAAAAAAAAAGTAGATCATGGGAAAACACGTGTAACCAAAACACAAGTCAGTGAACCGTTACCGGGAGACTCAGGGACCTGAAAACAAGAGATACACATGAGAGAACTAGAAGACAACTTTGCTTATGAGGGGAGACAGAGGTCAAACAGGTGAAGCGTTGGAGGAGCGTGACAGAAGAGAAATAAAAAACAAGAACGTACAGGAGTTGTATACTTGGCAGGCAGAGAAAGAAATGAAAAGAGCGTAGGGTGTTATAAAAGAGTTAAACAAGACAGTACAGGCACTGGAAAACAGCGTGCTTGGCCAGACAGACATGTTCACCAGTCCACCGTGACACAGGTTAACACACGGACACACACTTGAGACCAGGTAAACAGAAAGAGTATGCAGCAGCAACAAGCTGAGTGATGCATTCCTGCTGTTCTGATATCCCAAATGTAGCTGTGTCTCAGTACTACACTATCTTAACTGTCACACACCGAGGAAAAACAGAATCTGCTCAGTGTCATAATGAATGACCAGCTCCACTGACAACTAGGGATGGGCATCGATACCCGGTTTTAAAAAAAGGACCCGGTTTCAATATTTCTCAAACGCAAAAAAAATTAAGGTCCTAGCTTATCTACATTGTTATTGAGACTGGCGGGTCCTATAATATAAAGTTATGTCTTGAGAGTCAAATCTGACTTATCTTGAAACGCAATGGACAAGAAAACTAGTTGTTATTTAGTGACGGCACTGAAACGTGGTATTAAACAGACCCGGGACTGTCTATCATCAGGCTGCAGCCTCTGCTGCTCTCTGTTGGCTCCTACATACATACACAGAGCGCCCAGCAGAAAGAGATGCTGTTCCGTCGCGGTGGAAACATGTGGAAAGGGTTCATTTAATCATCTCCGTCCTCGGTCTGTCATCCTGTATGTTTTACACAAGCTAACGTTAGCTTGGCAGTTAGCCAAACGTTACAAACAAGCTAAATAGAAAGCTGACTGTAGCATAGACTGGTCTGTAGTCTTAAAATTTGGCACATTGTTAAAAACTCAGCTGCTGGCTGAGACAAACCAGCTGCTCCTCCTGCGACCAGGTAACATTACCTGCAGGCAGTGAATAACAGCACGAGGAGGAGGAGGAGGAGGAGGAGGGACTGATACAGACCAATGTCTGGGTTTTTATTCTTTCTAAACAATACTCAATATTGTGATGTCAGATATTCAGTTTATATAATTAATTAAATTAATATTAATGTAGCTGCTCTAGAAACAACATTTAGTTGTATTTAAAATATTAAATTCTAATCCTATAATTAACTGAAGAACAACCAGGCAGCTAATATGCATTTGTTTATTTATCGCAAGTGATATGTCATCTCAATATATAAAAATAATGACCAAATAACTGTCACTAAATAATAGTAAAGTATCGATAGTGGTATTGTGAAAGAATCGTTTTATTAAGCAGTCTTAATATAAAGGTATCAATATCAATAAAATTAACGATCCGCCTTCCTACTGACAACTACACAGCACAGTCAGATAAATTCACAGTAGTCCAGATCACTTATCCACAAACAAATGCAGCACACACAGTTTTTTTTGTTTCTGTTTTCTTAAATACTATATGATGAATCCCAGCTGTCTCTACATATTTGGCTAATATATTCATGCAATACTTATTCAAAACATTTATGAAACATAGATTGAATTGTGAAATAGCAGAGAAAGGCTCAGAGGACTAAACAATGAGGAAGAGGATGATTGAAAGAGAAATAAACTACCAAGAACTAGATGTACAATAAAAACCCTTCCCTGTATTAAAAATGAACTAATATTTAGTCAAAGCCACTGTGACCTTGTCCAAAAGATGGACCAAAATCCATGTGACACTTGAATAATCATGTATGAGAGAAGTGCTAATTAAAAAATAATGCTTTCATTGTAATGAAGCGAATAACACAAGGACAAGAGTGCCCAGATCTTAAGATGGGAAGTAGCTTGTGATCTTGCAGGCTATAACGATGCAAAACATTACAGAGATTCTTCAAAGAGGCTCTCTAGATGGGAATAATCACCAACCACCCTCTCACTCACTCACACACAGACAGCGCTACAACCTCAGGTCACCTCCAACTCTCTCACTCTTACAGATGAGGTGTAAAGATGAACAGCGACAAAACCAAAGTGCCTCAAGCAAAGCCCCCGGTGTCGCAAAAATGACTTCTAAAGAAACAAACAAACCGAATACTACATAGTTTATGAATCACAGCCTTTTCCTCTCGCTACCTACCTACAAACCTACACACTTGCATCCAAATCTCTCAGTCTGTTTAAGTCTCAACCAAATAAGACATAATAGTGGGTCTGGGTAGTGCCATGAAAATGTATAACTTGATGCCATTTCTCTATTGTGCAATGTTTTTCACGTGCTTCTCTTTCTTTTCATAACCCATCTCTCGGTCTACCTCTATCATGCACACAGTCCACGAATCAATAGGAACGTGTCCAGAAAGCATCAGATGTTCTGCAGCAAGGGAGTATGTGTTTGTTCCTGAGCTCATTAGACAGTCAGTCATTAGTTGGTTTCACATGATAAACCATCAACTTGTGTGATGAGCAATTTGCACAGGACAGATGCTCCAGTACTTGCATTGACGTGACGCACTTGTGCAATTTAGTGTGTGTATAATTTAGAGATGAGACAAAGGTTCTCAGGTCTCATCAAGAACTGGTACTTTCGGGACACCTGGGGCAGATTTATTACTTGAAATGCTTTAATTCTTTTCTTTTTTTTTCTTTTTTTTTAAGGGTCCTTGATTTGAGACCAAAGTAGACAAAAGCAGCCTTTTTATTTCCAGCCAGCAGTAGTGTTGTTTAAAACAACACAATAAGGAAGCTGGTTGATGGCTACTTTTGGGATACTGTGCTTAAAGAGGCTAAAGCTGCGTATCACTTAGTTACTCCTGTAGTCAGTAAGCTAGGTGGGCATGCTAAGAGCTGCAGCTTTGGTAGAGAAGATAAACACTGTTTAATCCTTCTACTTGCTCTTGTATTTTTTTTGAAAAGGATTTAAAAAAACACGTACACCACCTTTCACTCTTTAAAATGTTGAGTATCTCTTAACACTGAATGTGTATGGGGTTGCAGCCATACACATTGCTTCTCCATGTGGAGAAATGCTAGTTAGTTGTTAACTGATTGGGAGAGGGGATTATCAAATGGTCAATTAAGGTAGGCTGATTTAAAGGTTTTCCTGAAGAGCAGTTTTTATTTTTCGTTATCTTAGTGTTCAGGACAAATTTATTTTTTGTAATTCATTGCGCTCATGTCAGTGACCTAAAGAGCCTTCTATTTGAAAAGATTTTCAACCCTGATTTGTTTTTGTTGTCGCTATAAAGAATACACACAAACTCTGACATTATTTAGTCTTCGACTCTTCTAAATTTAACCAGCAATGTGCATTGAAGACACAAACACAACAGCCACAGGTGCATTGGGCTCTATGGGCCATGCCACCTTACTTGTCGCTTTCTGTTACACACTCCATCTTGATTGCCCTTTTGCCGTTTCCCCCCTGCTCATCTATCCATCTATCTTTACCCTCCTGCCTCATGTCTTGTCGCTTTCCTGCCCATCACTTTCCTCCTCTCTCTTTTTGCTGCTGGATTTGTGACATTTTACTGCTTGTACACATGGCTCATCCTTTGCTCACACACACACACACACACACACTTATAAATGCGCACACATCCACAAACATACTGATAGACAAAGACACACATACACACAAACAGGAGATAAACAGGGATTTCTGAAATGCCAAACATAATTCCACACAACAGAGAGCAGCATGTTATCAAGTGTCAACCAAGTAACTCAAACTTTGGTTGGTACATTCTGGTTTTCACTTGAAATTGAAAAGGTAATACTTCACATGCGGAGGAAATGCCGTGATTACAGGAGCCACCCAAGTCAAAGAAAGATCTGTAAAGCATAGTGTGGTCTTTCTCAGATTTGCTTGGGCCACATTTTCTTCATTTGGGTGGGGGGGGGGCAGTTATGAGGATGTCAGTCTTCATGTCTCTTGTGAGCAGACCAAAGCATTAATCGTTCTTGCATGTGTTGCCAACACTCTGGCTTACTGGTGACATTCCAACACGGCGCTAGCAACACTCTCCAAAGCTACCACTCAAACACATAAACAAGAAAATACCAAACCACAACTCTTGTTGTAGACAATAAAGGAACATTTTCATTGGTCTCCATCGCCACATGATTATCTTGTCATAGTGCTCTAGACTTAATTTAGGCAGCCATGTATGCTTATTTATACACGTATCAGCCACCTGCTAAATGAAATTAATTAGCGAAGACAGCAAACACTCGCTGAATTAAGTAGGGTGTTCACGTCAAACAAGTGTCCCATTTTCAAACTACTTACTTCAGCAAAACATTTTTTTAGAGCCACACTAGAGGACAACATATTTATTACTGTGGTTCTATGGTACACAATCTGGGTTTTCAGGAGCCAATCTGGTTTTCAGCGTAGAAAGGTACTCAACTCACGAACAGATTCAAACTTGTGATTGCAGTTTACTATCTGGTAAGATGGATTAATGTGTGTCGGCATAAATAATGTGTGTATTTGTTTTAAGCAATGGATGATTTCATGCACCATTATTAAAGACGACTAGACAGGTGTATTGATCCTGGGACATTAAACCCAACTGGACCACTCTTAACAGCAGGCAGGCTTTAAATTCAGTGGTGGGAGAGTTAAAGAAAACAGCTTGTTTTGCTCAACAAAATCTTTGAAAAGAGATGTCAAGGTTTCAGACTGCCAGCAGCAGCATTCAGAGACACACGATCAAGACCTTGTAACAGTTATCCACTGTGTTTTGCATCAATGTACTGTTTTCTGCTGATGTCAGTGCCATACAAAGCCTTTATACTAGTTTGATGGTACATAATGAAAAGTTCTCCACTTCATGTCTGATCAGCTCATGCACCAAGGTTGCTCACAGTAGCTTGTTGCACACACTGTCTTCTGTCGTTTTGTCCTTTGTCCAAAAGAAGGAATAAAAAAAATCCTGCTTTTACGCTGAGAAACTGATTTTGCGCCATTGTAGAGAATTATTTCAATTGTAGCCAGCGTAGGAGAGGTACACAGAGGTTGACTTCCTAGTGTGTTTACATAATCCATTGAGGAGAGGACAAAGGACAGTGTCCACAAGCCCAACCCGTCCTGGCTAACATCAAACACTTTCTCACTCTATCAGAAGGGAACATTTATCTATTAAATCTGTGCTGACAGTTTTGTCAAGCACACTCCAAGTTAAATGAGAAATTAGAGTTGAGAAAACCAATTTGACTTGCAATTTCACCTCATCATGACTAATTCAAAGCAGACTGAGGAATTACTACAACTGAGCTGACTGAATTTTCAGTTCCACCAGGCTACAGCTATCCCTTTTTTCTCATGACCCCGATTTTCATCTCTACATGCAGGAAACCCTGTATGAAATACAGGAAGTGTTAAATTAAACCATTAACTGATCTAAAATATCCACATACTGTATAATGGCTACCCAAACAGCAGACACAAGTGGATAAACTCTTACTGACCTATGGATTTAAAGTCACACCTCCAAATGAATTTACATTAACCCCTGCTGACATTTATTCTTGTTTAATTTACACTCAAAACAGAAGGACATGTAGAGTTTTTCCTTACTTGGTTGTGCAAAAAATTTGAATAAAAATAAGCATCATTGCTCATTTTCTGCCACTCGGTTTAACAAAGAAAATGTTTTAAAATGTCATCACTGCCATTTCAGCTTTTAAATAGACTTCACTGAGGCTTAATAGCAGGAATTTGTCCTTTCACTTAGCAACTACATAAATGTTACATTTCTAAGAATTTGAAATTATTTATTTAGTTGCTTTTTAATCTTACCAGCATCTTTACAGAAAAAACAACTCAACTGCTGAGATGACTTGCTCACCTTGATAACGGATTACCCTGGCTTCACCTTGAAATTAAATGCTTCAATTTACACAGTAATAAATCTATGTGGACACTGCTCGTGGTTAATCCATACTCTACAACAGAAAAAATCTAAAAGACCTTTAGATGCTCAAAGCAGTCTCCAGTTGCAGCTTTATTAATAGCTCGACACAACTTTCATCTCAACGTACGGGGCAAATTAAGTCACATGTGAGCTTCCTGTAAGTGTTACTTCAGACTCGTCCAGACAGCAAATGGGGCACATTCGATTGCAAGGTGAAAATGAAAGGTGCAAATGTTTCAATTCTGTGCTTCTTTTTAATCCAACTAACCCAGTAACTAGCTTTAAACAAATTGTCAACCATCTGTTAAAGTAGACCTTGGAGTGGCAGTGTTGTTTTAACACTGCCACAAGTTTCATCAGGCTGACAAAAACAAAAATAGTACAATTTTCCCAGTCTGACTGATTTAACACTGTGTGCCACAGTAAGTATCATGTTTATAAAGGTGTTTTAAAAATAAAGCACAGAATACCAAAAATCCAAGACTTTTTACTGTACGGGTGCAGACTCTGAATATAAGTGTAAATATTTGTGGTAAAGTGAAGGTGTGGGAGACCTGTGATGCTGTTCATGACATCTTTAGCTTATATGACTGATACATGAACAACCTGTGCAGCTCGTTATTTTTAATCACCTCCACCTTCTCAATTTGTTAGCTCAAAAAACGTTTGCACTAGGTGATAATGTTTAGCACAATCTCCCTAGAGGCTTCTGTGTTTCTGCAAAGATATATTCGTCAGTTTTAGACACTGAGTATGTTATCAGTCTGAAAACCAAGAAATAACGAGTATTATAGAGCAAGGAATCAACCAGACAGGTCACACAGAGATGTAAGAAGTGTCTAGGAACACTGAAACACCACTTCACAGTAGCTTGTTGTACTCTGCAGACTGGAACAGTTTGAGATAGGCTCTTATCAAGCCATTCACAGCCAATACAATACAGAGAACACCATCACAGTTAAAACTCTGCTGTTCTACAGAGTATCTTTCCTCAGGGTCTAATGCAGCTGCCTCCTTTTCAGCTTGACAACAAAGCATTTTGACATATTCCACAGAGTTTTCCATCAGCTCAAGAGGTCATGATTTTCTCACCCCGCTGGAAATAATGATGAGAATGTTAAATGCAAATGAAAGCAGGAAAAAGCTGCAGACAAAGCACCCTCAAGCACACATGGCAGAGTGTCCTACCTTGACCCCTCGCACTCTGAACTCTGCCAGGGCTCGGCTCATCTTGGAAGCGGCTGTCTGCAGGTCCTTCCCGCTGGCGATGACTTTTACCAGCAGGGAGTCATAGTGGGGGGAAATGACAGCACCCTGGAAGGCAGAGGCACTGTCCAGGCGGATGCCCATGCCTTCACCGCTTCGGAATACCTGGCAGGAACAGAACAGAAAAGCGACGAGTGAAGGACTTCATTTAACAAAAAAAATTTCTTGACATATTAAAAAAAAACAACATTACAGATTCACTGCATAAACAAATACATATTCAAAACACTGTTTGTCTTAACATTATAAAGAGAAGGCAGGGCACTGTAACAAAATATAAATTTATCCAGTATTCCTGTGGATTTTGTTAAAGGTGAATTCTGCTGCATTTAGCAAGAAAATACACTAGCACAATTTGTCAACTGAAGATTTAGTGTTTTCATTAGAGCAACCATTGTCTCATTCCGCTCAGTAGATGTATGTTTTTTTAAAAACATTCTTCAGATACTTTTTGCAGGAAATTCTAATGCGTGTGTCGATTACGTGCAACTGCTTTATCCGGAGTACTTAGGAAACAGTTGTACAAGTGATTGCGCCCCTCTGTCTAAGCTCACTGGAGGGTATAAGAGGTTATACCAGTCACACAACAGAAGTGAAAGACAGGGCATCCAAGTGGTTCAGTGGTCTGAAATGTGTCAGTGTGTTAGATTTAAATCCAGCTCTGGACCCTAGTCATGCATTTCTCACTCTTTCATATCACCCACAGCTTTAACCTGTCAAATGAAAGTGAACATACCAGAAACCTAAAAACTGGCTAAAATAAATTTGGCAAACTAAAATGGTTTAATATTTTAGTGCAGTGGCGCAGGATTTCTCATTTCTTACATGTTTAAATTTTAAACATCCACTTGTTAATGGTTTGTTAGTGGATTGTAAATGAG
This sequence comes from Lepomis macrochirus, assembly GCA_024633595.2. NCBI lineage: Eukaryota > Metazoa > Chordata > Actinopteri > Centrarchiformes > Centrarchidae > Lepomis > Lepomis macrochirus. The sequence continues at coordinate 9,786,017 of JALXJV020000002.1, read as the reverse complement.
GACGACGCACATCTTTTAAAACGTAAGCGTAAATTAACCTGCAGACAGACATATGATATGAGAGGTGAGAAAACGAGCACGATGAGTTAGAAAGGCAGAGGCGAGATGTGAAGAGGAGACTGAGGGCTGTCCAAAACCACAACATATGGAGCCCCTCGAGGGGCCAGAAGAGAAAGAGGAGTGGAAATTGTAATTATAGCAATTGTAGTGCCACAGTGATGATATGCTGGTAATATGTTCAGACAATGTAGATGTGCGGAGCAGCCCACATTCACGACCAACAATATTTTCTTCATTATACTTTTGCTCTTTACAACTCACCATTTTATCTAAAGTGATTTTGCCCTCATTCTTCAAAGCAGTTTTGTTCACCTCTAATGGCTTGAAATCATCAAAACACCATGTAATTCCAAACCGAACACGCACACACAACAGGAGTTCTAATCTTTTTCAACATAAAATGGAGGCCAAGCTGAAAGAGACTGCCTACATAAAGCTGTGAATGTATGAGATGCTGAAAGAGCGGAAATTGTCACGACTATTGCTGCCCACTCAGAGGGCCTCTACACCTGTGCAATATGCTGTTTCAAAGCTCAACGCCCCAATTTCCAGGTTGTGATTTTCATAAAGCCCTGCACACCCCCCTTTGATTTTTAAGGCTCAAGGCTGGTCATCAACACTTCAAGTGTCATTGAAGTAGATCTCAAAGTTCCACACTCACACTTTCTGATGTATTTGAATAACTCAGCATAGATTCAATTTGAAGTGTAGGTTTTTATATTTGAAGAACATGATTACAACAGACACCCTTCAAATTTTAAAAAGATTGCTGCTGTGCCAGTACACGTCGTTATTTAGCGAGCTTCAACAGCTTTGCTTACAAAAAAACATTTTCTGAGGACAGAATCATTTTCTAGTAAATACATTTCAGGTAGGGACAATTGCTCAAAATAGACTCGTAGCATTCATGAATGCAACCCCGATCTCTACAGGAGGGAATATTTTACTGAAGCACAAAACAGCGAACCTGATGATTTCTGCAACTGACAGAACAAAAGGCAAACTAAAAGAGTTCAACAAACAGGTGACAGGCAAAAACCAGGAATGTTTTAAAAAAATGTGTACAGTATTTACGTATATTTTTCTTCATCTCCCACAAAGGTGTTTTATAAAGTTGAATGCATCAAGTTAAAATCGAACCGTACTTTTGAAGAGCCATACTTTGCCACAGTAGTCTTGTGGAGCCAAGTTGCCGATCGTGCTTTGTGTAAACGCCCATTTCCTTTTCCTTGCTAATCATTAAATCTTTCCTCTCTGTGAATAAACCTTATTTTCAAATTGTTCTCAGTCAGCCCTTAACACTGCAGGCCAAGTACATACAAGGACCAATGCAGCTGTTGGTGTTGGCTGCTGTGACTAAAGTGACTGTCCGACAGCTGCTGGGGTTTATTTGCACATCGCTAATATATATCAAACTGCGGTGGGTGAACACACAAAATATGGTAAAACATTGCTCACTTTGGAGATGATTCTGCTCTAAGCTTTGACTTATTCAGTCTATACATCTCCACAAGTTGACTGAGCACAAAGGCCTTTTTCTTCCCAGTTACAGCCCGCTGAATAATCACGCAGTTTAGGCTTTTGGTTAACACTTTATCCAGAACAACTTGAAGTGATAAAAGGGGGAGGCGAAGGATCAGAGACGGGCTCAAAGGCTCTTCTGTTCCCTGGAAATCTGGCCTTTGTTGTTGTCTTGCAGTGAAGATTTTTTAAATCATTAGCTCTATCAGCTCTCTCACTCTTCACATCTGGAAGCTGCCCACACCATCTAGGGTATCGACTGATTGGACTAAGTTGTCTTATATATTTCCTGAAAGCCCCACAGCGTGATTGTGCTTAAGATGCAGTCAGTATGTTTTGTAATGGCTTAGCACAAACTAACAGTAACAGTCAAAAACCTCTATTATACACTTTTGCTTCGCTCATCAAACTGGGAGGTGTAGACTCGATAAGAGCAGCTATACTGTTACCAGTTAAAAACATGAAATTAAGGTTTCTAAAATCTTTTTTCCCCCCACAAGTTTTCCTGCCAAAGACAAAGCTAAATTTAGTGTGTTGAAAACATCATCTGCCCCACAGAAGTTGGGCAATAATGTTCTCGTAAATCTCGTAGCTAGCTAGTCCTGGAAAGTCATGGCCATTTTCCTTGTAGCCTGGACCAGCACATATCAGTTAGAGCTTGCTGTATTTTGAACACAAATAATCATTCAAGCTGCTCTATCACTCTAAAACTGCTCTATCAAGAATTTTAAAAGGTCTCTCAGTCTAAGTGGTGTAGTGGTAGATAGCTTTGGATCAGCTGATCACGACATTATGATGATCAGTGGTTGTGATGAAACAAAAATTTACTAGTGATGCAAGACAAACTTCATTTTAAGTGCAATATAATCTAATCACAAAGTATTGGCCATAAAAGGCCTAATAACAACATCTTTAAATAGACCCACTGCCTCATTTAAGACTTAAGCGAGATTGCAAGCGTCTCAGTGTAACTGCAACCAGACAAAGAAACAACACTATTGTGAAAACATCTGCAAGATTACACATTTTATCAACAAAGAAAACATTTTGAGCCTTTAAATATGGGCCAATACTGTAATACAATACAATTAATACAATTTCCTAACTGTGAACAGCGTTGTCCTACTTGTGTCAGGAGACTAATCAAACACACAGCAAGACAGATGTTTGCCGTTACACTTTACTGCACAAACACACATACAGTATACACACACACACACACACACACACACACACACACACGTACATATATGCATATAAATATGTAGTTGGACTGGAAACCACAAAACTAGTACAGTGGAGCCTCAAGTTATTGAAACCACTCAGATATAGGTTGTTTTGAGGAAAACAAATAAAAAAATAAAACATTTAATTGCACAAGGCTTTCAGAACTGTGGACGCGCAAAGTATCCTGAATGGCCTTAAGGTTTATAGTTAAACTGAGTCTCACTTGATGTACTGTGTGAAAGAATTCTTAACAATTAATCCCAATAAACAATATAGATTGGCACATAAGGCATGTGTGGATTTGGACGTGTGCATTTCCATTTTACTTTAGTCTACTATTTCCTAATGAGGGATAATGCACTTTTATGTTGTCCTTTTGTGTACGCGCCTTTATGAATAGTAAATTAATTTTGGCTTTGGGGCATATAGATGTGAGATGAATGGTGCCACAGCAACAGCGCATAGACAGACGAGAAACACACTCAACAAGGACTCAAACCTAAACAGTGCCACTAAAGATTTTACAGCCAGACAGCGGAGTGTTGGTGGGAGCAAGAGCGAGAGAAAAAGCGAGAGCGATACTGTACAGGCATAATTGAATGAAAAGCCAAGCACCATGTTAATAATTGAAGTCAAGGTGTCAGCTTCTTTCGCCCAGGGCACTGTCTAACAAGAAACCCCCACTTTCTTCTCTCACATTCACTCCGTGTCATTGTCTCTCTCTGTCTTACCAACCTTTCTCTCACACTCTCACTGGATAGTCACATACTAATAATCTAAGTACAAAGGTATTGTGGACACATACATGCACTGATTTGGACAACCATTGTCCTGTACTCCCACACATCACTTGCCATCTTGCTCATAAGCTCATGTCAGAACTTCCAGTTTATTATTAACTTCCTTGTAACAGTATTTCCACAACACGACAATGTCCAATTGTGACTTTTCCACTGAATTCTCACTGTGGTTTACACATTTTACTCTGCATTTTGTTGCATTTGTTCATTTCTCAACGCCTATTGCAAGTCTATTTTAAATCAATCTCTCATTTTTCTGTGACCACCTCGCTGTCTACAACTTTCTTCTTTGTCAGTGCTTTATGTGCATCACTCAGAAACACTCTTTATATGCAGCATAGGTCAGTGGTGTATTTCTCTGACACTGTATGAAAGAGCATTGGTCTGCCATGGGCACATTACAAATCCTCACAGCCCGGCCTGCTACTGGGGTCTTAAAAAAATGATTTCACGAACCTCGAAAAACACATTTCTCTTCAGGAATTCAGATAAACAAGTTGATTTCCCCACTGATGCCCATGCATTTTCAAGAATGTCAAAACGGCTTCTCGATGGGTTTCAGAAGCCCAAGTCATAACACTTCCTGAGTGCGTGGCGGAAAGTGAAAAATCTAAAAACAAAACAAAAAAAGCCAACAGTAAAAAAAAAAAAAAAAAATGGACTTATAGCATTTCACTTGACTGTGGTGATGTGTTGCCTTACAAGTGGAACAAGGCAAGAAAACATTTGCAAAAAAAGTGTCAGGGCCCTGGAAGTGTATCTGAATGTTTATTTAAAGGAAGCGAACCCGTGTCACTCTGATGTCAATACAGATTTTGAACACTCAGCTCAGTGGCTTGACAAAATAGGTTTTACCCCAAAATTGTGAGATTAGTTGTGTGAATTGCAGTAAAAAAAAGTGTGTTCATGTGTCAAAATGCATTTATCACAGTGCCCTGCAATTTATCATCGAGATAAAAATCACACTCAGGATTGTGAATTATATACGATGAAGAGAAGTGACTCTCTACCTAAAGGACAAGAATTCCATTTCACTGCACTTATCCAAAGGACCCAACTCCTGAAACTGCTTCAATTTTCTTTTAATTTCCACCAGCTATGACACAAGCTCACAGCTTACGTAAAGAGCAGCTTTAATTTTTGCATCTTTGCCAGACTGCGGAGTTTAAAAGTGTATTCATTGGGTTTGTTTGGCATCAAGCTATAAAAAGCATTAAGTTGTAATGGCTAATGTGTTAGAAATAAATGGCCTATTTAAACATCCAGCAGACACAAAGCAAGATTTGCTTTCATTTGGATGCAAGTGTCTGGCAAACTGACAAACTTTAAGCCTAATATTTACTTAGGTCTGTTTTTGGTCTCAACTAACTCCTGAGGGAAATGTCTGCTGAAATGCTTCACTATGTTCACCAACAAGACGCCAACTTTGTGCTGGCCATTAAACCAAAACAACAAGCTGAAAGAGCTGAGGGAAAATGCAGAGCTGTATGGTAATTCTCAGTGGGTTTGTAACTACAAGCGACCCCTTTCTCATTACATCATTATATATCATTTTATCAATTGTTATGTAAATATTGATTGTTGCTGCTTTAACTTGACTGAATTGCTTTTCTTTTCTTAAGGCTCGACTTGAAAACGGATCTTGGGCTAAGTTATACATTCTGATTTCTGGTGGGTTCCTATGTCCTTGGTTGATCTACATTATTTTGGTTCATGCTTCCACATTCATTTCAATTACACACAATTACACAATTCTTATTAGCTTCTGTGGATAAGACACAGTGCTCTTTCTAAGGTATTGTTAGCCTCACAGAGTCAGCATGCATCCCTCAAGCTCAGTTTCACTGCAAGATTTAAGCCTGGAAACATACAATTGAAAATCGATTCAGCTCGTTCAGATTTGCACTGGACCAATCAGTGATGTTTAGGTAACAAATGACCCACTCCCTCACCAAAATCTGTAGGGTTGCGTTAGATATAAAAGGTGCTTTTAAATGTTTCAGTTCATTGCTTCTTGCTTACTTATTGAGCGTTCAAAAAAATAACCTTGATTATGGGTCTTCGGTGGTTTCCTCCAGCAACTGAACAAGATCCTTGACGCTTTGTAAACCCATTTAGGAGATGTAACATGGCAATGGCCCAAGTCCTCAGGCTCCTTAAGTGGACCCAAGACCAGATTTCACAGTTAGCTTGCTTTTTTAATAACACTCTCAAAGACACTGAGCCATTTACCACTAGGTTAAATTTCTCCTATCCACTTTGCTCTTTATCTCCACTTCACATACAGTATTCTCCACAGAGTCTCATTTATCGCCCCTTTCTCCCCTCCATAACCTCTCACCTTCTCACTGACTTTCACCCAACTCCTGCTGCTACCTTGATACATTTTCGCCCCTTCATTGTCAGGTTTTGTTTATGTATGGAGTCAGAGAGACAGCACACGTACACTTGATGCTAATGTATGGAGAGGAAACAGTGAGATAACATGCACTGCCTGTATGATGCACAAAGACAGAAAGTGACAGCAATATCTGAGCTCCAACTGATAGCGCACCAATTAGAGAGGGAGAGCAGCAGACAGAGAGGCAGAGGTAAAGAGAGCAATAAAAGGAAAGAGACAGAATAACACAGCCACGAGGAGAGAAGGGAATATAAGTGCCATGTTAATGTTTGAAGTCGAGCTGTGTGGATGAATCAACGCAGGGGAGCGGTTGTAGGTGAGAAGAGAGGTGAGGGAAGAGAAGCAAGACAGCGAGGACAGAAGTCAAGAAGGAAAGAATAAGTTTGTTTGCTGGTAATTGTTTTTGGCAAGCAAAACCTGATGCTTCGCAATTTCTCCACGAAAACTTTATGTTGTTGTGCTCTGCTATAATAATACTTATCCATATTACAGATAGACATAATACGGATAAGGCCGAAAACCACAACTCACCCTCACAGCCCACATGAACAGTATAAGTTTTCTTCCTAGGAAAGTTTTGGGGGTCACCAAAGAACACCAATTTATGAGGAACTCAAAGAAAAACAGAAATAAAATCGCAGATGAGATTAAGTTTTAATCATTTGACACAGAAACTGTTGCAAACTTCACAACTTGGTCACTAGTTCCAGTGACTCACTGTCTCAGAAGCATCTTCCTACTTCTTCCTTTCACAGCTAAATGAGTAACTAGGTTGACTCCCAAGGAGCTTGGTGACAGTTTATGGGCAGCACTGGAAAAATCTGGCCATCTCCTGAATTTAATTACTTATATCCTCTAAAACTGGGTGTCTCAGTTGACTAGGATGCATGTCTGTATCATGTAACTGCAACGTGCGGAATTAAAATCTAGTCTGGGTATGCTGTCACAAGCCCCCCGAGCCAGTATGTTCAACACAATTTCAATTAGGAAACAGAGCTTCTATTTCATTTTAGCTGGAATTCAAAAGGTAATTTTTACAATATGTGCTGATGTGGAGAGCTTTAAAAAGGACAGATGCTCACTGTCATTATTCATATTAGCATTTAATGGTTTTAAAGTCTGAAAAAAACCCTGCATATTTATAATTGCAATTTGTTGTCTGGCAAAATGAAATCATACAGCTTCCATTGGAATAGGCAAGTAAAGACATGTGTGGCTCAAGGAAATGTGTTATAGAGGAGAACAAGGGGGTATGCATGTGTGCAGTACAGGACTAGATAAAATTTCTGATGAGGTACAAGAACATAGTCCCTCACCACAGCTTTTTACACTTGCACATTTTACTCAAAAACATGCAGATGAGCAAAATAGATGCTTTAGAAATCTTTAGAGTGCAACATTAACACAAATGCCTCAAATTTGAAAAGAAAACCTTGACGCGTGCCTTCAATAACGTAATACTTCTGTAGCAAAACTGTCCTTTGAAAATGTATGGTGGGACAACACATGCCTTTAATTCCTATACAGCGAGTTATCCTCTGCTGGATATTGTAATTACTCATAATTTCACGTGACGCATTGAAATCCATATGGCAGCTTGTGTGAAAAGAACTTGAATGAGGACTCATCTCTATTGAGAATTCATGTGTTATTGAAGCAGCCCACTCACACAAGTGCCCTGTAGAATCATCTTATATCCACAAAGTCAATTGCCTTCAGGGGCTGAGATAAACTGCTTGGGTGTCACTATTTTAGTAACAGAATATCATTGGTTTAGCTCAATCCCAGAGACTATAAAGCCATCACATAGATGGGAGACAATACTGGACATCAACTAGTGTCAAGCAAAGTACAAGATATGACATTGCTAGAAATCTATGTACTCTACACCGATCAGCCATAACATTATGACCACCTGCATGTGTAGGACCCCCTTATGCCGCCAAAACAGCCCTGATCCATCGAGGCATGAACTCCAGTAGACCTCCAGTAGACCTCTGAAGGTGTGCTGTGGTATCCAGCACCAAGACCTAGTCAGCAGATCCTTTAAGTCCCGTAAGTTGCGGGGTTCATGGAGCAGACTTGTTTATCCAGCACATCCCACAGATGTACGATTGGATTGAGTCAACACCTTGAACTTGTTTTGTTCCTCAAATCATTCCTGAAATATTTTTGCTTTGTGGCAGGGCTCACACTGCCTCCACCTGCTTTGGTTACCTTCTCATAATGCATCCTGGTGCCGTGCGTTCCCCAGGTAAGTGATGCACCCGGTTATCCACATGATGTAAAAGAAAATGTGATTCATCATACCAGGCCACCATCTTCCATTGCTCCATGCTCCAGTTCTGATGCTCATGTGCCCATTTGTAGGAGCTTTTGGTAGTGGACAGGCGTCAGCATTGGCACCCTGACTGTTCAGCGGCTAAGCAGCCACATACGCAATAAACGCGATGCACGTTGTGTTCTGACATATTTCCAACAGAACCAGCATAAACGTCTTCAGCAATTTGAAGTACAGTAGCTCGACTCTGGGATCGGACCACACGGGCCAGCCTCCGCTCCTCACATGTGTCATTGAGCTTTTGTGTCGTTTTCTAGCTTTTTTTGCGGTATTTTTCCAAGATATGGTCAAATGTGGCTTATCCTGGGTAATAGTTTGTCTGAACCGTCAGGCGATGCGGTGGTTCACTTTTACTCTTGTTTCACGTCAGTTTGATAGCCTGAATACAACCGTCAAATGTATAATGTCTGTCTCCTTTCTGAGATCGCTTTTTTCATTTATTCCAAAAACTAGACAATATTTCTCTAGAGAGTGCAGTTATAGAAAGTGACAGCGTTGTGATAAATCCAACAGATCTGATAGTTTGGCGCACTTAGCATCAGTAAATAAAGGGGGCATGGCTTAGTGAAGGGTCAATTGGGCCCCTGTCAGTGTCTCAAATCCTTACACTTGCCCATTTTTCCTGCTTTTGACACATCAACTTTGAGGATAAAATGTTCACTGGCTGGCTAATATATCCCACCCAATCTATGTTATTCGCTTTGCCTGTCAGTGGTCATAATGTTATGGCTGATTGGTGTGTATATGCATGTAATTTAAGCATCCATCCTCATGCTTTTTATTCAATGACCAGACTTCTTCTCATTAGTAATCTGCCCCCTTCTACTGGATTATTCAAGACACCAAAAGGTCACCCACGTGACACTATTGACTTATATTGGTCTGCTTTAATATTGAACACCAATTACGTTGATTGAAGGATATATACCTGATTGTTACTCCTCCCTACACTTCACACACACAAAAGATCAGACACACAAAGAGTTCCACCTTACTGGAAATAATTACTGAGATCTCCTCAGTGAAGTATTGGCTGCACTATCCTGGTGAAAAATATCTTTAGGCTTTCTGACTGGTAACCAATACGGTGACAGCGACAGGTATGGCTTTAATTAAAAGCAATTCCCCGTCTTCTCCAACCCTCCATATGTCATTTTTTAAAGCTAGAAACAAGAAAGCCATCATCAATCCAATTTGATTAACAGGGAGTTTAATACAGAATCTTTGATTTTGTGATTTACACCACTGTGAACTCAATTTTGGTGATATTTTAAGCCATTTTAGCTAAATTAGCTTTATTTGGCATTTTATTCTGTCCTAGATTTTATTATATAAAAGAAAACCAACCTGAACCAACCATTCCATCTATGTATGATGCACTCTGTATTAAGAAAATGTGGATACAAACTGATGATCAAATAAACATCCAGACTGCAACACTGGAACAATGGCACCCCTGTTTTTGCTACCTATCATGTTCTGCTGACTCTTCATTATCTGTGGCTATACTCGACATGTGCTTGTCCAAAGCTTACCTGGCAGTACACAACCATCGTTCAAGTACCTGACTCCAAAATACAACCACCCCATCCCTCTCTTATTTCAATTTTCCTCCTATCCTTTCAATTTCACCTTCAATTTCTGTCTCTATACAGGCTCTATATTTTTTCATTTCACAAAACCATTATCTTCCTCACTCTCCCTCTTCTTTCGCTTTGTGTCTGAGTCCCTAGGGTGTCCCTAGGTTTATTTATACTTTCATTCTTTCTTTCATTTAAACTCTTTCCTTCCTTCCTCACTCTGACGTTCAGTGTTTATTATTCCTTCCAACCTCTAATCGCCACCATTTTTTGGCACCTCAGACCACCGGCAGTGCGATTACAGGCCAAGGCCCAAAATTTGTTTGCAAGTGTGTCCCCTTCATACCAAAACCATATTTATGACCACATGCTAACTACTTTGATGCTCAAAGGGGATAAGAGACATATCTGTCTAGAGCACACACACACAGCAGCAGCAGCGCACACACCCACCCACACACCCCTCTTTTCAGTCCCTCGTTGCCTTTCATCAAAAGGCTCATTTTTGATACCCGACTAAAGTGGCTTCTCCTTTCAATTCTCTCAGTGTGCGTATGTGTGTGTGCTCCAGACGGAGGTATAATGACCCTAATGAGCAATAGAGGATCTCTGCTGCTCTCCGGTTTTTCCTCCTTTTCATTTTCTCCCTTTTTCTCGCTCTCTGAATTTTCTATCAATTATCGCCCATTCTGCCTTGCCTCCACTCCTCCTCAGAACACACTCTAATTTTCCCTCTCCGTTCACATTCTTCTCGCCTCTCCTCTCATTTCCACTCTTTCCCTCCGTCTCCTTTCATTTCCCCTCCACTCCCCTCCTTCCTCACGTCTCCTGTATTGTCCCTATTTCACCTGCCATCTTCTTCGCTTGAATCCTCTTTTCCTTCTCAAATCTGTCTTTTCTTTCCCTATTTTCTGACCTCCTCCCATCACAGTCTCTCATTACACATGCCCCTTCTAATTCCCTTCTTATATATCTGCTCCTCTCGTCTCCCCTCCTTCCTCTTATTTAAAATATCAAAAAACACAGCTGTAAGTGCCCAGCTGCTGAAAAAGGTTAGCCTTAAATGTTCATGTTTTGTCTAACACACTAAGCGGAGACAGCGAATAACACCACACACCTGGGAACAAATACATGGGCACAGATGCCTGCTGCCTGTCCACCCCACATACACACACATTCACTCTTATCGCTCATGCAGTATTAAACATCAGTGCAACCATTAGAGTCAGTGGCAACCAGATGTCTGTGACGGCATTACAAGCTGTTTTGGGGTTTTGAGGTCGGATGGATGGACACACACACACACACACACACACACACACACACACACATATACCAACACATATCTGATATACTAGCTGACCAGATTTGGATGGACCTCCAGCCGTGTCATATACAGGTTGATTTAAGATGATATACTTGTAAGCTGAATGTACTAGATGTCTAGATAAGGATGGATCCAAACAAATTCCACCTCAGAGCTATCCAGACAATATGCACATGCCCAATATACACACACTCACATTCCACAGGTCTGAGCCTACATGGTTCAGAAGACAATTAGTGATGTCTCAGTCTAAATAGAGCCTCAAGTCATGAAAGAATAAACTAACATGACAATGCCCCATCCAGGAAAGTTTCATCACCTTGGGGAAACCAGCTGCATTTTAGTTCTTAATGTTTAAAGCTTGTTTAGTGTCCTCACAGAGCATAAAATACCCTTAAAGTTCTGTGATGTCTGCATGAAACCTTCATAACTGCTCCTCAATTACGTTTTTAACATTTACTGCCTCTGCCTTCCAAATCCATACATGTAACTCCCACATTTACAAAACCACAGCTTAAATCTGCCTGCAATCTGTGAGCATAAAGTGTCCTGGATAATTTAAACAAAACTTCATTAGAGTATATGCTTACAGCTGTAAAATTCTGAGACAATCTCATTCTAAACTAGCTAAGTTGGGCTGTTTCCATAAATCTTCAAGTGGTGACTTTACAATCAGTTTTATTAATCATGCTAGCAGCGTGTAGTCTTTATCTAAGCTAATAACACCCGGCATTAAAATGAGTCTCATATTCAGATTGAATTTAGATGTGATTTTAACCTGTTACATTTACACCTGGTATTAAAATGTACCTAAAGTGTCCACAATGAGATCAGATTGCTCTGTCCAGGTCAAATAACCGAACGTCACATCCTCCTTTTGTTTGTGTGGGTATAAAAAATGTCTATCAGTCTAACTATAGACTGTATAATGACTTAGCTGTCTCTGAGCCAGCTATGTGCTGTGATTTGTTTTTCTCCATAAATTACACACCCATGCTCCTCTCTCGTCAGAGGAGGGCTGATATAGCTGTAATAGCTCAGCCGGAAAGTAAAAGTGAACTCAACAGCGTGCTGCCTGTATACGCCACTGAACTTTGCAGAAGACTGCGACTGATATTTTTGCCCATGTGGATGACAATGCATTTGCATTTACACTTTTGTTCAGTGTGGTCACAATGCGTCCCTGACCACCTCCGGAGGTGGTTTGACTGATCAGATCACAATCCGTACTCAATGCTTCTTAGGTGCATTTACAATACTGCCATGTAGTCAAGCACTATCTGATCGCAATCTGATCACCCTAAAAGCATTTCGATGCCAGGTGTAAACATCCTCATGGATGGCAAGGTCTCAGTATTACGGCCACCACTATAGACCAGACTGAAATATGACAAAAGCCATCTGGCTTTGCGTCCATACACACAACGCAATCTCAGTCCCGACTGTTCTGTTACACCACCCGAGCAGGGGCGTCCCTCTCTAACTTGAAGCTTCTGAATCTCTTCAGAACGCTTCCTCTTATAACACTTCAAACAGTTTCATCCCCTTGATTGATGCCGTACATGCTATTAGCTCTTACTAGTATCTCTTGTCAGTTGTAGGTCTCTTACTGTATTACTGCATGTTGTTCCTCAAATGTAAGTTGCTATGGATAAAGTGTCTGCCAAATGAGTAAACGTATAATGTAATCTCCAAATTTCTACCCTTTCGATGCCCTGTGTGTCTGATCAAACATTCCCCCTAAGTCACATGTCAGAGGCAACGTGTGGCTTGCTTATCACTGAAAGTGCAATCTTTAAGGAATGCATTTTTATTTATTTACAAAATACGTTTTTTTCTGAACCTGTCATTTCTTCGCCTGCGGCCTTGGCCATTGCCCTGGCTCATCTAGCCTCCTCTTTCTCCCTTCTGGCTCAGCCAAAAGTTCAAACCATCATTCACCTTTCATCACTGCTGCCAAGTCACTCCATATCTTCCTCACGGTGTAGACGCCAAACATTCCTCTCGGCTTCACCTATTCCTTACACCAGAAGTGCTACCTCTTTTATTTGACCGACTTTTTTTTTTTTTACCATTTCCTCTCGGCTCCTTGAACTACGTGTTCCTTCTATGTCTTGTGCCTATTGCACTGCATATCTCAAGTTGCTTGAGATAACAGAATCAGTTAAATGGCTTATTTAATCATGTTATATACTTAATACAATGTAATGCAAAATATTTACATGTGATGCAAGAAAAAAAAAATCTAAAACCACTAGTATATATGAATACATAAAATATTTTGAATATGGCCTTGAAACTGGGGAAAGACATTCATTGTTTGTCAATTAGAATATGAAACTGAACAGAATATTTTCATATGCAGCAAATCATAACACCTAATAAAATAACTGATAAAAGGTCATGTTGTTGTTGGTTTCTAGCACAGCAAAATGTACAACAGTGCAATAGGTCAATAGACAGAATAAATGTGTTTTTAAGCCATGTCTCCTTAATTGTAACTCACATGGCTTAATGCTTTGACCCCAACCGCAAACTTTCATAACACCATTAAAAAGTTCACATTCTACTTAAGCATTTAATTTACATACCCAAGTTTTTACAGAATGAAAATTATTTTGCATGTGCATTTCAACCAATCAATCTGTCAATCAACATCTAAATGGCAAAAAACAAAACAAGTAGTAAAATAAGGACTTTGGGTTTAGGTTTTAATGACTTGCATAGTTATATCACCGGATTCTGTATTTACATTTTAAAATTCTTTCTGTGCTACATGTATTTGCTTGATAAATGTTGCTGACAGTGGATTTCCGATATTTTACTTAATCAAAAACTAGCGACAGCTGGAGACACAGGCGGCTTGTCACTTTCTCTTTGATTACAGTGTGCCTGACTGCAAATCAATCTCAAACTTAACTACTTTGAAATTATACACTACCAACACAGAGTCCAGCAAGAAGCTGAATTTTAAAACTTTTTCCAGGAACTGAAGAAAGAAGAATAAAATATTTTCATATCCCATCTATTTTTTACAATCTAAAATGCAGTATTCATGCAGGAGCTGAACCCAGAGGTCACGGTACATTTTCAGATATGAGGGACAACATTCACTATCAAAGATTCAATCCCCACAAAAATGAAGCGGGCTTGAATATTGGAGGCTGTTGCATGACACTAACCCTCATGTTGTCGTTAGCCCAAGCTGGCAGAATTAATACCAATGGAGAGGGCCATGGGACTGAGGACCTAGAGAAGCAGACAAGTGGCAGGGTGAATGTTCATGCAGACCAAAAAACACAACAAAACATAACACTCACAGATGGAATGGAGAAAATTAAATCTGGAATACAAACATGCAATGTGAGTGAGTGCTCTGTGTGGTTTTTGCGTCATATAACTCACTATGTACCTCTTTTTGTGTGTGTGCATAAATGAAACACCACAGCAACCAGACAAACCAACATGGCCATCTACCCATCATTCTTCTCTCTCTGGCTCTTTGCATCCCTCCATCCCTCCACTCAGTGTCAACACTCTGTCCTCCTATCTGTACAGTATATATGAAACACAACATCCGTTTCTTGCTAAGTAGGTCACCATACCTCCACTGCTCCTTCCCGCCTGGTCTCTCTCCCCTTCCTTTGTTGCACATCTTTATTCTCACTCCACATCTCTGCCAAACTCCCCTTCCTACTTTATTTTCTGCCCATTTGCTATTTTGCTTATTATGAATTCCATTATTATTTAAATCGTATGCAGCTATATTCAAAGCACATGTGCGATTGAGAACATTACAAAAAGGTGGACAACAATGCCTTTATACGGTAAACAAAAAAGCTAGACTCTTGATTTTTTGACCTCTGCGAACCCGATGCGCACACACATTTTTTTTTTGTTCTTGAGCCATTCAGAATCTTTTCGCCTGGATGTCTGAAACCCCACAACTGGTTTCACCTTCATCATAAAAACCATGTTTGAGGTCTTGAGTATTTTTTTCTGCAATTACAGTGCATGAGGAGCTCTAATCACAACAGTGTTTTTAACATTTCCCTGAATATCACTGGATAGATACAACAAACATGTTACATGTATGTTGTTAGGGTCCAATTGGAAATCAACTGTTCTGCATGTTCTCAAAGACAGTTGAGCATAAATGCAAGTACGCTGATGAGTAGAAATCTGTCCTCCTCAACAGGAACTTTAGTTTGTCACTCATAGTGGATGAAAATGAGACGCACTAACCCCAACAATGAAATTACACCACAAGGGCTGGTTGCAGCTAATAATAAGGGAGGAAGAAGATCATTTCCAGTGACAAAACAGAAAAGATGGTATATTGCTCCCTAAACCAATCAAGAGGAAAGAAGGGAAACACTGAGAGATTAGGAATATGGATGAGGTGAAAATGTGCCAGCTGGTTTGATGACGTTTAAAAATAAGACACCACTTTCATTAAAAATGTTCTCCAATTCATCCATCATGATCAAAAGGCAATCCATCACATTGAAAAAGCAATAAACAGTCACAAAATAATTAAATCTGTATCATTACTTTCATTGCCTGAGAAATGCGTTTCGCAGGTGTAATTTTGGTCTGTTCTGTGGGCTACGTACTGGCCATGACGCAGGGACAATCATATGATATTTGCAGGTGGTTTTTGACCATGGTTAGCTTGATAAATCAGTACCACTCTAATCTAGGCTACCCAACATAAACCTGGTGCTTTCTGCTTTTGTTCTTTGATGAGTCACTGCACGAATAGGTCCAGCCATTATAATCAGACCCATACATGTGTTTGTGCGCCCATCTTGGTTTCCATCATATTTATAATTCACCCCATCTCTTTTGTCTAATTTTTGCTTTCCAGACACCCCACATCCCAAATGAAGCCTCTTCATCCTCCCCTCAAGCTTGAACCTGTATCTGTCACCTTATCACTATTATCCCCCTCACCTTTTCTCCTCCTCTCCCCTCCCTCCCCACACATACAGAGTTCAACTATTTTATTGTCAAGCCAAGCTGAACTGGCAAAGACTTGCAGGTCTCAAAGGCATTAGAAGTACATAACAGAGAGAAAAACAAAGCAAAGTTGAGGGAGGAAAAGAGAGGCGTAAGGGGAATTGACAAAGAAGAAGAAGACAGAGGCGGAGTGCAATGTAGCCTAGAAAAAAAAAGAAAAATGGGGTGAGAGCCTAAAAGGAGGGAGTAACATGGGAGCTGAGGAAAATGCAAATAAGGTAAGTTAAGGGAGGAATGCAAATTATAAGTAGGAGAGGAAAGCAGGGGTGTGACTATACACTTAGCTCACGGGAAAATATGACACTTGATAAAGGGTTCACGAGAAGGAGACGATATTTTAACACTATTTAAGAAGTCTTCATTGATGAAATACTTACTCGACTGTAAGTCACAAAATGCAGAACAATGCAGGTGCATTCTGAAATTTTGCTTACATAACGTTTGTGTCTTGTCTGTCACCATTTGTTACACTGGGTACACAAACCGCTGCCACAAAAGTGGTGGGAGCCTCTTCTATGCTAATTTTGCCCTCACACTCATGCTGATATTGTGAGACAGCTTTTCACCTCATTGAGAAATATCGTCACGCTTTAATATCATGAGATCTCATCACACCCCTACTATAATGGGAAGTACCTGAGGTATGACAAGCCAAGGTCAAGCAAGAAGACTTTAAGATGGGAAATATACTAAAAATGAAAGAAAAGTAGCTGTAAGAGAGAAGGGGTAAGACAGGGTTGGTGCAGTTTGTGCACATTCATTCGATTTCTTTTTAAATGGTTGTACAAGTCAGTTAAATGGTTGCCATCCCCATCATTAAATCATCGCACCCCGCAGAATGGAGCAACTGGGAATATTCAGAGAGAGAGCAAAGTTCAGAGGCAGGAAACAACTTCTGCCCTGCCTCACCCAAGAATTATCTGGGGCTTCCTGTCAAAACATAAGCTTCTAGATCTACTTTTATACCCCCACTTGTGTTTCACTACATAGTACGTTCGGTGAAACTGTAAAGGAAAGTGGCGGTGAGGCAAGCAGGCAGGCAGATCGTGACAGCTGACAAAAAATGACAAGATCAAGCTTCAGTCTAAATGTGTTTACCAGAGAAACAAACCTGCACAACTCCTTCCAAACATGTTGTGCTACGATTAGTAAAGTAGTAGGCACAAAAAGAAAGACAAGGCGTGATGATGAAGGGACTGGAGGGGAAAACGTGATAAGGGGGGGCTCAATGTAAGAAAAACAAATGTGTCAGACAGTGTTAGTCAAATTATCTCTGTTGCACAAAACATCACTGAAAATGGATTATACAAATATCTGCATGGAACATTTTAATTTTCTTCCATGGGACGGATATGTAATACATTTTAACTTTATGTTAGTCTGGCAATAGAACCCCGATCCCATTGAAATATACACATATTTCTTATTCCATGAAAGTTTAATACATTTTTAAAAAAGACTAACATCAACCGAGGAATCAGCAGCATGTAATTAAACACATTTTTACAGATACAAACACTAAATATTAATCATTCAAACGTCTGCTCTTTAAGCATGTTTTTCATTGTGTTAAATATTCATCTTCACCATTCCCTCCTTCACCCTCCACTTTAAAACTTCTCTTTATCTGCCATCTCCCTCTACATTGCTCCCATCTCCTCAGGTAATGCTTTATCCCTCTTAATCCTCACTCATCCAACTCTTTCTAGAGTACCAGCCATCCCTTTGCCATTTGCCTCGATCCACCCGCCAACTTGTCCTTGCTATGTCTTCATCACTCCAACATCCTTTTCAGCTTGAACTCTACATCTTCCCTGACATTTTTCTTTTCAGTGTAAACAATTTGGACTTTTTCCTTTTACACAGACACAAAACAGTCTGTCCACAGTTGATCCTCCTCTTGGGAGCACATACTGTAAATAACATGTCCTTACTCTTACTTATAAAAACACCCTTTCATCCATCCTCTCTTCCTCCCTCTCAGACCTTTTTCCATCTGTGCCCTCTTTTAAAAAAAGAGGCCAAAGCAAATTGAATGACATTATACATGCGCTCATACACAAATGTGCACACTATTATACACGTGAATATGAATGCTCCAAAATTAATTTTCAATTTGTCTAATTTTGCTTATGACCCCTCTGTCTCCCCCAATCTCACAAAACACACACACACACACACACACACACTACAAAGAGTTGTACATTAATGAGCTACATTTATATCAGTGAAACTAATGAATTAGCCTGTGAGGGATAATAGGAAACTGGATATGGATGATGTGATGGATAAGTGTGTTTGTGTATCTGCAGCAATGTAAATGTGCCTATCTGTGTAGGCATGTCCTTGTTCACGACTGTGTGCATGTCTCTTTATTTTCTAACAAGGACAAAAGCACTTTGATCATTATGCTGAAGCCTTGATCTACCACTGCAGTAATGTATCATGCAGCACAGACATCCTTCTCACTAGCTTTGCCTTCCTATTTTTTTGTCTCCCCATCTTCAATTCTTACTCTAATCAAAACCACAACCAGATCCGTCCAGAAGGGCAACTGTGCACATCCGCAAGAACACAATACCGTTTTTGTCCGTGATCCAATTCTGCTTCTTCATAAGTCTTTTCCCTTGTTCTCCTGCTCATATGACATTTATATGATGTATATTGTATGTTCAGTACTGTGCAAAAGGTTTTAAGCAGGTGTGGAAAGATGCTTTAAAATATGAATGCTTTTAAAAAATAGACTTAATAAATTCTCAAAGTACAAAAGTGAGTGCAAAAGAACAAAAAATCTAAATGGAATCAACATTGCCATGAAATCAGCATCAACTCTTCTAGGTACACTTGCACAAAGTCTAGGATTTTGTTGCCATATCATCAGGTATATGATCAAACAATTATACTAAACGTGCTAATGATCACCAAATCAATATGTAGGTTGAAACTCAATCATGAACAGAAACAGCTGTGTAGGAGGAATAAACTGGGTGAGGAACAGCCAAACTCAACTAACAATTAATCATGGGTGCATTAACACCACCACACTGTTAGAGTCTTGTCCTTTATTCTGCATTATCTTGATTTATAGGTAGTTTTAGACATTCAATTGTAAAAATGTGTTTCCTCATTTGATGTGAATGATTGAAAATAAATAAAAGACAACCCCTCACAATGAGACATTCATTTTGATCATTCTCAAAATAAGAGATGGAAAACAGAAGTAACTATTGACGTTGTTTACCTTGAGTCTGTCTTAGCAGCAGGTTCTGTATTTTCAAACTCTTCAGTGGTTAAATTATATATTATAATCAATATACAGAACTTTTTATAATGGAAAATGTCATGAATAGCAGAAAATATGTAATAAAAGGTCCAAGAGAACAATCAAAGTTTCAGTTCAGGGAAGTATCATAGGGAGAGAGAGAGAGAGAGAGAGAGAGAGATAGGAGTTGATAATATGTCAACAGGGTCAGCAGTCAAACTAGGGGGGAAAAAAACAACTCAGTACTGTCTCTTTCACTGCCTCCAGGTACACTCAGACAGGCACAGATATCTCTGCCGAGCACTTCAACATCAAAGTCCAACCTGACTCGTACATCAAAACTGAGTTTTACTTTGGATGGACAGGAGTCTGAGCTCTGCCCTGCCTGCATTCCTAAATGATCCACTAAGTCAGATAGTTATGTTTTGTCCGACTGCAAAAATGGTTGTCGTTTCACGTACACCAGGAAAGGTGACCGAAAAAAAAAAAAAAAAAAAGAGTAATCCATTCATTTTTAAGTAAAACTGTTGCGGACGAAGTTTCCAACACACTGAACTTGACAGTCAAGAAGGCTAGAGACCATCATTAGACTGCAGCACCGCAGGACACCAGTAGATCCAGCACAAAGTAGATCAGAAAAGGGGGTGTTTGTTGATGTGTGCATTTTTAAAATGTGACTTACTTTCTAACAATTTGGAACCAATTTCTCTATACACAAGTGTCCTCATTATCTTTCACTTTCTCTCATCATCTTTTAGTGTAAGCAGTGAATTTTGATGTGCCACATGTAGAACATGGACACCATTACCTCCTCTTAGCTTCTAGACTTTTATAAAATCTTTGTCCCAGGCCCATCAATTCTTCCTTTCACTACTCAATCTCTCAACCAACGAGATGGTCCCTGCCAAGAGTAATACTACTGAACTCAAAAATGATGTGCGGATTTAAATCCTTTACAACATGGCTGTCCTCATTACCCCTACCTCCCTGCATGCTATCCATTATTCATCTTTGCCTCTCACCATCGCTCTCCATGTCTCTCTCCATCTTCTGCCAGTGACTGTCGTGGTTGTTGTTGCCATCAGTGTTGCTTTTAAATTCTAAATCTTGTTTTTAGCTTGCAGTCCCTGCCAGAATTTTCATTTTAAAATCATGTTTTATATCAGCTGACTGGCCAAACAGTCTCTCTCGCCCTGGAGCACAGACTCATTAAAACATAATACTCGTCATGTTATGTGGGGACCCAAACTAAACACAGCCTCTGACACCCTGGGAGCCAGTCTCTCTAAAACATGCAACAGCTCTTACATGGGCACCCAATCTGAGTAAATGGGATCATAAAACACACTGTTTGTCATGTGGGGATTTACAGTAAGTACACATCTGAATGCCTGGATCTCATTAAAATATATTAGTACTCATGTTATTAAGATCTCAAATTGAGACAATTTAGTCTGACAGCTCCTGGAACAGGTCAAATAGGGGACAAACCATAGACTGTATAAAAACATGAACGAAGCATCCATGACGTCGCCCATAGGTTTCTCAAAAGACGTTGTGAAGGTCAGTGTGGTCGGCTCTCTGCGGCTCCGGCGGCCGCTCTCTCAGGCAGTGCATAAGCCATAGCAACACGCACTATGCTGAAGTTTCTAATGCCAGGCTTTTGGACTAAAGTTAAGTTGAATTAAAGTTTGATCACAAATACATGAACCTCCACAATGCAGATGCAATAAGACTGTCGCATTGATAATAGAGGGTATGCATTGATGTCACTTCTCCTTCCGGAACACACTGGACTAAGTGTCGAAACATCTGTTACCATGGCTGCGTTTAGCAAACTGGGAGTTAAAAAAAGTGATTATTTGCTCAAATTAAAGGCAGTCGGACTTGACAGTGATCCTAACTTTAACAAGAGCGTTCTCTAAATACTATGCACAAGCAATTTAATAAATTTACCAAAAATTCAAGCCACACTGCTTCATTAAAGCCTGGGGAAAAAAAAAAAAAAAACTTGAAGTCTATTATCAAGGCCACATGGAAAAAAAACAAGACCGAAGCTCTCTGGTATTGCTCAGGGTCAAACACAAAGACAACAGCACACAGACACCAATTAAACACAAGAACTGGACTGAAGACAGTTGTGGATGCCACAAATTTTTTGTTTTGCTGAATGGCTACTGTGTTGATTAGTGTTAGTGTTTCTGGTGCTGGTGTGCGTCAGAGTTCAGAAAGCATTTTTTTGAATTTGTGAAAGGGGCATGTTCAAGTCAAGACGGGGAGTTATGCTGCTCTTTAATAATACCTTTGTTAAAACATCTGGTGTGTCCTTTAAAATATATGGGTATTAAGTTAGGACCCAAATTGAGTCAATCCAGTCTCGACACCCTGAGGCTCAGGATCTTTAAAATATATTAGTATTCCTCTTATATTGGGACCTAAACTGATTAAATGTATTCTCCGACAGCCCGGGGGTTCAGACTGATTAAAACATATTAGTACTATTATGTGGGGTGCTGGCATAAACAGGCCCTGGATCCATTTAAAATGTCGGCCCACAGTTCCCATCCCTATCCTCAGCCTAACCTGCATTTCTCTGTGCCAACAGGGGAAAATGGCTGCTTGTTGACACGTGCATTAGCCTGACATTACGACAAATATTCATGTTGGATATCAGCCCCCACTGCGCTCCCCTTCCTTCTCTCTCTCCACCAGCGGGTGAAGATGGTGTCACAGTTCTGCCACGTGTCTGTCCTGACATTGTTAGCACTCTCATCGTGCCATCTCCCTCACGCTCATCACAGCATCCGTCCACCTGCCAAGCAATTTCTCCTCTATCCGTTCCCATCGTCCCTTTCTACCCATCTGAATCAGTCCCATCGCTCTGCGATACTTTGTTCTGTGCTCTCTACTTAAGCTATGAAGACAAAACACAACATCAATACTGACATTTTTATTGCCTCTGTTAAAGTTGATCCCTGTCCTCAAGTTTACTTGTGATGACTATAATCTTAGGCAAAGCTTATTATCAACCTTCTCAAATAGAAGCTAAAGCACTACAGTTATGCTAGAAAGCACAAATTGCTGCCCTAATTCTCAGGTCTCTTCTATCACTATTACTCTGGGTGCTGTGATGGCTCCCACCATCCTCTCCTAGATCACTCAGTTGTCCTCGTTTTCTGCTTTTCCCACTCGCTCCATCCTCATTTCCCTCCTTCATCTTCCCCCACCAGTTCCAAGTTGCTCCATCCTCCCTTTTTCGTTTGATGTCCCAGTCCACCACTCATAACTGAGGTGATGGAAGTTGTTCTGTCCTTGTCAGTGCTCCTCCACTCCTTCCTCTGCTAGTACTCTCACTCCCAGCGGCCTGATCCATTCCATTGCTGGAAAGCATTTTACAACCCTTGTGAGTTTCCTTCGTCCTTGCTGTCACTTCTCTATCCCTTGTTTCGTCCTCTTGTATTTTTTCCTGCTCCCGACGGTGTCTCTGTGACATTTGGACAAACTTTTCAGCCGCTCTTTTCTCTGTGAATCTATTCTCTATTCAACCCTAAAATATCTTCTCAGCCTTCTATGGCTTCTCCGCCTCCCTTTCCCCTTACTTCCTCCCTCGCTCCTTCACAAGTGCTTGGCAGTTACAAACATCCAGATAAATATTTTGTTCCTCCTTTTGCTCATCTCTGTTCCTTACTTGACTTTCTTTGCATTCTTATCTTCATTTTTACTCTGGAAGTCACTAATCCCTCTCCCCTTCTCCCATCACAGTTAATTTTCCCTTAATTCGCCTTTCTCCATCCCTCTGATATCTCTTGCCTCTTAGTTTCAGTTAATGAAAAAGTGTCACCTGTATGGTGATATTTAGCAGTAGTACAAAATTATGGTTCGCTACTTTGACACTAAACCTTAAAACTGAAGCTTTATGTGCAACAGGGCTTTTTGTCTTGTTGCCATAGATGTGTGTTGGTATAAAACATTTTTTTTATCTTAACATTATAAATCTGAATTTTCCATAGCTCCCTTATCCCTTTGTCTTTACTCTTGCCCTTTAATGATGTCAATCATCCTTCCTCTAACTCCTCCTTCCATCTCCTAACCATTGCTAACTCATTCATTCCCCTCTGTACTTTCACTTCCCGTCATGCAAAGTGACCAGCCACAGGCAAACTATATCATTAATCCATTTGTCCCTCCCAACTTTACCTCTCTCTCTCTCTCTCTCTCTCTCTCTCGCACAACCCTGTCTCCTAACAAAATACCTTTATATACTACTAATTTGCTTTGCTGGAGGAAAGTAATTGCTGTACTGAAAGCTTTCTTCCAATCCAGGAAATAGGACATTCTTATACTGCACATAAGTCACAGGAAAAAGGTCTGGTGTATAGTTTGGCACTCAAAGCACGGGACTTGGAGACAATGGAGACTAGGAACCAACATCTTACGTGTTGCTGTGCTTAGGACACTAAAACACGTTGGTTATAGTGGGGAGAAATTGGATTTAGTTAAAAACTGAAGAATGAAATGCATCTGATCACATGTTTCAAATTATTGACTTTTTCAAAAAGATCATAAAAACAATAATGACGCTTTGGTTGCAAGGAGCAGACACTGAATGTTTATGTATACATTCAATATATTATAATAAAAATTGTAATTGGAACAGAACTACATTTCCCACTAAATGTTTATGCACATTAGTTGTAATGCACATATTACAGAAATGCCCACAGTCAAGCAGACCGTTTGGGACATGTCACTTAGCCTGGATGGTTGGAGCCAAAACCTTTAGCTTTCTATTCAAGATGAATATGCTGTTTATTTTGTTTTTGAATTCTTGTCTAGTTCACATATTGTCGGGTGAACTTGAAATTTTAAGACCTTCACTAAATACATTTTTTAGGGAAACAGGACCATCATTTAAATGAATGAATAATGAAAACAATGACGTGAGAAAATGATAAAATATGTAAGTGGACCAGCAGTTTGAACCGGTGTTTGGAGAGACCTCATATTTCTTAAGTCAACCAATTGCCAGGAAACAAAATGATCTCTAGCTGACACCTATCTGGTGTTAACAGGTAAAGTTCATTATTGTTCTGACATTTAAAATGTTTGATCAATGATTTTGCGGGAATCTGGAGGGACAAGACATAATTCTACGTGTGGGAGGGATTCAGCGTGTAAACAAAAACAGACGGTCCCATGCTTCAAGTTGTTGACTTTTTCAAAAAGACTATAAAGAGATCAGATACTTTGGTTGCCAGGAGCAGACACTGAATGTTTGTCTATACATTCAACTTAATATATTATATTAAAAATTGTAATTCGAATAGTATTACATTCCCTACTAAATGCATCTGTTTATGCACATTAGCTGTAATGCACATATTAGAGAGATGGTTGTCAGTCCCAACCTCTATCCATCTCTTGTTCCCAAATACTCAGCCCTACACCATTCCCCATTTGTCTCTCCCCCCGATCTCCAGTCAAGCAGACCGTTTGGGACATGTCGCTAATTAACACTATCAACGATGCCTGGTTGCCACGGGGACTGGTCTAACCACCGGTGGCACAACGGTAAACAAACAGAATGTGTCATAAATGCCAACACACGTGCACACATGTTGCCTGTGTCTTTCTACCACACGCACGGTTGTAGAACTAGCATAGACATGCACACACAGCCAAATACTTGGCTGGAGAATTAATATGCACCCCCAAACAAAGCCATACAAACACATACACAAGTGTGACGTGCACACATGCGCACACACAGGCTTGAGTGTCACAGCATCGGCTTGCCATGTCTGGGGATACAGGATGATTAATCGCACTCTGTACAGATGGCCACACTGGGGAGAGAAAGGGAGATGAGGAAAGCTGTCCTCTGTCTCTCAGCATCCGTCTAGCATTTTCTCTCTCTCCCCCCTCAATTGCCCCCTCTCTCTACCGGTCTCTGTTGACCCTTATGCCTCTCTCCCTCTGTAGTATGCTAGATGTACTAGGGGCTTTCAGAGATTCACTGTCTTGACAAGGTGTCTACATGACCCGCATTAATGGCACTCACTTTTTTTATCTATTCTTAATGTCTTTTGAAATACAAACCCATGTGCACATGCACTCATGCACTTTCCAGTCAAATCTAAATATCCCAGTCCACGCATCATTTACATGCACAACCATTAAACACACACCAACAAATATGTGCTACAGTATTTGCCATAATGTGAACACAAGCATCACATATTTGCACTATTAACACACACCCCTGCTGCTTTCCCTACACCTCTGAATCTGGAGTATAAAACCTGAGCAGAATAATAACGGGACCAAAGGGAGCAATGAATTGTATTAACACTGAGTCACAGTAATCTGCTCTCTGTCATTTAGACATAAAAAAAGACATGTGCTGCACAAATGTGAGAGTAGAGTGCAGGGTCCATCTGGTCAAAACTGAGACTAAAAGCTTCAACACATGCAGGTCCACTGGGTTAAAATAGGTACAAATAATAGTAACTACAGAGCATGTTTGCAAAACCTAGATTTCTAGTGAACCAGACAATAGTTGTGGATTTGTCTTAGCTTTAAGAAAAGAAAAAGAAAATCCTTTTCTCCACAGTCCCATGTATCACCAACATCCGACCCAGCTAACACCAGATATTGTCTGTCACAGCACACCACAGAGACATCCAACTGACTTCACTTTGGCTTTAGGCTTCCATGGTACTGAGTGAACTTCTGGGATTTTGCTTTATCATAAAACCGAAAGGTCAAAGAACATTTTATTAAAGTATAATGCCACCGCTGAGGTCCCCTCTCCCTGCTGAGTTAGTTTCAAAGATGCTATAGAGTGGGGAGAGGTGCAGGGAGAGGGAACATGAATGTCTGTGATACAGAGAGCCGCATTATTAGTGCAGCGCTGGCTGGATGTTGGATTGTGCCTTTAAGGTGGAAATTTATATCCTGGGGTAAAAAGTTTTTATAATTCATGACATATTTTGGCCTGTGCTCTATGGAGTCTAGAGTGTGCTACCAAACTAGTAGGTCATATATAAAAAACCTTTTAACAAACTACCAAGTTAATTATTAAAATCAAGTTTCAATTCACCATTTAAACAAAGGAATAGCCAGTAGAATTATTAATTGGCAGATTTGTCTACTATAATTAAGTATATGTTTTTAATGTCTCATCAAATCAAATGACCATATTTCATCAATGTATAATTAAATCTAATAAAAGTATCAATTGGGGTACCAACTGTGGGCTACAGCATCCCCAGCCAGTGGACTGGACAATTTACAAATTTATTCTAATCCATTAAAAGTGGCGCACACCAGACATCAACTTCTGTCAACAACAGCCAAATTTTTACTACACACACACACACACACACACTTAGTCTGCTGCGATGTATTATGGTCTTTTTCTTGTGGATTTGCGAAAGTGGAAAATATGTTATTAAATGACAACACTAGGCTTAGTGTGACATTTCTTGGCTCAACAGTCGATAACCTGTCATGTGGTGAATGTTAGGATTTTGTCAGTCTAAGTGACTTTATCCCAGGCGGCGTCGACCACATCACACCCACACATCACCAGTCAGCCAAGCTATTATTGTACATTGCCCCAAACGCTCCGCCGCACCAGCATTGGCTGGCTTCAGCATGACCTAACATCATGGCACCGGGCGCTGCCTGGCTTTTGACTTCCACAGCTGGCCTAAATATTCAATTACCCCTCCAGGAGAAAAAATAACTCCAACAGCTTTTCGGGAATTCAGAAACATATTTTAAATAATAAAATAGTTTTAGAAGTGTTTTGGGGGGGCTCGTGATATCCATTCAGCTCATACAGGACTTCAGGAATCCCAAACTGGAGTGAGGATGTTTCCATGCCATGCCAGTAAAGCACTGAAGTGGAAACCCATTTGTGTGATGAGGAATGGACACTCTGCAACCTGTGAGCCTGAAGGGAGTACATTACACAGGCAGAGCTGCAGGGAAAGGTATAGACAAGAATGTGAATGAGAGCTAATGGGGATAATATCGAGATGGAAAACAAATGGTACTGCTGTAGGGTTGGAGCCAAAACCTTTAGCTTTCTATTCAAGATGAATATGCTGTTTATTTCATTTTTGAATTCTTGTCTAGTTTACAGATTGTCGGATGAACTTCAAACTTTAAGACCTTCACCACTTAATACATCTCTTAGGGAAACAGGACCATCATTTAAATGAATGAATTATGAAAACAATGACCTGAGAAATGATAACCGGTGTTTGGAGAGACCTCATTCTTAAGTCAACCAATTGCCAGGAAACAAATTGATCTCTAGCCGACACCCATCTGGTGTTAACAGGTAAAGTCCATTATTGTTCTGACATTTAAAATGTTTGATCAATGATTTTGCGGGAACCTGGAGGGACAAGACATAACTCTACATGTGTGGGAGGGATTCAGCGTGTAAACAAAAACAGACGGTGGCTTTCGAAGCAGGGATGTCACAGGATCAGTGACTGCACATCTACATGGCGTGCAAGCCAGTGAATACAATGAGGAAATCTGGCTATAGCTGAATCTGCTGTACATCTTAATAAACTGTGTGTCACATTTATATGCTTGGTTTCACATACAGCATATAGGCTGTAATCCAATTCTTGCTCAATAGCCAACGTTCCTTATAATTGTATTTTAATTGCCCTTATCCCAGCGAAGTCCACTAAAAAAAAAATCTGTTCAACCAGCAGGACCAGCTCTAATCCATAGCCATGAAAGAAGGGACTGCCTTTCGCCCTCAGTGCTGCACATTCTAGTCATTACGCCTGACTGATTTGGCCGGTCACTGGCGATGCCTATGGATCAGCTAAATGGGATTCGAAAATTAATTAGATTAGATGGCTTTTCCCAGCTTATTCTCCTTCCTTCTCCTCCCCCTTTTTTCTGTACTTTATCTGTCATTTTACTCATTCATTTTCCTGCCTCCTCCCATTGCCCTTCTCATTGTCTTTCTTGTCATATATAATGGCAGTGTACTTTTTATTATACTCCTCATAGACTCGTAACTGGACAGGTTTGCCAGTGCTCCCAGATTTCTCATGACCCCTTGATCCCAAATGATCCTTTAGCACTGTTGAAATGCTTTGTGCTATGATCTTGATTCCTTCACTTAGATCTTATTTGGACCAAAATTTGGAGAGGACAGTAAAGCGTATGAAGTGGTCTAAACAGCAACAGCTGCCACAGTGCTTTAGCCAATTTTTTTTGTTATTATTATTTTTATTATTATTTTTTATTTATTTATTTATTTATTTATTTTTTAAACTGGAGCATATTACATCGATAAAACCAAAAGGCACAGCATGCTCTCGCCTTCACTGACCTAACTCTTTATGTACCACTTGATTCCCTGGACTCCTCGGCTGCCGCTGTTTATTCTATTTTCACTTATTTTATTTTCATCTTTAAAAATCCTGCATGTCATTTTATTTTGCCTTGTGTAAGTAATTTATCTTCCCGTTTTACATTTCTTATGTTAAGTTGTGTCAACTGCCTTTTTGTTAGAAGGGGCAACACAAATAAACTTACCTTACCTTGTCTGGATTTTGGAATAACCAATTTAAAGAGATCAAATCATCAGAGCCAGTTTCCAACCAACGTACACTCTTCTAAAATCTTCAAGGCTTTTGTTTTGCTTTTTTAAGCTTTTATTTTATCCTGTAATGTCTCAACTGTCCTAGTTTTTTATTTAAGCTCTTCCTAACTCTGGTGTGTGGGTGTGAGACACATGTCAATCAGTAAAGCACAAAAAACTGTCTTTGTTGGTGTTCAAGATAGAATTAGAGAAAAGCCTGAGGGGGTTGCAAAGAGGCAAAGGAACATTAATATATTTTCGAAAGGCCATCTTAACTGACTTAGAAAACACGGTCTACACCAAAATGTAAAAATTGTAAGCACACTTCCTAGGAAAATAAATATTATGTATATCCTAAATGTTGAGTAAGATTTTCTGTTCTGCTGTATATTTTCACTCCATCTTTGCCTATCACTACCCCCCCAACATAACAAAAATCCTGCGTGAGGTGACATTTCACAGCCCAACAGGGAGAAGTAATCGAAAAGGACAAAATGCTAACACAGAAGTCCTTTTCTTGTCCCCTTTACTCTGAAACTTCCTTAAGCGGTTTACAAAATCCTCTCTTGTACCGGGTCACGGGACTTCTTTCCTTCCACTTCCTCTTCGCTCGACCTGTCAGCAACCCATCCTCCCCTCTTTGCTGCTTATTTTTCCCCCCTCACCAAACCAGAGTGTGTTTTCTTTCTTTCTGGCTGTTTAATGTTGGTTTTTAGAGTTACACTTTGTCCCTTGTTCACCTCTCCAACCGCCTGCTGCACTGCTTCTCGACACGGTACAAGCTCGCTTCCTTTATTTCATCTCTCCGAGCTTTTTGCTCCCCTGTTTATCCCTCTCTCTCCATCTCTTTTCTGTTTGTTTTCTCTCCTGCGGGTGCTGCATCGTAAACACTCCGTATCCCGCGGCGATTTGAAGAGCCTCTTTTTAATGCCAGCCAACTGTCACACACAAATGTGCGCACACACCTCCAGCTATGTGACCAAACCTTTACACCGAGCTGTACCATCAGCGAAGAAAAATTCACTCGCAAATGCCCTCTTGCTGAGAACCACACACACACACACACACACACACAGTCAATTAAAGCAGCCTGATATGTTTATTGGTGCGATATCAAAAACTTGGTTTAAAGTCATGTGTATGTCGATAGGTCTGAAGCGCTAATGTTATAGGCCCCCCCACACACACTTCACACACCCCAGTGTTTTGTGTAAACAGACCCCTCTGGTGGTCTCTCTACACCCATCACTACTCTCAATCTCCCCATCTTTTGATGGCCCTCTTCTCTTTTCCACCTCTCGCTGTTTCTCCTCATGCCTGCCTCTCTCTCCCTTGCTCGCACCGTGCGTCATCGCCCCCTCTCTCACACACACACTCTCTCTCTCTCCCGCCATGTCTGTCCTTTCCTTTCTTCTCTGCCTTCACTCTTCAGAGGGCTCTTCATTTCACTGGAACGATGGATGAGAGGCTGGGGCCATCTGCAAGAGCTGATAAAACCACCCTCACACACACACACGCACAAACTCCCTCGCAGATACTGACACACATACAGGAATAAGGAGACAAACGCATACAGAGATGCAGATGCATCACTAAACCTATAAAAGCAAACACAGTTCAGAGACACTTGAGTGAAAACACACTGGGTGGGGTTTGGGAGGAGTGTGAACAGCATTAGACACAAAAAGACCCCACAACAACCCCCCCCACCACCACCACCACAGCCAGACAGTGGTTATGTAGGACACATGCACTGAAACATCTTAAGACGTATTCTGCATGTCAAGAGGGAGAGAAAGAAAACGAGGGAGAGACGAGATGAAAGGAGATGCAGAAAAAGTGGAAAATTAACTAGATGAGAGCTGGAATAAAGATGAGCAGGGGAAGAGTTGAGGAAGCGCGAGGGTCAGGAGGGAGTGTAAAAAGACAAGCAAAGAGATGGAAGAAGAGTGGTTGATGAAGATGAGGAGGGAGGAAAAGAGGCAGGATAAAGACGAGGGATGGACACGAACAGCCTGGAGGACAGATTAAGCAAAGAGCGATGGGAGGGAGAGATGAAGTGAAGGGAAAGTCGAAAGACTGGTTAGCTCGTCGGAAGATGACGTAGAGGAAAACACAGAACAATTAGAACACAAAAAAGAACTTCCCAAACTGAGCCACTTACCCCCAAAATAAGCAAGTACAATCCTGACAGAACAATGACTTCCACAGGCAGATTTGCATACATAGACAAACTAAGCACTTTGGTGTCTATGGGACCAAACGCTGAGCCACGTTCATTAGCAGTGTATCTATGCTCTATACACCCATCTATTCATAAGTAATATATTCCCCACAAGTAAGCTAACTAATCCCAACATGAGCATTGTTGGATAAACTAGTCAAACACAATCAATTAATTTCACTGTAATTCTCCTTGTCAATCATCAGAAAGACAGACCATCGACTGATGTGCTAACCATTGCACTGACAGACACCATCTCTGCATTATAATGTGTCTTTTCGTTTCAGCATTTGAGAAAGAAATGCTTGCCGTGGTTCTTGTCATACTAATTCGGGGCTGCCAGAGGACATTGGGGGAGCTGCTTTCCACTGAAAATACTCTTCAGTCATTCTGTCTTTCCATTATTATGCAGAGAATCACTTGTCTGCCAGTCCAACACAGTGGCCACGCTCTCAGAGGAAACACGTGGCTGCTGTCACTGATACCAATTAAAAGTTGTGACTTTGCCTAAGAAAATGAGGTCAGATTCATGTTGTGATTAGACAGGCTTTTCTCTATGCTGCTTTGGCATCTGAGGGTCACATCCTAAAGAGAAATTACTTTAAATCAAGCCAACACTGTTGGTTTACTGGTACAACGTACCGCTGTGCCAGATTTAACAGGCACTTCTATACTACATTTGCACTTTACAGAACTGGTATCCTACGTAAGTCCTTGTTTACCAAAGTGCTTACTCTTTATTTAGGCTTATTTGAATTTCACATATTTAGCAAGCAAACATGGTGAACTTATTCTGGATGGTATTACTACTTCTGTGTTGTTTCACACTGCTTGGCTGTTAAATCATGTCAGTAATGAAGTCATTTCTCATCTTATGCTATTTTAGAATACATTATTTCTTTGTCTAAGTTTATCTCAATCATATACTCATTCTCTCCTTTCTTTAAACAGAACATCTTAGGAGTGAGTCTGATCGTAAACACATTACAGCAAAACAATGTTTTTATTTTATCTAAACAATTAGATCTCATACATAAGACATCCACACCTCAAAGTTCCTTTTAAAACAACACCAAAACCAAGACACAATTTTGGGGCCCTGGAATTTTGAAGGAACAAAGGAAACAGAAAATGATTGCATGTTAATTTAAATTGAATGCTCACTTGGAAAATTCAGAGACAGTTACTCCATCTCTCCAGCCAGCTGTTTCATATCACTACTGAAAACATACAACTATTGGGGCACACACGTGAGAATTGTTCGTTTGGCTCACTGTGCGCAAAACACTGAGTCGCAAAGAGACGAACCTTCACTAACATAAAACGGCCATGATTAAAACTGACGCACAGTACAGATGTGCTAACTGACTCATTTAATTGTACAGTAATATAATGTGAACACATTCAGGTGTGTATTCCTCAACCACAACAAAGATGAAATTAATAAACCAACTGATAGACCAGAGAAAAGAAAATATTGCAGAGAGTATTTCTGTGAGACACAGAGGATAAGACATGAAACCTGATAATAGAGAGATACAGATATAGATATATATATAGACAAACCGATGGAAAAAGAGAGAGACTGGCAGAAAAGAGAAAGAGGCAAAAAATGTAGGAAATGGCATCCAGGCATGAAAAGGAGATGGAGAATGACAAATAGGACAAAAGAAACAGGGAGGTAGATTCTGAAAAGAGAAAATGGGGGGACCAGGTGTACATAAAGAAAAACAGGAAGAGATGGGAGGAATCCGATTTAAAAATAAACGAGTTAGGGAGGGGCTAGCAAAAAAGATGGAGGAATGGGGGACTAAGAAGCATCAAATAAGGAAAAGATTTCCATAGAGGACCGTAAGAAGGTAGAATGAGTGAGAGGGAAAGAAAGTGAGAAGGGGAAGCAATAGGAGATGTACAAATACATGAAAGGGGGGGGGGTGAGAAAAGAAAACGACAGGACATGAGGGTAAAAATTAGATGAAAAGGGGGGGGGGGAGCAGATAGTGAAAGCAGACCTGCAAAAACAAATAAGCAACACGGGGGAGGAGCCAAAGTGGAAAAAGAACAAGAGGTAGAAATCGGGGAGGAGAGAGGAAGGGGCAAAAATAGACAGGCGACGACAATGTGAAAATAGGGTGAAAGAAAACATGGAAAGAAATATGAAGCTGCAAAAACAATCAACAAAGCAGAGAGAGAGCCGGGAACGAGACAAAGGTACACGAAGGAGAGATGAGAAATGATGGAGGGAGAGAGAGTGAATAATAACTAGAAAAGAAAATAGCACAGAGGAAAATATGAAATGGAAGAGGGGAGATGAGAGGGAGATAGCGACAGATAGAAAGTGAAAACAGAGGAGGAATGATAAATGAGAAGAGTTAGGAGGAAGGGAGGAGAGAGAGGATCTGCTGGAAAAACAACATAAACAACGGGAATATGAGAGAGATGGCTTGTCGACAGTGGGGACACATTCAATTATAGATACACAAACACACCTGTATGCATGTAGACACCTGTATATAAAAGTCTAGCCCACAGACAAACATACTGAACAGACTGGAGCAAATTGATAGTGACAGCAGGAAGTGGGGAGGACAGATGAAAATTGCTCCAGAGAAAGGCTGAGAGGGATAATATATAGTTTATAATAGTATAAAAAGAGAATAGGACCCCATTACTGTACATGGAATTATACTGTGAGATAATATATATGGGCAGAGATGCAGTTTGTGTTCCCGGTGTGATGTATGCAAAAACAACATGTCAGTGCTTTCTTTATGGCTGAGAACAAGGCATGTTGTGGTCCTTTGAATTTATTCCTACAGAGAAAGTGATAGTGTAACACAGCCGAAGAGCAGGATTTACCTGTAACACTGTACAGTTAAAAAAAAGGGAAAAAAAGGCTCAAGCAAAAAACGAACAGAGGTCTGGATTAATCTACATGGAGTGACCCAAAGCAAGACTAAGGTCAAAGGACAAAGGCACAGATGCACATTAGGTTGCAAAAAGTGTATTTTCTTGTTTCTCTCTGGGCTTCAATGTGTGCCTGCCTGTGAATAATGGAAGTGGACATATGGAAATGGGAAAGAAAGTACTGCAGAAACGACCTTCAAAGCTGTTATTAATAAGCAGGGAAGACATCACTGGTACAACAATATGTAGCCACCCATATTTACAATTTACAACTTTAATATTTCTAATACTCAACCTTTCTCTTTATGCACAATTGTCATTTTCGTGTTTAAGTTTGTGTCAGTTCTCCTGCAGCTTGTTGCACCAGCTGAATGTAAGTTTGATGGTAGGTGTGAGTAAAGCCAACACTAGCTGCTACGACGCAACAAGTCACTTTTACACTAAACCGCCCATTTTTCTATAACTTTACCAGTCGAACGCAATCAAACTGTAGTCACAGAGTGTGACGTTTCACCTATTGCAGAGTTTAACAGTACTCTTTGGTTATGCAAACCAATTGCGAGGCCAGTTCTGCAAAATTCTCTGAAATGCCTTTGGAGACGGCTTATGGTAGAGAAATGAACATTCAATTCACAGGCAGCAGCTCTGATGGACATTCCTGCAGTCAGCATGCCAACTGCACGCTCCCTCAAAACCTGTGTCATCTGTG
This sequence comes from Lepomis macrochirus, assembly GCA_024633595.2. Lineage (NCBI taxonomy): Eukaryota > Metazoa > Chordata > Actinopteri > Centrarchiformes > Centrarchidae > Lepomis > Lepomis macrochirus. The sequence continues at coordinate 9,751,011 of JALXJV020000002.1, read as the reverse complement.
GCATTGTGCTGTGTGATGGAACAGCACATTTTCAAGTGGCCTTTTATTGTGGCCAGCCTAAGGCACACCTGAGCAATACCCATCCTTTTTGATCAGCATCTTGATATGCCACACCTGTGAGGTGGATGGATTATCTCAGGAAAGAAGTGCTCGCTAACACAGATTTTGACGGATTTGTGAATAATATTTGAGAGAAATAGGCCTTTTGTGCTGCTGATGAATGGGGGCAAAAGTGTTACGTTCATAATTTTGTTCAGTGTACACACAGTAAGTAAGCAAGATATTAACTCTCCACTGCAACACGTTACCTGCTGCAACAACTTATAGTGCAGGGCCAACAGCCTACAGATATGGAATCTCCTGCTGCTATTCTGCACAACACACAAGTCACTTTTGTATTCATGCTTTGTTTTCCAACATATCGTTAATGATTACTAAACGTTGAATGTTCTTCTTGAAACTGTTGTCATTGAAGTCATTTGCTCTATTTTCATTCTTCTGAGAGATGTATCCGTTTACCATTCCCGCTGCAAGAGACCAATTTCCACTAGAGGAATGATTTAACTTGTCTCCAATGTTCCAGAACATTGAAACAGGTAAATCATTACCGATCTCATCAGTGGGAGGAGTTCTTCATCGTAGGTGAAAGAGGACAGAGTAACAAGCAATGATCCAAAAAAATCTATTGCATTGATTGCCTGTAATAGTTGGGATTTCCTTTATGACATGTGGAACCAGGAGACGTTAAACTGAAAATTGGTAGTGTGACAGAGCATTTCAGAGAGTGCGCTCATGCATGTTTCCCCAATTTTCAATAAGCTTTGGTATTTGAATGTTAGTGCTGAGCGCATTAAAACTCTCCTGGATGAGCTGCGGGAACAGGATAAAAAAAAATTTCACTGAACTCACACCGCAATCAGAGGCCAAAACCTCAAATGCCAAACACTCCTCACCACTTTCAGTTGTCAAATATTTGTGATTAAAATGTTTGACTCCATATTTTTAGCAATGATGTCTGTGCAGGTTGTACAAGTGCTGGTCATATAATTCGAATATCATCAAAAAGTTGATTTCGGTAATTCCATTCAAAAAGTGAAACTTGTATAATGTATGCATTCATTCCACACACTGATATATTTCAAGTGTTCATTCCTTTTAATTTTGATGATAACTGACAACTAATGAAAACCCCAAAATCTGTATCTCAGAAAATTAGAATATTGTGAAAAGGTTCAATATTGAAGACATCTGGTGCCACACTCTAATCAGCTAATTAGCTCAAAACACACCTGCAAAGGCCTTGAAATGGTCTCTCAGTCTAGTTCTGTAGGCTACACAATCATGGGGAAGACTGCTGACTTGACAGCTGTCCAAAAGACGACCATTGACACCTTGCACAAGGAGGGCAAGACACAAAAGGTCATTGCTAAAGAGGCTGGCTGTTCACAGAGCTCTGCGTCCAAGCACATTAATAGAGAGGCGAAGGGAAGGACAAGATGTGGTAGAAAAAAGTGTACAAGCAATAGGGATAACTGCACCCTGGAGACGATTGTGAAACAAAACCCGTTCAAAAATGTGGTGGAGATTCACAAAGAGTGGACTGCAGCTGGAGTCAGTGCCAGAACCACCATGCAGAGACGTATGCAAGACCTGGGTTTCAGCTGTCGCTTTCCTTGTGTCAAGCCACTCTTGAACAAGACGCAGCGTCAGAAACGTCTCTAAAGACAAAAAGGACTGGACTGCTGCTGAGTAGTCCGAATGTTCTCTGATGAAAGTAAATTTTGCATTTCTTTTAGAAATCAAGGTCCCAGAGTCTGCAGGAAGAGAGGAGAGGCACAGAATCCACGTTGCTTGAAGTCCAGTGTAAAGTTTGTGTAAAGTTTCCACAGTCAGTGATGGTTTGGGGTGCCATGTCATCTGCCGGTGTTGGTCCGCTGTGTTTTCTGAGGTCCAAGGTCAACACGGCCGTCTACCAGGAAGTTTTAGATCGCTTCATGCTTCCTGCTGCTGACCAACTTTATGGAGATGCAGATTTAATTTTCCAACAGGACTTGGGACCTGCACACAGTACCTGGTTTAAGGATCATGGTATCCCTGTTCTTAATTGCCAGCAAACTCACCTGACCTTAACCCTATAGAAAATCTATGGGGTATTGTGAAGAGGAAGATGTCATACACCAGACGCAACAATGCAGAAGAGCTGAAGACCACTACCGGAGCAACCCGGGCTCTCACAACACCTGAGCAGTGCCACAGACTGATCGACTCCATGCCATGCCGCATTGCTGCAGTAATTCAGGCAAAAGGAGCCCCAACTAAGTATTGAGTGCTGTACATGCTCATACTTTTCATGTTCATACTTTTGAGTTGGCCAACATTTTAAAATCCCTTTTTTGTATTCCAATTTTTGGAGATACTGAATTTGGGATTTTCATTAGTTGTCCGTTTTAATCATCACAATTAAATGAAATAAACATTTGAAATATATCAGTCTGTGTGTAATGACTGAATATAATATCAAAGTTTCACTTTTTGAATGGAATTACTGAAATAAATCAACTTTTTGCTGATATTCTAATTATATGACCAGCACCTGTATATTATTTAATAATGATTTTTGTCTGGCTATTTTGATAAATTAAATTACAAATGATGGGACGACAAACACAGAAATGGATGGCGAGGCATCAGAGACAAAGAAGGAGAAACGAAAGTGAGACAGTAATACCAAATGCTTGAGTAGAGAATGAGCAGAGACGGCACTAATGGATGAAAGTGAGAAAAGCCACTCACTAAAATACTGGACTAATTTGGGCCCATAATTACCATGGCGATAAGTGGCAGAGAAGGAGCAGGAAGGGGGGAGAGGCACCTTATCGCACTCAAAAAAAAAAAAAAACATGATGGTTATGCATACATGTTGGAATAAAGACATACAGTAACTGTCACACACAAGCACAACATACACACAAAGTCTGCAGGAGCGAGTCGGCTCACGTTGGAGGCTCTCCACGCTTGACCTTCTCAAGGTCATAGGTGCTTTCTTTGGAAACTACACTCTGTACGGCTGCGTGTGTGTCTCTACCTGCAGTTCTGGTGGTTTGCCCTCCTGCAGGTGTGCGTTTCAGGTGTTCTAACACATGGTCAGAGGTCGTGGATGTTACTCGAGTTAACAAGGCGGAATGTGGACAGTGTGTGTGTGTCCGTCCCTTCATGCGCTCTATATTTCTCCGTGCTGTGAATTTGTCACATGTCACAAGCTTCAGTGTGCTTCCACACCTGTAGTTTGGTTCATTTGGGTCAGAGACCCTGCATCACTTCATGGACCAATGTGGGTAAATCCAATTCCGGTGACTACCAGCAAGTCACTTCACTGCACTTATGTGTGTTATCTTTCCTGGCGTCACAAAGAGCTCAACAAGCAATGACTAAAAATGAGCATTATTAGTCGATACTGCAACTGGACCTCACATACCATGAATGGAGACAAAACAGAAACAGGCAAGACAGGCTTTTTGTTTTTAAAGTTCACACCTGATGCAACGCAAGTGTTATACCAGGGTTACAAAATGAGCTTTAATAAATATAGCTTATACATCATCCTTCAGATGTACTACTAACAGGACTGCGATTGGTCTGCTTTGCTTTCAGACTACAAACGAACACCACAGGCGTCACCTTGGACTGACTGTTTTCACACCGGCACAAAAAAACACTTGAATAAAAGCACACTTATAGTAGATTCTGCTACTTTTTGGTCGATTTGTCGCAGTCGAGAACAGATTGAAATCATATCAAAAACACTTGAAAAACATGTCATTAACAGCAGGTGACATTTGCAAAAAAAAAAAAAAAAAAAAAAGATACAAACTTAAGCAGAAAACACCCTGAGCTCTTTCACCACCGATTACATAGGCGACTGACTGCTATGTTTATGACACTGAGGAAAATGAAAGATAATGGTAACAAATCATGACACTGTAAACAGGGGCAGACCGCCATGAGGTGCAGGATGTTTATGGCGTGCAAGTGAAGGTGCTTACCGTGATGTGTGAAGGAATACAAACACACTTGCTCTAATAAGGACTGAACCTATTTTCAAACTCACAATTGTTCAGTGGAGAATGGGGCACGCACACACATTCACGCACAAAGAAACAGACAAGCATGCACACACACACAGCGGCATTGTAAAATGTATTATTAATACATTGAGTGACGCATGCAAATGTGTTCCAATAAAAGAAACAAACAAGAGAAAGACGCATGTTGGGGTTGGGTGGTGGAAATAGAGAGACAGATGTGAGTTAACACTGACACATTGAGGAGAAGAGTGATTTATGGGAAGAATTATGGGATGACAGCAAATTCAGAATGATAAGGAACGAAAGAGGGAGGAAAGAGGATGAAGTGCTGAGGTCTTGTAGCTCCCTCCAGGCTACCAATAGTGCCAGAGTAAGGGTTTCCATTCCTCTGGAGCTACATGGGTTGCTCTTTGAATTATTTAAAAAAAAAAAAAGAAGTCCACTGAATAGCACATGACAGTAGGAAGGAAGGAAAGAGAGAAGACAAAGCGGGGGAGAGGAAAAGGAAGAAGTGAGATGAGGTGCTGGGTAACAGGAGGTGGTGGAACACAGGGTGGAGAGAGGAACAGCAGGATTTGGCCTTATTACTTGCTTTCTTCTTGTGGAGACAGAACGTGGGACGGCAGAAGAGGAAGAAGGAAAAATAAGAAAAATAAGGGAAGGAGGAGGAAAAGAGGTGTTGGGAATGTTAAGAGGGATAAGAGGATGGAAGAAATAGAGACAATATCAACAGATGGACAAGGGGAATAAGGGAATAAATACATACATGAGAAACTGGGAGAAAAGGCATCACTGGCAAGAGAAAGAAAGCAGCAGGGGTTTGGAGGGACAGGATGGATGAAATGGAGTGATTCAGTATAGATAAATTGACAAAACTGTAAAAAGAGATTGATGGGTATATCAGCAAATAGATGAAGAGACAACAGTAGTGTGACTGCTGCACCCTTGTTGATGCTATCAGATATAGACAAAGACAAATATCACACGCTCATGGCCCTCTTCATTCACGCCTACAGTATGATGAAAGATCGGACTCCCCCCTCTCTTTCCTTCCCAAAGCCATATTTCTCCCTCTTTACTTTACAGGAGTACCGTGATTTTGGGCTCGGGTAAAATGTCTTCATCATCCACTTATCGCACTATGGGAGTAAAGGCTTTTCCACTCATGCGCCTTGGAATCAGCTTTCCATCTCAACCTAAACTGATCTCACAGCTTATGTGCCAAAAGGTTGGCGGATACATTGAATGTGAAGAGTGCCTGCAGAAGAAAAATGGATTAAAATACAAAATGTCAAGGTGCTGCTTTAATACTGTTCCTCGCCCCCTCCTCCCCCTTCCTGCTTGCTTATTCCCAAAGTACGCAGTCTATCCCTCTCCGTCATTCTGTCGACCTCATCCCCCCCATCTCCCGCTTCACACCTTAGCATTATTATTATTTCTTCTCTGTGAACCACTTCTGTCTTCTTCTTTGCCTAAGCACCATTATGTTTGCTGTTTGTATGTTGCCTCACATGTTAAAGTAGTAACATGTTTTTTTAACTTTAAAAAGCATAAGAAAATGCAAATAGTGAAGCCAATATGTAAGTATATATAAAGTTGAGATATTCTAATGTGATTTACATCACGTGCAAATCTTTCTCCAGTGTTTTAGCAGACTATCTCTCACAGAGCTGTAGCAAAATTCCTTCACTCACAGAGATACCAATTAAAAACTATTTTTCTTTCCTGGTCCTTAGTATTGCATGAGGCTTGATTAATATTTATATTATATTCTAATTTATATGCATTTTTGATTTAAAGTTTAATTTTTAAATGTAATGTATAAGCGTAAAAAAATCCTAAAAACATCTTATTTATAGATTTAAAACCAATATTAAACTTCTTGCTGGGCATTCTGGATACTATCCAGCATATCCATTATTCACCACGTTACAAACAGATTTGTCAGCCACAATAGACACTGGCTCACCCGGCATTCAGGCAGCAAACTGGCATGCAAAGTATTGCGTTGGTAGAGGTGCATTCAGGTACCAGTTTGAGATTAAATACAAATTCAAGCTATAGAGTTATAATTCCAATACAATCCTATCAGATGTCATAAAACAGCGCAGTGATTTAAAGAACTATGAGGAAGCATTTAACAGCTCTGCAAATTTATCACAGTGGCAATAATTTTATCCTCTGTCGTTGCGATTGCCAGGTATCTGATAGCCAACACACCACCCTTGCCAAATTACACTACATTGTGGAAAGTTTTACCTAAACTATTTTGCTGTACAACCCTGCATGTTCTTCCCAGAGCTCTGCGTCGGCACCCCTGGCTGTGTTAAGGTTGTGTGGCTTCACTGAAATGAATGTGCTGCTGTTTTCTGTTTGAGCGTGGCCTTGCAGACCATCGCTCAGTCTTGATGAGAACAAATGAGATGTGGCCCATACTGTCAAAAGCTCTAGAGCAAAAAGTAGGTGGACCTTGAATTGAGATTGTTTTGTCAGCTGATGATAAAAACCCATGTCAGTACTCAAACCAGCTGTTCACAGCAGGTTCAGTCCTAGTTTCTAAGTGCAGTTTTCACCCAGTGTTCTTTTCTTCACCACCCAAATGTTAGGTTTACAGTGTATTCAGAGTGTGAACTGACTGAAAAACATTTACTTGTCACAGAATAGAAAACTGTCTGCACTCTAATGAACAGCACCAGACAGTCATTGTGCACAGCCAAACAGCAAGGAGCACAACACTACAATTGTGGGTCAGACCTTTAAATGAAAGCTGAGTAATGGTTGTTTTTAATACTGCTCTCAGACCACACCATCAACGCTACCTTGTTTGTTTCGGTTGCTCTCTTGTATCCTCTTTGCTTTCCGCCCATTTCCTTTACCTGTTGCGAAAGCTCCATTAAAAGAGATGAGAGAACAAGATAGAAATCTCTCGTATGCCTTTTTCCTTTATGTATTTTCTCCCACAGAACAGAAAATTAAGTCAAAGCGATGCAAAACAATGGTGTACCTATCACTGGTTCGACCTGTTGGATCTTTACTTCTGTTTTGTTCACAAACACCCATCAGTCTACTATCTCTACATACAGTATGAAAAATCTGTTCCTCCCCTTTATTCCTTGAGTTCTTCCATTTCTACCCATTCAATCTCTTTTCTCATCCTCCCCCATTTCTTGAGTACATGTACTTTACTCTATGATGCATTCCACTAGCCATTTGTTTTATTAAGATTTGGGCATCCTGTTGAGGGGTATCTGTGAAAAGGGTACAGAAGTGCCTCATCAAAGCAAATTATCCAAGTTGCCGTGGGCACCTCAAGGGACCAAAAGCCCATATTGTGACGACTTTCTCACCCTCATGCTCTCCACCTTTCACTCCAGTTACTAATCCTGTCAGTCTTGTCTAATAATTTATTCAACTGTCCCTTAAACTTTGCATTTCTCCCTCCACGCTTTACTCCGCTGATTGCATTTGGGTTATTCATATTGCAGGGTAATGGTGGTGGTGGGGGGGTTCTCGCTGTGTTGACACATTTCATAGCTCAACTGCACAGCTAAATGGTGTAGGTAGGCAGAGAAATAGAGGGAGGTGGGGTAAGAGATGGGGAACAGATAGAAGGATGAGAGGAAAACCAGTGGGATGGAAATGGGTGGAAGAGTGGGGGACAAGGATGTGAAAAATATGTACATTATTTTAAGACGAGTGGTAGGTGAGATGGAAGAAGAGTGCTGCGGAGAGCCGAACAGAGAAAATATGGAGTGGAAACAATGCAGAAAGTCCTTGAAGTGGGAAGGTCACAAGCTACTCCATGGCTACTAGACATGTTGCTGTGAAAAGCACTACATAGTGCAAGCAGCTATTATCACAGTGAGAAGTAAGGCATCCTGAAACTGAGAAGGCTACATAATGGGGATGATATTTAAATAGCTTATATTTTTTGGCCTGCATCCCTAGATCAGGTGTGAATCTTAAATGTATACTGCTGATTTGACTACAGCTCCAAAAGCTAAGTTGTCATACAAATGCTTCATCTTATTTTTGGCAGCTCATCCAGATAAAAATTTTAAAAAAACATTTAGTGTGATCATTGAGCCACATAAACTGTTAAGAAACTAAAACTACCACCACTGGGAGACAAATTAATGGACTCAAATTCAATTGAAATAAATCTCTGTGCACAACACAACCATTTATTTCTCCCCCTCGCTCAGAACCAAGTAACAGATGATTTGTTTGATTGGAAAGCCACCGGTGCAAATCGAATTCAATCACATCCAAGGAGTCAAAAATCACAAGTCACCAGGCAGCAATGGCAGTATTTTTTTTTCCACAGCATCCCTAACAAGCCGTAAGGGGGTGGTGAAACTTAGAAATCAGAGGGTCTCCAGGAATGTATGGTTTTCCAGTTGCAGTAAATTTGAGATACGCACAATATTAATACAACATTGATCAGCTTCCCCTGTCTGTTTGCAGATTTCTGACAGGATACTGAGGGACTCCAAGAGCACATCAAATTATTTTACTCATTTTTGCTAGCTTATCTGCAATGTTGCAGAATTAATTTCACTTTTATTCCCCTCAAGACTACACTACAGACCAAGCACAACCCAGTCATAGCCATTGAGCCCTCAAGGCTTTTTGAGCATCATAATTTGCTGAGGTCAAAATCACCATTACCTCTTAACATTTTCTTTAAAACACGGTTTGATTCGTTTTCATTGTGATAAATGGCTGTTATTCTTATTAAACCTTGTTTTAATTGTAATCTAACATTTTAATTTAATCAAACTCGCTTTCATTTCCATTTAATTATTTGTAAAGGGCTTTGTGAGACTGTGAAGGCCTATAAAAGCTAATGGAGAATTAGCAAAAAGAGGGAGAGGGCAGAGGATGATAGGGAGAGGAAAGGGATGAGAAGAGGAGTGGGTGGGTGTACAGTCTTGGGTGAAGGGCGAAAGGACTCGACAGCAAAAGTCATCCAGGGACCTCATCAGCAAGACACGATGAGAAATGGCAAATATGGTATATGTGGTATAGAGGACATGTGCCTGGATCCACAGCACTCAGAGTGACCTTTGTGTCTTCCCGTATGTGAACACTGTCAAAGAAATTCACTGGTCTCCCCCCATAAAAAGAGAACATGGACACACTATATACTAATAACCACACAAAGCATTTGTTAAATCCAAAGATAAACAAAAGAACCATTTCTAAACTAAAATGCACATACTATACAACCAAACTTAGCATTCTGATGTAAGCTAAGTTTAGCTAACTGCACTTAGCAAATATACAGAGCATACATTTGACATGTATGCGTCTAAAAGTGTCTAAATTTAGCATTTAGCAAGAAGAGGGAATTATGTTGTATAATTAATCCTTGAAGCAAAGAGCTTAATGTGCCCGGTTTGGATCTGGCATTTTACCACTCAATGATGAAACTGGACAGTATCTCAGTCTAGATGAAGAATGTGCCAAGAATGTGCTCAAAACACAAATGAGTTTAATTAGGTTTCTATGGTCCTTTTTATTGGGACACGCAGAGTGTGTTGTTTAGTAAGATAAAATCAGAAATAGATTTTTTAAAGCACGGATGATTATTATGTTGTCTGATATGTAAAGTAGGATGGGCTACATGTTTGGCATGACACGGCAATAAATACTAAATTCAAAGTATCATGGCTCGATTTAAATAAATAAATAAAAAAACAAGCATATCCATATTTTCACCAAATCATCAGATTTTGTTAAGTGACGTCTAAAGGAGGAGGAGGAGGAGGAATTGTTCCACGTGTGGTCTCCCTGAACACAGTACAGCAAAGGCCTTCAAGTCATTCTACCTCAATCCTTCCGGTGTCTGGTTGGAAGCCTCTGGCTGGGTCTTCAGTAGTCACTCTGCACTGGATGGCACAGCCGTTCACCCTGATCTTGTCTTGTCTGAGGTTCAGTTCTGGCAGGCTGCGGCCCTCACACACATGGAGCTGGGCATGCACCAGGTCCACACTGTTAGAGAGAGAGAGAGAGGCGATGAGGTGAATAAATTGATTGAAGCCATGAACATTGTGTGAATAGCCCTTAATTTCCCCTGATGTCACTGGAGAACATTTTTTTTCTGCTTACACCAAGGTTTAAAAGACCAGTAAGGCCATTAATTCAACACAAACATCTTGGCCTCAAATCAGAATGGGATGTGGATTTACAGTGGAAGTGAGGATTTTTCGAGCACTTCTCATTTGACCAAATCAATTTGGAATGCATGGTAAGAAAACAATCCCTCAAGGATAACTCTCAATAGCAAAAACAAAGTAGATTCAAAAAAGAAACCTTAGTTATAATAAGTCACAAAGAAGCCGATATTGGAAAATTCAATTTTACTATTGAAAACAACTAAAAAAAACATTGTCACTTAGTTAAAAATAACTGCCCATGAAAAATATTACAGCTAACTTGTAAAGCATTACACTGTAATGCAAAAATTTGTATCTGCAAAACCATATTAAAATCATAGTTTGAACAAAAACCTGAAATCTAAGAAATCTTTAGTTTTGTTTTAGAAAATGTAGCCAATTAAAAATTATGTTTTTGTTGAACACACACAGCACAGTGCTATTTGGTATGTCTCACCAACTAACACTGAACAGTATGTTTTATTCAGATATCTAAAATTGCATTTTTACCCAGAACAAATGCATGCACACACACACAAATTGGAGAACATTATGCAAATTTGTATTCAGTCATTACCCAATATTAGAAACAATTTAAATGTGAGAGGGACAGAGATATGTTATATTCTTCCACATCCACGAGGCTCAACATCAATTTTGGCTCATCTGGACTGATTTATTTAAATGTAAAGCTCTAATGAGACTTGGTGGGTTAAGCTTCATGATCTTGCACAGTTTAACGCATAGCTATAATGTATGAAGGCATTTTTGTAAATCCACTTTAAATGCAGAAGTGGACGGACACAGAGGATGGGGACACATTGTTCTTAAATGGCTGTGTCCCTGCACCCAATCTGCTGCCAAACATAAACACACTAATAAAAGTTGGAAGCTTCTCCCCCTTGAAGAGTGAATGAGAAACAGAAGGCAACACATTAGCAAACAAGCTCAGATTTTGGACACCGTCTTGGCTTCTGTCTTCTTAATGTCTCAATTTGCTGATATCCACATTCTGGCCAAAACAGAAGGACAATTATGCATCAGCCTGTTGTGAAATGTGTTGGTGGAAAAAGCAGATCCACTCTTGATTACTTGGACAGGCGCTAGCGTCGTGTTTGTTACACTTTCATGAATATGACACTGACGTCCTACAACATTAAAAAAAGGGACAAGAAGAAATTAGTCACTTCATGAGCAATGCCCCAAACAGTAGTTATGGAGATTATTCTGAGTTTCCTCAGTACGTTATTGTGTAATTAGGATACCAATCTGTTACAAGACTCAGACTACTAGTCCTTGTGTGGTCCAGCACATCATCAGCTCCTCTGGGCCGCAGCCCTTTAAGGACACCGCATATGAAAATAATTTGTTTTGCCTCTCCTATTATGTGAAATGCACTTCGGCTAAGAGTTAACGTTTGAGAATAAAGTAACCTGGTTAACCTGTGTTGTAATTGAGTGTATGGAGAAGCTACAGCTTGATGTATCCGCGCAGCTACATCCCTACCAGTTCTCTCTGACACATCTGATAAAGTCACATAAATTGAGATTCAGAACTTTGTCCAGTAGTGACAAACACGTCCTCACCCTCAACTCTAATAAAACAGAGGACACTCCAAATCCATTGTAGTCCACTCAACAGTGGTTATCCATGACCAGAACATAGCCCAGGGTGACTCTTACAAAACACCTGGGCATACAAATCGACAGCAAACTGACATGCAGTGTGCAGGTAGATAATGTCTGCCAACAGGTCTAACAGCGGCTACACTTCCTTCATAGAGGGTCTTTGGTGTCAACCAGAAAGTGCTGCTTCTTTTTTTCCCCATGCTGTAGTATCAGCCTGGTTGTGTCCAGCTGAAAGCCCAGATTACCGAGCTGAAACACAGAGCTATGAAAATAATGGAAGTCAGGCAGCATCCCACACTATAGGCTGTCTTTAATGAAACAATAATTAGACAATTAATTCAAATATTATTTCAGACCCCACTCATTGCCTCCACTCTGAGTATCAGCTTCTCTCCTCAGGCAGACGCTTCAGAGTTACCCAGTGCAGGTTCAACTGCTTTAAGAACTCCTTTTTACCCAGGTCCATGAAAGCCCTAAATGAAAAGTTAGCTAGAGGCTAACCCTGTAATGCTGCTTTGTCTGCTTCGGGACAATAAAGTCTATCTTATCTTAGATTTCAGCTCAATCATTCGTTGATACCTTTAATACTTTCGATCATCTGTTGACTCCTTTGTTTACTCGTCCATTCATGTAAACTAAAGCTAAAAAACGGTATGTGTTTACTCATTAATTTGTTATGTCAGTAGTTCACTCATTAAAACAGTATTGCAAAACACTAACGTATGAGGTGACAGTGTGTCTAAAGGCTGCCTTTTCCCAGAGACGGAAGTCCTTTAATATTATGCAAATAAACACATTTCAGTGACAACAACTGAATGTTTTCTGAGTGGAGAGTCAGACACTTGCCATCCATGAACATGACTTTTTTTATTACATATAAATCATGTTTGGCCTACTTTCTCCCCCCTCGCATAATTCTCCTACTTTCAAAACATAAGGCAAAACTGATTGAATGAGGACCCTCGAGGGTTTATGAAATTCATTGTATACTAATTTGACTCAGACAAATTAAAGAGCCTGCAGCAACATCTGTCCCTCAGTGCAGGCAGTTACCAGATAAAAGTCCCTTGTATCATTAGCAAGTTCCACAATAAGGCCGAACTACACAGAAAAGGGGGTGAGGGTGATACGCCTTCAGTGAAAGTAGGGGTTGGAAAATGCAAAACGGCGCATGCTCTTTCTCAATAGGAGTGTGATGACAATAAATACTGCGGGTTGTAACTGTTGGCAAAACCCAGTGCTGGAGAACACAGAGGATTAACTAAAGAAGGTGATGAGGATTGACCTGAAACATCTGTACAGACGCAGAGTCGGGCAATATCGCCAGCAGTCGGGATGACAGTTTGATACTGAGACAAAGTGACTGGGAATAATTTATTTAGCTGCACACAGTATGAGCCGATACAGTTATGGATTCAATAACTGCTAGATGCCAATTCCACATACATTACCATATCAGAGAGTCAGCAATTTAATTGGACAGTGAAGCGGAGACTCAAACAAGTCACCACATGAAATCAAGGTAACCATCTAAGAAACATCTATATTCACTGTCACTGTCAAACCTCGCATTTCATTTGCAGATGTCCAAAACATCAACAATTATTTTAGCTATTCTGTGGCTTTATGACCCTGCTTGATGATGAAGAAGTTAATTCTCTGTTCGGGGATGTTTGCTGCTGTCAAAAGGCAAGACAAACCAAACTAAAAACCACTCAATCTTCATCTAACGGTCTTTAACAACATAAACAAGTTACATATGTAAAATGTATGAGATTAACATGATTTGTACATTAACAGTCTTGTTATTATACATGTGTATTTTATGCTTGGAAAACTGTAGTGGTTATTTTTCCACTTTCTTGTAACTTAAGGATCAATGGATGTGCCCGTTCTGAGAATGGATTATGAAAAGCAAAAATAAACAGAGCAGGTTCAGTTACAGATTAATTCCCATGTTTCCTGCAGTAAATAGAGTCTGACCAAAACTAATCTTAACTAAAGTTGTTCCCACCTGCTTATTCTCAAATCTAATCTAAAAGTGGTTGACCCCCCCACTTTTTCCAACTCTCTATATTATGCATGTTCCCCGTCTTGTAAGTACCCATCATGCGCTGTGCACACAGCAGACTATACATGGCAGTTTAATTATATTTTGCATAGAGCCCCAGGAACCAAGAATTAGCTGCAATGCTACCTGGCCCAAGGTTTGCTCTGTGTCAATTAGTTGGTGGAAATCTGATTAAACAAAAATGTGTTTAGGAATATGCAGCATGTAAGCACAATATAAACTGAAATAATAAGGTCTTATAACTAGATTTTGACTCAGGACCCCAGTACAGTACAAGGCCTCAAGATTACATTAGGTAATAATGGAAGACCTGCCTTAAGGCCCTTGTCATATGAGTTGATATTGAGGTTTAGTAGTGGATATTTCCTTAAATTAGCAAAAAAAAAAAAAAATTACATTACAACAAGCTAAATGGAACACAGTGGAAAATCACACTCCATTTTCTGACATACTAAGAGCCCAAGAAAGTAATAGAAATAAAATGTGACAAATAGTAGCTTGGTTTTTGTCAACAAATATGACAATTAAATGTATCAGTAAAAACTGTTTGAGGATACAATGTTTGTGAGTGCCTCCCCCTTTCTTCTGAATGACACAACATGTGTGCATTTGCACAATGTACATATCTACACATTTTCCCAACTTTTTCTTTGCAAAAAAAAAAAAAACAAAGACACACAAAACTAAATATTGTTTCTTTTTTTGCCATCAACGTTTTTAAATATCTCCTACTAGGGCCTTGTTTTCCATCGCTTTGAGGTTTTCGTGTGTTAAAGTTGAGAACATATTCTTTCTTTCTATTTCTGACAATGCTAAAGAATATATAAATCTTTAAAGATGTCAAGCCTAATATTGCATGTTCATTTTTCTGCCTGGCATCTCTGACTGTTTGCCAGTTGTGCCTGTGCCTTGCTTAGGGCCTCCGAACAGCTGCCAAGTTTATATTTGATCTGTGACAATCTAAAAGAAAAATGAATTAACTCCCACAAGTATCATAGAATATAATGTCTGCTCTCTGAATCTGTTTGTTAAAATTCTGTCAGTATGTTAATTTCGCAACAATGTACATCATTTTGCATTTGGTCCTCCTGTCTATGCAACAACCTTGCTTTTAAGGCTTCTGATATGCTTGTAAGGCTTCTTACATTTGCTCTCTAAGGAAATCACCATTCACCAACCCGCTAAGAGATACATATATTACACACTGCAGAATCACATAGAGGCCCAAATTATTTATAGCCTAGCATTGGCTACAAGGTACATTAATTTATCATTTTACAACTTCATAAAAATTCCACATCTGGTAAACAGTGTCCATCTGCATTTCAGCACCAAGCATCATTAAAGCAGTGGTTCACCAAATTTTTCACATCAAGGAACTCTAAACTGACACAAATTACACTATGCACCCCCAGAGTTTGTCCCAGGATTGCCCATTTGATCGGGTATTGGCTTTTAGATATTTTATTCCAGAAAGTGCATGAATTCCATGACCAAAATGGATGTTGTACGTTAGGTCACTATGTTACTTATAGTGAAAATGAATGATTCCCCTTTTTTCTGGGGAGCCCCTGGAACCCCCTAAGGGACCCCACTTTGTGCACTGCATTAAAGCACCTAAGCTTACTCTACTTCTTGAGGAAGCTTAGGTCATTTTATGTATGCAGCAGGATGTTGTATATGTTCTATCAGTCTGTTGTCAAAAGCGCAATTTTCTTTGCAGCCATCTGCTGTGACAGCAATATCAGAGCCAGTGACTGCAAGAGACTGAACAAGCTAATAAAGAAGGCTGGCTCTGTGGTGGGGGTCTGCTCTGGAGCCCCTGGTGTTGGTTATGGAGAGAAGAATGTTAGATAAACTGTAACACCATGAACAACTCTTCACATCCGCTGCACAACCTGCTGGTCGGGCAGCACAGTGCATTCAGCTGGAGACTCCTACAACTCAGGTGTAGCATGGGCCATTAGAGTCAAGTCCTACCCACTGCCATCACAATAAACAACAACTCTCCTCTGTGCAGGGAGAGTAGACTGAAGGACATGTGAATGTTAAGGACTAGGGCTGAACGATTTTGGAAAATCTAATTGCGATTTTTTTAACCAATATTGCGATTACGATTTAATTTGCGATTAATTTTTAAGCTCTTTACCTTCTGTAATATTCAAAACGGAGAAGCAGTAAATCAGTGTATAGTATGATATTAGATAGATTAAACTTACACTGTTCTGTCTTGTGGGTCAGGCCTGTGTTATGATGAATTAGGTAGAATTATTATTATGAGCAATAAGATATATCAAATTATAATAATATGAGAAAGACAATTTGAGTCAAGTCATGGCATTAAATAATATGATATAATATCATCAGGTTGGCCTACCTTTTCACCACATGGTATTATACAGTAAACGCTCAATACAAAATCCACAGTTCAACCACCAATTAATGAGTCCTGATCTCAGTTCAAATCTCCAGGAGTCCATCTTTCTGTATCCTGTAAGTAAACTTAAAAAAAAAAAAAAAAAAAAAAATCAGTTTGAGGTTCAATTTAAAAGTTGGCTAACTAAAATAGAACAGAGTGACGCCTCTCGTGTTTAATAGACAAGCTTAGTAATTCTCCGACAACACCGGAGTCTCCCCGCAGCATCCGATGCTGGTGAGCAGCGAATCGGCTTTAACCAGGCTGCAACTCGGGACACACTGGGCCTCTTTCGGTGTTTAGTTTGAAACGCCAATTTACAGATTTTTCCTGAGCTGACTGGTGGCTGTGTGTGTGACGCAGGCGCCGATCGCCACAATACGCTTACCTTAATACGCCTCTTTCTGTTGTGCATTTTTCCGTCCATCAAAGCCGCGGATGGCCAGACGATTTCCCCCACCACCACCAAGTTACCCGCGGTGGCGGCTGCTACTTTCATTCCATGTGACATTAAAGTTTATGAGCTTCTGTCAAGCTTTTTACAACAAGAAGGCAAGTTACAGCGAAACGTGCAGACGAAGCATTAACTTCGTCAGACTGCTTTCCGCTTGGGTGTCATGTGACCAGAGAATAATCGCTGCCTTTGCGATTAGAAAATTGTGTTTTATTAAATTGCGATTAAATCGCAAATGCAATTAATCGTTCAGCCCTATTAAGGACATTATACCATAGTTAATGTAAGTGATCTTAACTGCACATCCTGAATATGCGCACAGTTGCACTTGTGTACACATCTCAGATTTATATATATACGTTTTAAAGAAAACGTTTTTTTTCTTTAAAACGTATTTTCTTTTTCCGGCAACAACGAAAAAGGTAAATAGCAGTGTGCAGGTGAGAGGAGCGTAATGTGTGAAGAGTGGTGATCGGAGCTCACAGGTGAAGAAGACATGGTTCGCGGAATTCAGAACGGCACAAATGCGAACCATTTCTTCTTCACTTTTGAGCAACTCCGATGCTATTTACCTTTTTCCGGCAACAACGAACGGATTCCCACAGGACTTCAGCGCGAGACTACAGCTAGCCGTATAAAACACTAGGTGAATTTACACAATGGCTAAGTTGCTAAACGCATCGTGTTGTCATGTAAGAGTTCATGTTGGACAGACATTTTAATTGCATTTTGTGTCTGTTAAGAGGCACAAAGACACTCTATGTAAATGCCCCCATAACTGCCGTTTTAGCTACGTGGGAGCTCTGGGCATTGAGCTTTTCAGTTGTGTGTGTGAGCGTAATATTTTCAGTTGTGTGTTCATATGTGTATGTCAGAGGAAAAGTACATGTATATGCATGGTAATTCTGAATAATGTCCCTAGGGGCACTTCATATGATTATGTTAAATCATACAGACCATTTAACCTACATATGTATAGATGAAGGTTGATTGAGCCTAATTTGGGTTTATGTCCTGTGGCCTGCTAGAGAGGAGGGGTAGCACTATACACACACACACAACCACCAATTTTAGTGTCACTAGTGTATATATCAAAATAAACTACCGTTTAATGTGAAGCGGTACGTAGGCTAGTTAACAATATGAAACATCGCAAAAAACGAGTCATTGTTGAAAGTGGGTGTTTATAACGGTGATGAGAGGACAAACAAGGACTATCCTGTGCACAAGAGAAAATAAATCAATGAGAATGGCTTTCGGGAACAGCAGTCAGGTAAACTTGTGTCCTCTTTTCTTACAGTCTGATGTGAGCAGGTTCACGTGTAGCTGCAGTGAATCTCTCTCTGTCTTACTAACCCAACTGGGCAACGCAGCTAGGTCTGTCTGTGTCTTGGTAGCTTGCCAGACTGATTAATATTAATATTAAGCGTGAAATACAACTATTTATCAAGCTTGATAAACACAGACGGGCAACTTTTATAAAACTGCAGCACAGAAATGATAAACACGTTGCGCGTGATTGTGTGCTCATACGCGTGTGCACAAAATGGCATTCCCACAGCAACATTAGTGGGATCAGTCCAGACAGCACACAGATGTGAAGGCACTCCTCATAGGCCCACATCATTTTAAAACAAGACAATTATTATCGGTATCTCAGTGAAGGTGTAGATACAACTCTGGACTAATGTAAGGAGGAAAGCAGTGGATTCACATTGACTATTAAAATGCTGATTATCAGCACAGACTGAGCAATATGGATGTACATCTCAGTAAATAATACACATATTAAGTCAAGTCATAGTATAAATTAGAGCTGGACAATAATGCAACAAGATTATCGCAGTATAATTTTCCTCAATAACAATATAACAAATGTTCAATAATATTCAATCAATCTTTGATTTTATTAATTTGAATCATGAACGAATTAGCACTTTTTCTATTCACATATTTATATTGTTGAATAAAAAGGGACTCAGAAAAGATTTAATTTTACTTGTGCATATTTGTTGAAAACAAATTTTATCATAATAGTGTTGAATGTTCTGCCTCAGATTTGTAAAGTGATTCACTATTTGACATCAAGTGTGACCATGAAGAAAAGTTTAAAACCACACTTAACCATCTGGTTTCTTCAACTTTCACTAAGGAGCAAAAATCAGCCTTTAAAGTCGATAGTTGTAATGATTTGACATTTATCCTGATCATTTGCGATATCAAATGATATTAAATTTTTTTTATTGTGAAAACTTTTGTCCATATCGCCCAGTATAAAGAGTATTTAAGCTTTAAATATTTTAGGAAGGAAACCTGGGGAGCCAGTTTGTATGGGCCTGATGCCGCTGAAGATAATATCTAGCAAGTATTGATTTCTGTTATTTACAGGGCCTACGCTTAAATTTGTCACTAAAGTAGTTACTGGATCATAAGCCACTAATAGCACAGTTGATCCACATCTAGTACCAGCACAGACCCAGTCCAGACATCATCACACAGGCCCAGGTGAAACACAGACAGCCTCAGCCAGTACGAGCACAGCCAGAGACGTACAGCCCTGCAGCAGTTTGAACAGACTGTTTTAAAGGAGAGGTGGTAATGAGAGCAATGCAGTGGCACGTGTGACTGTGCAACAGTGGCAAATTGTTCACTTGGCCCACAAGTCAGGTAGGAGGGCCATGACAGAATTCTTAGGTGGCGACATAGTGCTTATGCTCCACTCAAAGCCCTTTCTGACCTGACAGAGCCAATAGTAATGGGCTAAGCAAGGGAAGATGGTGAGGTACATACTAACACATTTCATACACTTCAAATCAAAATAAATAAATAAATGTAGATGGGGGATGAGGAGCCTGTGCCCCAGTAAAGCTCTATGTCTAGCAACGGCCCTGTTAAAACCACAGGATCCCTTAAAAGTCTAAATGTATTTCCTCATGGCATTCTGTTAGCGCTGTTGAGTACCTGGGAAGGCCAGTGCCAGAGACCATGAGTAGTCATGTCATTAGCAATACCCTACAGTAACTTTAATATGATAAACAATTTAGAAAACGCACCATGAAAAAATGGAAATTAACAAATCTTGTGACACCCTGGGCTTGTCCTTCAGGCTCCCAATATGTCGTTGCAAATACTTTGGGAACTACAGGTTCACAAAGTCCTTGACAAATGAACTGAAATCTTCTTTACTGCAGTTCATTTAGTGTTCAAATGCTGCTAGCCAATCTTAAGCATATACCCACTGAAAACTATAATGTAATCAACCAAAAAAGCACAATTCCTGGCACAAATATTTAATTAACAATCTTAATTCACAGTATGCCGTTCAAGAGGCAGTATGCTCCCATATGACAAAGGGGTGAAAATGCATTTCAAAAGCAAGAATTTACATTCCTCTTTAAAGAGGACCATCATAGAATTACTGCAGGTCGTCTCCAGAGTCAAGAGTGCAATGAAGGTTTCATTAAAATGTAATTCTATTAAAATGAATTATCTTGTCTGCCCTGAGTTATGCAGGGGGTTAGATTGCAAGGGTTGAGGAGATCACAGCGGAGGATGTATAATGTGCTGACCTGTGGCAGAGGGGTGAGCACATGCACACACACTTAGGGTTTCCATTACATTCAATCTCAGTCAAACGCATGGCTTGCCCTCACTGGACATGTCCCTACATTATCACAGTAGATGGAAAGACACATACACACACACACACACTATCAGAAAGTTCACCCACACATACTTTCACATTCAGCAACAAGCACACAAACTCTGTCTCAATCTGTCACATGTGCACACGCACACACACTGCGACCATGAAGGCTGAGTACTAATTGCATATCATTTTCAGTCATTTCTCTCAGAGCTCATTAGCAAGGGAGAAGAGGGTGGCTGTGCGCCCAGAACTATAAGGGGCAGAGGGAGAGAAAAAAAGTGAAAGGAGTATAGTGGGGAGAAGGAAGGCAGCTTGTTGTGGCTGTAAGTGATGAAGAAATAGAAAATATGACAACGAGGCAGGGAGGTAAAGAAAATATTCTACTCCAGTCTCCAGATCCACAAGGATGAAGGAGATTGAGAGATAAAGAAAACAAGAGACAAGATGACAGCTATATATCCCCAAGTCAACGCGAGGGAGCGAAAAATGAAGTGACGGGAAGCAGAAGGAGTGGGAGTGTGGAAGAGGAGAAAGGGCTGGATGCCGAAACTGAAGGAACGAGTGGGAAAAGTGGGAGTGTGGAAGAGATTGGATTTGGCCTTGCTCAGAAGGACAAAAAGGAACAAAGGCATAGAGGCAGTGGGAGGAAGCGAAGGTGGAAGGCGGAGAGGGGAGACGGAGTTGGGATGTGAGTGGGAAGAAGGGATAAAACAGTTAAATGGGAGTGTGGGACGAGAGGCATAACGAGGAGATGACCATGTCCAATTGTGGAGGAAGGGAGGAAGAAGTGATGACTCAGGGTAAGGGTGGAAGATGTTAATTTAGAGGAGATAAGAGAAGAGAGGAGGCGAGGAGCTGGGATTGCAGAAAGCTGGTTCATCTTTAGGAAACCAATTGTCATTGGCAAAATGAAAGTATAAGGGAGAAAGAAGAGTTTCAAGAATAGTTTGATATTTAGAGAAATAAGCTGAGAGTTAGATGAGAAGAACGCTGCACATATAGCTACAGCCAGGAGACAGCTACCCCTGGATTAGCTAAAGACTAGCAACAAAGGAAACAGCTAGCCTACCTGTGTATATTATATGAATTTTTAAAAAAAAGAGATATAAAGTGTTAATAAGTGAGCTTTAGAGGTGCTGGTTGGTGGATTGTGTTACCATTGGACAAGCTAAGCCGTGTCCCTGTTTCTGGTCTTAATGCAAAGTTAAGCTAACCGGCTGCTGACTGTAACTTCACATTGAATACTCAGATATGTGCATGGTATCAGTCTTCTTATCCAACTCTCATTAAAAAAAGCAAATAAGTATATTTCCCAAGAAGTCAAGCTATTTTTTAAAATTGTATTAAGAAGTATTGGAGGGGAGTGATGGGGAAGAGAATACAGGAAGTATGGTATTGAGGAAGGAAGTGAGAGCTAAAAGTGTAAGAAAAAAAGGTAAGGGCATAACGAACCAGTGCATTACATTTATGAAGTATACACTATCCTTTAAATTTCACTCTCATCCTTTCTCCTAAGCATCCCTTTCCTTACATTGCTTCCCTCCTCCAGCCTCTTCTTTTTCCTCCCGCCTCTCGTCCTTTCATCTTCCATTGTCTCCAGCTCGCCCTCCCCTCCTGTGGCCTCGAAATGCAAAACATTTAGTCCTTTTGAAGTGAACACTTGATTTTATAACTTCATTACTGCGCCCACTGTTAGTCCACACTGTATCAGGGTGTATATGTGGGTTTTTCCCTCAGCGTTCGGGGGTTTGTTCATGTTCGCACAAACCGCATCTCCGGTAAATAATTTTTTTCAAGATGGCTTCGGGGCAAGTGGTAAAGAGCAAAGCAGAAATGTATTTCTCATTTCGGTAAAACTAATGCAGACTCTTGTCTACCAAATGTGTGTGCGCGCACATGCGCAGGCACACACACACACACCACACACACTCTTGTCTACATAAATAAACGGAAATACAGTCAACGTACTTCCAAGTATGGCCTGCAGGAATGGAAATTTAGAAAAACAGGGGACAACAGAGAGAGTGGTAGCAATGGATGGCGAGGGAATAGGGAGGATGGACAAACAAACCAAAGACAACAGCAGAAATCAAGAGGGAGAAATGGAAGAATATGGCCTGGGAAAAAGGAGGCCCATAGAGAGAAATGAAAGGACAAAAAGAGATGGAGGAGAGTGTGAAGGGCAGATGGAAAGGACAAAAAAGACTGCTAAATGGAATGAGAGAGAATGTGAAAGAAAAACAGACGAATATGAAGCAAAAGACAGGAAGAGAAAGGCAGAGCACAGCGAGGAGGAAGCCTCCCATCTTGTTTTGTATGAATTTCATTAGACAGTTCTAGACAGCAAACAGAAGGAAAAAAAGTCGTGGGGAGGTGAGAAATCGAGAGGCAGATGTGAGGCTTTATCTGCATGAGAGAAGGGAGGGAATAAGAAATTTCAATCATTGTGGCATGAGGATGGCATTTTGACATCAATTTAGCTGGCAACCAAAAAACTATGCCGCCTGTTCAATGCGCAAATGCAAACAGACCATGGCCGGAGATGGAGGGGGAGAAAGGGAAGAAGGGGGAAATTAATCACAGTTTACTTATGTGCGGAGAGGGAAAAAAAAAACTCTGAATGGGGAGGAGAAAGGAAAGGTGAGAGAATACAATGTCAAAAAATTCAACAAATTGTTTTTCCAATTAAGCTAGAACATGGGCTGAATACAATGTGTGTAAAGAACAGATTCGGGTAAACAGAGGGGGAAAAGAAAACAGGACAGAAACAGTTGGAGGACATAAGTGGAGGAGGATAAGGCAAGGAGGCAGCGTGGGGTTGAAAAATATGGACACACACCCACAACCCCAGCAGACACTCACACACAAAACAGGATCCTATCTGATTAGATTTCCTCTCCTTTTCAGCTCGCTTTCCTCCCTATCTTCTCAGGCCTCACTATCAGCCTATTAATTAATTCCTGCTTTTCTTGTTATGAAGCAGATGGAAGAGTGCGGAGAGGAATGCAAAATAACTTCGGCGTCCAGAAGGCAGTGAGGAACAAGATGAGAAAGGCCGAAAGGAGAGAGACGGTGCGCGCAGATAACAGATAGGAGGAGGAAGAAGAGAGACAGAAAGGGGAGAGAGAGAGAGATAGATGGGGAGATATTAAATAGAGATGGACAGAGAGGGAAAGAAAACAAATACAATACAAACGCATACAATACTTCCAAAGAAAAGTCAGTAAACAATGAAAGCAGGGCCTAAAAAAATCCTACATGTAGCATCAAACTACAGACACTGCACTCATACTATACAAGCATTGTGTTATCATTTTCAAAGCTTCTTCAATTCTGTCATTAAAGTATCACATCCAGTACCTCACAAAGACATGCTACACATACAATTTAAATATCAATATTATCAAAGTGTTCAATCAGCTGTGGTAATTACATAAAAACACACAAGTGCATTTCTACGAGGTTTGGCAACAGCTACAGTCTTTCACACTTCATTTATTGTTTTAAAGTACCACACAGCAAACATGGTGTTTTTTTCAGGGTTTCTGGTCTGAGCAGATCAAGTATTAACATCTATGGCATACTATAGGAAAATGTTTATGCTAATGTTACCTGCTATTTATTAGGCATTTTAGGGCTGCCGCTGTCTTATGGAAATAGGAATGCCACACTTCGTACGGTCTGTTGAGTTACTTTTGTTTGAGATGCTGGAATAAATTAGTTGTGCTGCTGCTTTTAGTTGCCACATACTTTTACAATGGACAGCGGTTTGCTCGAGGTTGGACACTGCAAAACCGAACCACTTCCAGACGACAAACACAGAGCATTTTTTTTGTTTGGTTATATATAACCCTTGACATCTCTGTTTAAGGTGTGACCTTAAAATATTCAACAGTATATTAGCAGATTCAACTCCCATGTGATTCACTCATCATTTACATTTAACTTCTAACTTTGTAGTGCTACTTGGGAACCAGGATGAGTGAGCGCTCTCCCACATGGAGGCTAGATTTATGTGCTGGGTTGTGTTCAAAGACACCATGCTGGTTGATTTAACTTGGATATTGACCTGATGTCTGTCTCCTTAGCTCTATATTGACTTGACTGTGTTGGCGTTCCTGCTTAAGAACCTGGTTCAAACTTTAACCCAACCATAAACCTTTGAGCTTACTTATTATGAACCTTTAAATGAGAAAATGACACCCAGCACATACCCTTTTTGACACATACTTTCCTTTGGTAAGATGGTCTACAGTAAAAGTGGGAACCCGATCCAAGTCTACAGCGAGCTCACACATGGGAGTAAGATTGTCAAGTGGACTCCTCTCATCATAGATTTTGCTTTGGGCCAAAAACACAGCCAGAAGGCTAAACATTAAACTTTGAATTCCCACAAGTGTGACCCCTGAATAACAACGTACACACCTTCACAACACTTTAACATACTATACAATGTGTTTAACTCTTATCTGTGTATTGTAGGTGCTGTATCTTAGAGCACCCACCGTTCAACAGGATTCATATGTTTTCTTATGTGACCTTGGAAAAGTATCACCTACCGTTGATCTGCGTACTTGCAATTGCAATTATAATTAGCAATTTAATCAACTCGAATGTTCAAACTCAAACATAACCTGATCAGTTTTGTTACTGGTGAACTTGTCTGCCAAAAGATAATCGGTTTAATAATTTGTTCAAATTTAGGCAAGTTAAATTTTGAAATAAACTGCAGCAATCATGCAGAATTTCATTGAAAAAATAAGCAATTACTGACTGTCACTGAAATCAGGTACACTAAAGCTCAGATGAAAAATTGTACCTTTTAAAAAGGTCCAGTGTGTTTAAATCAAGATATAGATTAAAGGGTGAAATTTATGTGGAGCACAGGTCTGCAAGAAGGTCCATATACAAAAACTCACAAGCACGCAAATGCACACCAGTAGACACACCAAAAAATGCAAAAACCCATACAGGCCTGATAAAACGCAATCCAAGTTCTCTCACTCGTAAAATTGCAGTGGAAGTCACAAATAGAGAGAGAGAGAGAGCCCACCCCCACCCCCACCCCCGCACACACGAGATTTGTGCAACAACACATATAACTACACATAGTTAAAAAAGCATCAGCAGCCACACTGCACATTTGACACACCAACAAAAAGATATCAAACACATATAAACACATAAAAAACACAACATGCCTGTTTAAAAAACACACAGACACACACACAGACAGAGATACATTCACACATAATGACACAAGCCTATGAGTCACAGACCAGCCCAGATAACAAAATAAGTATAAAATATGAGCTGTGGCAGAGTAAAATGGAGGCAACGATGAGGAGGGGGAGTAGAGGAGAGAAAACAAATGGTATGCAACAAATACAACATGGAAGTGAAGAATGGTGGGTGCAGTGCAGAGGAAAGAAGAAACACTGAGGGAAGGACAAGTCCACATGTTAACAGAAGGGAAGATTGTGAGGGAAAGAAAACAGACAGCAAATAGGCAAACAGATAACTCAATTCAGCCTTGCTACAGATAACTGTTCAGTATGTGCACACAGTATTCATATGACAATGTTTTTGCTCTCACAAATTAGACTATTTACACTCAAGTAAAGGAGAGAGGAAGATATGTAAAAAGAGTATCTGGAAGACACAGAGGATGGCAATGTAATAGCATTAAATAAATAGTGATGAACAAAGAGGATGAGAACAAAGCGAGGAAAAATGAAAAATTGGTAAGAAAGAGATGTCTTAAAATGGAAACTCCTTTTTAACCAATTTGACTAATTTACATGACCCAGGGTAGCACTGTAGGAAAGCAATTAGACAAGTCAAGTTAATTTGTAAAGCCCTCAGTCACAAAAATAGTGTGCAATTACACATTTAGTAATTGCAAAAAGCAAAGCCATCAATCTGAAAAATGAAAAACATGTTTCATGTTTAAATCCTGAGTGTGTGATATCTCACTCTTAAAAGATGAGGCTAGTGTTATTCTGCATTTTTCTTATTCTAAACAAGTCACATAAGAGCAAAACTGACTCATTAGTCTGTTAGGTAACAAAATGCTACTACTCAAGACTGTTACAGCCCCTGTGTGTTAGTAGCCATCTGTTTTCTCTGTTCTGAGTGAGGTGAGGTGTACATGTCGTATGCCAATAAGCTGTAGGATTGCCCACTGAGGATTGGACCGAATGACGTCGACTCCACCTGCTGTCTGGCCGGGCTCGATGACGACTGGCGCGAATGGTGGTGGATTCCTCCAATCAAGAGACCGCAATTGACAACTGTAGGTAAAATAGAGTGTTTGCACAACAGGGGAGCGAGCATCTTTCACAAAAAAGCAACAAAAAAACCCAAAAACAAATAAGCTTTCTTGATTTAAATTCAAGGTTAGGCGTGATCATGTGTAGGCGCTTGCTACAGCGCCCCAAATGTAACATGCTCTTCACTTAAAATATGAACCTATACATAGACCTAGATCCCTTTTTCAACTGAGGTCTAGTGAGTTGATGCAGTCTTACAGCTCACTAGTAGATGTAAATGTGTACTTTAGCTGTAGCTGGTAAGTGATTAGGGTACTGTGCGTTAGTTGGCTAAATTGTTAAACACCTCATAGTAAACAACCTCAAGAGACTCAAATTGTGTACGCACATGCATGCTCAACATCTACAGCTCACAGCTGGAATTTTCTTTACAGGCCGGAGCAACGAACCATGCAACATAACTTATGAGTGTGCAGCTGGGATGGAGTCACTGGGTCTTCCTCTCTATATACTGAAGCCAGCAGGAAACCATCCTAATTAAACCCAATGCTCTGAGCAGGCTTTAGATGCGTCTTTGATGTATGAATCCAAACGTGTACTTGTGTTAGCATGTGTGAGAAGTCTCTATCAACACAGGCAGGAAAAGAGGAGAGGCACACGAGACAATTTATGCACAAGCCTTTTTAAATAAAATATTCTTTGACAGGATTCAAGGGTGATACACAGATAGGTAGGCTTGCTGTGTGCGCGACAGCGCAGCAAAACGGCAAAGCTTCCTTTACGTCTAGCTGGGAGGGATTTCATGTGTCATTTCACCCCATTAAATTCCACTCACAGCTCTCTGACTAACAGGCTGGTGAATCATCTGAATGCAAACAGTGACGCCTGGTATCCAGACTGTTAGTTGGTGTGTGGGGGGTGACAACCTAACAATATTGACAAACATGACCTGTGAATGGTCGTTTCAAACAGACAGCACTCCAGTATGTTTTTACAGCTTCAGTGGGTTGAATGTACAGAACGTCATGCAAAGTGGATCGGTGCTTGACAAATCCCTTGTGGTTCATGACTCCACAATCAAGTCAGAAATTAAACTGACATCTTCATTAGTGAGTCTGCAGCTAGATCCAAGCAGCTTCTGCTACTCCTCCTGGAAAGACACACGACATTTGAAGCCAAGGAAAAAAAAAAAAAAGGAAGAGACACATCTTCTGTTTTGAGTTTGGGAGAAGACTTATGTACCCCCTCCCTCTCTGCTGCTATCCCCAAATGCACGTCTGCCCCAGGGCCTTACCCATGATCCACCACCTTTTGATGCCGAATCTGCTGGTTTTTCGTCAAGTCTTTGATACAACTTGGCTCGGAACTCCTGAGCCTGTGGAAAAGGCTTAAGAGGTATCCAAAGGGGAATTACTGGACGGAACGTATGGAAATTACATTTTAATTTATCATTTAGGTCATGGTAATTCATGCAAATTAGGATTTGATTAATTCCAGCCTTGGGTTTAAATGGTGTTGCTCTTGTAGGGGTGTGAAGTCTTGTCAGGATCACATGTGAAGAGGATGGAACAGTGGCACAGGAAGCTAAGGTAATTCATATAAAACCTCAACAGGAAAGGTGATCGCCATTGAAACACGTTCTATAACATTCCTACAATCTATGGAGGAGGAATGACAAAAAGATCAAACGAAAGAACACCAGGAATGTGAGTTGACATGTTGCAGCTGTTGTTGCTGATGTGCACAGTGGCAGAATGTCAAACAGCAGGTGGTTAACCCTATGTTTTGACTGGCACAATTTGCATCAGAATCCCAAACCTCATTTTCTTTGTCATAACTCAGTCAACACAGAGACATGGTACACACACACACACACTCCTGAAACGGTTCCCCATGATGTATCAGAAAATGTCCAAACTGAAAAATCAACAACCATTCAGTAAATAACCACTGACAAATCCCTGACTTTTCTGTAGCCCCACCATCAAGTCAAAGTTTTCACTTATCCAATGAAATCTCTCATACCAAATAGGTATCCATGCAATTTTATACAGACGTGAATTTTTATTCACTTTGCGTCTGTATGCTAACAATGCAACCTTCGTTAGCTCAATACAATGGTGTTCCCACAGTACAGCCTCAGAGCCTCTAGCTTGGCTCTACACTCTTGGTTTTGACATTAAGGCAAAGTGAGTCCAACATTTTCCTACTGTGTATCCTACTATACCCATTTATGTACAGATATTTGTGGTCTAGGGAAACACTTTTCATAAAAGCTGTCCAAGTAAAAGTGTAATACCACTCAAATATAAATTAATGGCATGTCTAAACAGCTTAACTTAACAAAAATAAACAATTTTTGAAATGCCTAGCTACTGTAAGTAGCGACCGCCAGCCTGTAAATAAAAGGGAATTAAACAAAGCACAAAAAGCCTGGTGTTCAAAGGGTTAAACCAGTTTAATTGTTTTCCAGCTCTTTTCCTTTTCTTGCATTGCCTTACTGCTGCTCTTCTAATGGCTACTAACAATTATCGCCATTCATAAATGATGAGTAATTGTCTTAATCTGCTTATGCAGGATCTTATTGTACAGTCTAGTAAATGTCTAAAATGTCATATTTAAAGGCCTTAATGTTAGATGAGAGTCAAGTTCAGCCGTGTGCATTAAAAGCATTTCATACAACCAAAAACAATGACTGCTGTGATTATAATCATGATAAGCTTCCTTCCAATTATCATAAATAGCCTCAACACTCACTCTCTCCTCCCTCACTCACAAATTAGATTCTCCCCTGGTGTCAGGACAGACACGCTCACATACACACACACACACGGTTACATCCCTCATTCTTATTCATCTGCTTACTTCTCAATCACTCACTGTACGCTTCGCTGCACAATTATAATCACCTTAAAATTATTTTATGACGTGCTCACAAAACAAAACAAAACTCCTCCGAGTGCATGCACACACACAAATACAGATGCTTTGGTGTACCCTGTAACACACAAACAAACTACACAAAATAGCAAAATATC
The DNA here is from genome assembly GCA_024633595.2 of Lepomis macrochirus. NCBI lineage: Eukaryota > Metazoa > Chordata > Actinopteri > Centrarchiformes > Centrarchidae > Lepomis > Lepomis macrochirus. The sequence goes on along the minus strand of JALXJV020000002.1, from coordinate 9,721,237 downwards.
AAAAGCTGGATTCAGTTGTATACTGTGCTGCTTACAGACACGCATTCATCTGAATTTTTACAAAAACATCAAAGAATATTGTAATATAAAGGCTGATTCAGGTAATCACTATTTCACGCACAATTTACTCATATACATACACGCACTTTCAATTATTCTAACCATTATCTAGCTTATTACAGAGCGTCCAGGCATGTCGTCTATGCAGTTCAGCAGTATTTCCTTGTCAATGGTTATTTTATGGATATACATAAACACATACATACATGCTGTGTGTGGCCAGAGAAGAAGCTGCGGATTGTTTACTGCTGCGTGTGTTTGTAGCGAAGAGAAGACAGAAACGGACATGAACCTACAGAGGAGGAGGAGTGGAACAAAGAGGCTCGAGAGGCAAAGGAGAGCGATGGAGTGGGATAACAGATTTCTATAAGCCCTGAGCAAACTAAATAAATAAAATACAAGTTCAGAGGACCGGGGAGCAGAAGGAGAGAGGTTAAGAGAGGATAAGTAGAAGAAGGAAGGCAGGAAAGGAGAAGGATGCAGAACAATAAAATGATGAAAATTTCTTCACAAGGTGGAGGGTGGGGGGATAGTATGGAAAGGAGGAAAGGAGAGTGGCCATTTTTCAAACAAGATTATAGTATGGTAATTGTTAAGTGCATAATGATACTGCATTGACCTTTTCTTGAGTATCTTTTTATACTTTACTGTGCCAAAGAAAAACATGAACAAGTGTGAAAGTGTTGGGAAAACTGGAGAGGGAGAGGGTGGATAACTGCTGATGTGGCAGCTCCCATTTTCAAGAAGGAAAGCACAGCCAAGAGCAGAGAGCTGGAGATGACGGCTGTATTATGTGGCGTACGACAAGGAGAGGAAACAAATGAATGAAAGATGATGAAAGAATGTAAGACAGTATGGAAGAAAAACGAGTAAGAAATCACAAGACAAGTAGAAAAGGGGAAAAGGGACTAACTGAAGGGTAGAGAAAAGTATTAACAAATGCATCACAGTCTATTGTTTCACTGTGAAATGTATTACTGCAGAGTCAAACATATAATTAATGCAGGCCTGAAACTTTAGTCTAGCACGCTACTTTATTCCTACAGCAGCTCTGGGTCGCTAAACCCTTCTTTCAATTCACCTCATGTCTCTTCCCGCTCTCCATTTCCACCCCTCGTTTGTCAGACCCTCTGTCAATTAATGCGAGGCATTGTTTCTTTCTGTCTTTCTCACTCCCACTCCCTCTGTCACTCTTTCTCAGCCTGATGAAGATGGAGAGTAGTCATTTAAGACTAATTAGCCAGCCTAAACAGACAAATAACCAGGTGCAGCACGCACATTTTCTCTCAAGCGCTGATGCATCAATGCATGTGCACGCACACACACACATCAAGAAGAAAAAATGGGTTTTGGACTTTGTCTCAAGCATGCATAAAGCAAAAGCAACGACGCCTAAAACTGTTTCTCTAACAAAGTACATTCACACACTCCAATTCTTCTTCCTCTGCAAAATTGTCAAAATAACAGCAATAAACACAAGAGAATGGTATTGTTTTCTGCTGGAAAGACACTCACAATCTTGTTGTGGCGTTTCTAAAATCATCATACTTGATGGCAGCCTCTTCATCTGCTCATCTGGTTGCTGTATTTACAACTAAATGTAATACAAGCATCTCTCTTAAGCACTGCCTTTCTTTGTGTGTGTGTGTGTCTCTCTCGCTCACACACACACAGCACATTTCCAAACAGCAATAATCACATGGCAGGCTATTCACATGCCTCATACCAAGATGTAATGATAACAATTATTTCTTAACCAGCAAAAATCACAGTATTAAACATGAATTATTAGACAATATCAAGGCCAAGCTGTATTCTTTACTGAACACTGCTGTTCACGTCAATAAAACAAAATGGAGGTCATGACTTTTTTATTACAAATCAGAACTCCTCGTTTGTCATTGCACTGCATCAGACCCTCTTTGGCTTTCAGTGGGAAGAAAATTGGATCTATGGCGCATCCAGTGTCAACCTTCACCATGATTGACATTATGCAGTTTATTTAATAACATTACTATTTAGACAATCAATATTACACTATTAAAGCAATCAATGCTGGTTGTCTATGCAAAGCCCTTAACCTGAGATTATTGAAATGTGACATTTAATCACATTTAACACAAGCATGCAGAAAAAGGTTTATTATCTGCACTTCAGGAGGGCTGTGTGGTTATGCTGGGGTTTAAATGCAGGTCAGGGTTAATTCTGGCATCAGTCAGTACAGTATCAACTCACTATTGGATTTTTGTTTCAAAGCGAGCATCGACCAGTCACCGTCACAACGCGTGTGATGGATTTGATGCAGTTTGTTTCATGACCTCAGAGAGTTTGTTTTCAATACAATGCTGATGGTCTATAGAGACATGTTATTTATTACTATTTTGCAGCAAAGGAGGTTTTATTGTCTTTTCCAGTGTTAAAAGCTGCTTCAGAAGCATTTCTTTACCTGCCAAGAAAGCAAACACACTGGCAAGAAAATGCTGAAATAAAGAAGCTGCACAAAATATCGTGGCTTCAATTCAAAACATTGTTATCTGTCCTCAAAAACCCTTGTCAGTCAAATTATATTGCAGATATCCAATACTGGGTATGTTAGCTAATCGTGTTATTATGTCACTCTCATTTGAAATATTATACAGAAGTTGCCCACAAACTATTATAGCTCAGCATGTACGAGACATCCTATATCAGTGTGCAAACACTATACCATCTATACTGAGCTGCATGGATTTTGATGTCAAAATCAAGAGCCAAATCATTTTATTGGACTGGGCTGTTAGCTGGGAGAACCTTTGCTTTTTTGTTTGATGGGAAAATGTAAAAGGAATGGTGAGCAGAACCAGCAGGGCCTTGCAGTGTTTTTTTTACATTACTGCAGGCAAAAATTACTGACTTTGCTGCAACCAATGTGTGACTCGTATATTTTCGAATTGTTCAATTGGATGTATGTACCTCTGTATAATATCGCCATGTCTGTTCCTTAACACTAAATGCTGTCTGTCTAAACCTGTATCCCACTCCCATTTCCTCTTGCCAGGCTGTCCTAGTAAATAAGAAGTTGTGCTTAAGTGTCCTGTCTGGTTAAATACTAGTTACTAGTGTGTCTATGTGTTAATGTATTTCTCATCTAATGTGGCATGTATATGTTCCTATCCTCAGTAGACTTCTATTCATGGCTGATTTTTAGACAACATGTTCTCAAAAACAGACAATTAGCCCAGATGACACAGAGGGTAGCTTTTCAAACCTCCAGGACCCCTGGCTCAAAGACTGAGTTTCAGAGTTCACTCTGGACCTTAGAAAAGCTGTTGTTAAAGACCTGAAGGTGTGAAGTCTTTTGTCAACTGCAGTGTCCAAGGTAAAGAAGAAACTCTGAAACTCAGAGAGACTCTTAAAGAAACTCTTTAAGTGGTAGATTCAAGTCAGCATCTAATAATTAAAGACTCCATTCAATAATGTTATTGCCCGAGCATTGTTGAGGAGTCAGTGGAGAGTCTGTGCAGCTACAGTAGCCAGACAAGTAACAGGAATACTCAGGTTCTTTTTGTTAACATTAAATTCAACAGCCAGTGTTTATGGTGTTCCAAGAAGCTCCATAAATCAAATAGTTAGCCTAAGGTATTAAAGGTTAGACACGGTTCAGGTTAGGTTTAGAAATTGTTTGCAGAGATTTGAATTGATGGAGCTTGATGGGGCGTTGCACAGCCTGGTTGTGAGCACTGCCTGAGAAATAAATAGACTTTGGAGAAAAGAAAGTATTTCTTAGATGTTCACATGGTTGAGTTGCCCTGTGTTTGAGAAAAATATTGCAAATAATCTGGGAACTGGTGAAATTTGTTTTAATTATTGTTTCCCAATAGGCCTCATGTGAAAGTTTGGACTGTAAACATTCACAACTCTTTGCCTCCTGACATTTGTCCCTCACACATGCACATGGACAGATGGCCCCACATTAAAAGGCAAAACACTTTCTCCTCGCGCAGTCACATCCAAACAGTAACACAATCCCTTAAAGTCCCTTCAGGATACAGTCACACACACAGCGTGTGCCTGGGGGTATAATTACATCACTTTAGGATCAAAAGAACTCCTGTCAACCAATCTAACAAAATGTGCAATGTCCCTTGACGGCAACATGCACACTCACACTGGCAGAATGCACACGGCAACTGAACTGAGAAACACACACTCGACACACAAAGGAAAGATCATTTACAACTAAATCATCGACAAATTGAACCTTGAGAGAGGAGAAGTTCAAAGGCAGAGCTGGAGTTGAATGCAGAGGCGATATCCCCCTGTCTCACACAAACACTCACTCCTTTCAAACAGACAAGTGTCTCATACACAAGCATCTCCTCCACACACACACACACACACACACAGAGAGAGAGAGGGTATGCCTCCCTGACAAAATATCTTTCACATGTAGCTCACATTTTGTCTGTTGCATACACACATCAGACAGAATGGACTCTATTGTGCAGGGATTCAGTAATGCAGGAAGACAGATGAATAGATATTCGTATTGTGTTCCTGTGCAGTGTTTTTTCCTTGTGCCAAGTGTGTATGTGTTTCTGTCGATGCCTTTGGATAACATTTTCTGAATATGGGGGTGTATTTTTGTATGCATCTGTGAATGAGAGTGTGTGCACATTCATTCTGATTATAGATCGTGGTATTCCGCCTCCTCACTGACACTTGTGCACGCACCCATTGAGTGAGGGGGGGGGGGAGCAAGATGTGAGAATGTCGTCTCAGTCAAAAAAGACACTACCTTGTCAAGCTAAAAGTGCTGGAGACACAAAGCAATATCGAGAGAAGGGTGGAGGAAGAAACTGTATGAGTGAAGGGGGAGTGTTAGGAACAGTGGCAGGGGAGAGGAAGAGGAGGAGAGGTGGGCGGACATATGTAAAAGAGAAAAATAAACGTTCAGATTGCGGTAAAGTTTGAGGTGGTGAGTTAGGACCTATGAGATCACAGATTCATCAGCATCGGTGTATGTCAGCAAATAACAAAAAATTGCAGTACTGGTGGAAAGCCGAAGAAATATTTTAGTTAGAGGTCTTCATGGATCCACTCTGTAATTTGGAGCTAGCCCAAGTCTTGTCTGTGATACCACGAACAGAGTGTAACCAGACAGGGTAGGGTCCAGTTCTATTGCCAACAGTCTGGGGTCCATGTGTCAATATGTCTTATGCCCGTGTCGATCTGAAGACATTAGCTCTGAGCTCTGATCAGTGTCTCAATCATCACAGGAGGGAAATGTTGTTGTGTCCCAATTTTACAATACAAATAAACTGTCTACAGTATGTACAATATACCTGGATTAAAGTACGCCAGGTTCTCAGTTGGTTTACAAGAAATCAACATACTTAACTGTTTAACAATAAAAAGGAAATTATGCAAAACTTGTGCCCTGAGACATCAAACAAACTGTAACTTCCTACCCATGCATGCCAGGTAATCGTCACTAACAATGCAAGATGTTTTGTAAAACATGATTTGTTTTCTGAAGGGTTTTGAAGCTGCTACATCACAATTAAGATTTTTTACTTTTTACAGCTGTAAGCAGCTTCTCTGCTTCCTTTGTCCCCGTTTCTTTCAAGAACTCACTGTAAAGACAGATTGTTCTGAGTAGTGTATTTTTTCACTTTTCCAGTGAAAATTCAGTATAGACTCAAAATTTGCAATTAGAAATAATATGCATTATAGATTAAGTATTGTTTTTTGAGGCGAGCTGTAAGGCAAGAGAAAAAAAAAAAAAAAGGCATGTACCTAAACTGCTACTCGTCACTATTAGCGGAATTTTTTTCTAGGTCCTTCAGCCTACACAAATACATGAAAGAGACGGACGGAGGTAGAGAGTGACAAGACGGCAGGATATGAGAGGGCAAATGAAGGGAGCGAGGACGGACAAGGACAAGTTCATAAACGGACAAAGAAAAGATGAAGTGGGAGACAGAGTGGATGAGGCAAAGGTGAGGTAAAGGACAGTGAGAGACAGAGATAGGGAGAGATGAATGAATGGACAGATGTCAGGAGGGGGGAAAGGGGAGAAGAGAGGATGAATGTGAATGAGGAGAGAACGACAAAGATGAGATGGATGAGAGGGAGGACAGAGGAATAAGACTGGAAGAGAGAGCGAGCGGGTTGGAGAAGGAGTGATGGGAATGACAGAGTGAGCGGCAGACACAGAGGGAGAAACTGACAGCGGTGAAAGGACGGTGGGGGAAAGAGGGAGACTGAACAGGAGGCAATGGTGCGAGGAAGAAAGAGGAAGGGGGGGGTGGAGAAATGGACAGAGGTGCTAAGACGGATGCAGTGAGTCAGTCGAGGACAGACAGATGAAGGGGAGAGCCTGGGGGAGGAATGAAGGATGAGATGGATGGGTAGGAAGGAAGAGGGGATTAAGGAGAGAGAAAAAGAGAGAGGGGGCTTTGATACCTGAGTAAGCGTTACATTAACCCAAACTACGAACAGCATGCTGTTAGTAACAGTTGGATCAAACTGCATACCAAGCAGACACACAGACTAAAACCAAAGTGAGGGAATCTGTACCAGAGAGCATCTAATTGAGGGGAAAACAAGGCTAAGAGCCCATTTAAAGGCAGCACCAACATGCCTTCTGCATCTGGATGAGGATCTGATCACAGCCCTTTTACTTATTTTTCCTTTGCAGAGGAACGGGTCTGCCTGAGCGAGAGGAGCTGGAGTGAGGTGACCTTCCATCCTGTTAGGCCGATTTTTAAGACCAAAGTTTGCAGGTTGATACCTAGCCAAGTCTAATTGCTCTGTGAGGTTGTCATGCTCATTGTAAAGAAAACGTCTACCTTTAGGATGACGTAATGCTGTTTCTAATTCTCCAGTCAATGAACTAAATATACATTTAAAAAAAGGTAGTGTATGCTATGATAGTGTTTGTCATGCTAACAATGAAACTTAAGATGCTGTTATGTAGCAGGTACAATGTTTACCATGTTCACCTTAGTTTGTTGTGTTAGTATTCAAACACTTTACTTGCATGCAAAGCAGGAGCAAACACAAAGTACAGCTGAGGCTGGTGGGATATTTCATTAGCTCTGCATATGTTTGGACAAAAAACAAGTATTGGACAAATCAAAATGATACTTAAGTCTGTGGGGAACATAAATCTATCTGTACTAAATATTTATGGCAATCCAGAGGTTAGAGACATTTCACTCTGAACCAAAAATGTCAACCTGCTGATGGCGTTAGAGGAGAAGCCAGGGGATAACCAAAGTCATTAGCATTCATCATATGGGAACCATGAATGTCTGCTCCAGAACGCATGCTAATTAATCTAAAATTTCAAAATATTCCACTTGAGACCAATGTGGAGGACCAAGCAACTGCCTCACAGAGAAAAAACCTCTAATGTGGCTAAAAACAGAGAGGGTTGAGCGTGAAAAAGTGAGAAGGAAAGAACAGCAGGGGTAAAAAGGAAGAGCGGCTACAAAAAAGGCAATACATTGCGTTCACAGCAATGGAGAGTGGGAGAGTCAAACACAAATACCAAGATCTCAAAGAAATAAATCAGGGCTAAGAGACTGAAAGAGGCAATGAGTGAAGAATGAACAAGTTAAGGGAGTTGAGAGGCTAAATAGCTTTTTCAAATCCAGTTACTCAGACAACCACTAATGGTGGGCTTCCTGGCATGGCAGCCTGTGGAGATAAATAAATAAAACTTTTTGAATTTGGGTGCCACACAGGGAGGAGGAGAAAAAGAAAATCACAAAGACAGAGGGAGAATGAAGATATAAGACGAAGAAGCCAAGGCTCAACCGCAGACAGCTTGGAAAAAGACAAAGCTAACAAATCGAATACGGAATGAGGGGAATGATTGATGAAAAAGGAATTAGGCAGCAGAGATGAAAGTGATGGAAGACGGTGTGGGGAGGAGAGCTGGGGAATCAACAGCAAGTTTAAAGTGGAGTTTCAGAACTCCACATGAAAAATACCTCATTGACAAGTCTATTAGTGACGCAGTCGGTTTCAAACACACAAAAACAAGAATGAATGTGCTCACGCCTCAGAGACTGGGAGGTTGTGACTGCTTAGAGCTACACCACCGCCTGAAATGAAAGCTGTGCAAATAAAAAGTGTTGCTTGTGACAGCTGAAACTTTTTAACGTGTGCCATTTTGTGCCGGAAGCTGCCCAGATTCAAGTAATTACTGCACTCCTTCCATTCAAATGACCCCAATTCCCCAAAATGTCAGATTTCCTCTGTGATATGCAGGTTTTCCTTGCAGGACAAAGATGATTTGACAAACTGGTGCAGGTCTGGAGTGGAGGGGATCTGACTTGCATGAGAATGACTTTCTATCAACTTATCTTCTCGCTGATGTGTGTAAGCAGGTAAAAACGCTATTTCACTATGAAAGCAAGGGGCATAAAGAGAACGAGGAGAGATATAAAACAAAGGGAGGTCAGGCAGAATAAAGAAAAAGTATCGATACTCAAAGTGGAGTCAAGATCTTTCCCATCTCATTTTGTTCCCACAGAAAATGCAGCATGACATCCATGGTTGCAACTAGATGAAAATATTAGTATGATATTGCCTGAGTTCTTCAGTGTCCCTTATCCTCCATTTTAGCTCTTTTTTCAATTTTAAATGTATTAGATATGACATTGTATTCAACACCAGTAATAGAAAAGAAAGGCAATTCTGGAAAGTTTACATTGCAGATATATCTGCTCTGTGCACATGAAATACGTGATTTATGATAGTTGAATATCCCATCTTCCAACATTATTGCTTCCTAAAAGCCACAACAGTGTAGCTTTGCACACTTTAATAGTAAAACAGAAATAGAGAGAGAAAGTTCAACACACAAATCATGCTGGGGGAAAAAAACCCTCAAGAGAATAGAAAACTTAAAACTTGGAAGAGGTCACATAGCGTTATGTGAATCCTAGCCAAAACGTAAATGAACAATTATCTGTTCATTTCTTTGAAGCCAAGCACCCAGCATACAGCTGCCCCTGGCTATGTGACTTTTGGTTTGCTTCAAAGATACCCCATACAAAAAATATTAGAAATTAAGTTTTGTTTGTTAATAAAATACCACTTTTCACCTTTTCAGTGTCTAATATCTAATGCAGAGTAGGCCTGCTTGTCCTCTTAAAATTATATAAGTACCCCGAGTAGTTCTTGACCACTAGCAGCACTCTGGTACAATGTTTTTATGAGTGGACCCCTATTTTTTATACTTCGAAATTAGTTGACGCAACTCACATCACTGCCAATGGTTTCAGACTATTCCACTTATCTACATCTGGTGGCAGTAAGGCAGGGCAGAAGACGACCCATAAAGCCCATAAACATAGATGATGTAGTTCAAAAAATTTTGTCCCCCATTTAATAAAACAATCTTTTGAGAGTGTTTTTGTGAAATGCAGTGATTGCAGTGCATTTAATTTGCACATTAAATCCAAAAGCAACATTTCCTTATTAGCTGAGAAGGACTAGCTTGCATCCCTAATTTACTACATTGACCTCTGCTCCATCAAACAGTTTTCAGACTCCTCTGAAAGCTGAAATATAATTATCAGGATGTACAGTATGTGTCCAGGACAGAGCTGTACACCAGTTTAGTCTAAGCTGATGTTCTCAAACCTTGACAAGTTGGTAAGTTAATACTAACGACATACAGCTAATTAATATTACTTAGTTACTAAATTAACTAACACTATCAACAGCCAAAAATGTGCTGTATAGGGGAGATGTTAGCTCGCGGTGAACAGCCTTCACGCTTCCAGCAGCTGGGGAAACTACAGACTTTTATTAACGGACACACCGTGACCTACTTTGCACAATTACTACCAGGCAGAAACTCACTGCTAATATTTTTCTCCCTTTCAATGTCTGGTTCTGCCGCTCGCTCACTCGCTCGCTCTGTCGCTCAGCCTAACACACAGGATGTGTGTGTTCTAATTCTTTAACAAAATGTATGGGGGTGATTGTTATGTTATATGTATGATGCTTTGGCAATATTGTTCTACAGTCATGCCAATAAAGCAAATTGAATTGATGCACAGAGAGCTGCCAAGTGTCACCGCGCTTGCACAGTGCGCGAATTAAAATCCTTACTTGCACATTGATGTTAATGATTGTGTGACGTCATAGTAGAGTGGTTATTCATTGCTGCCGAATACAGGGGAACACTGTTCTGTTATGTGCATGCCACAGACAGTCCGCTGCACTTCGCGTTTGCATCCTCAACATTCGTATCAACAGATTTTGACAATTGTCAGTCAGAATCGTCCATCATGCTGCATCTAAGAATTGATTTTTTCTCCCACCCCTAACATCGACTGCGTAAATGTTGGTCGGAGCTATGTTGGGAATTTAATTTCAAGGTGCTTCATAGACTCTTTATGGAATCATCAAGGTGAAATAGCTCCGACCATAACAGGAAAAACAAAAAGGTACAAGGCGAGAGGGTCAGAGAGGGTCTGCACATACCCACACAATCCTTGGACGTTCATACAAATTAAGCGAGCTGTGTGGGTGAAATAAGAGTATCAAAAGGCTTTAATCCATCCACAAATTAGTTATTAACACGTCTCCTTAACTGAGCTCACTGAGCGCCTAGGGCACAGTGAGGTACCACTGCCACCAAGCATGTAGCAACTGGATGAGCGCACACATTTTTAAACTAAATTGGAAAACAATTGGAAGGTGTACGTCTTCATATAAATCAGAAATAGATGGAAAACTGGACCCTTAGAAAGAAAAAAAGACTACCTAAATTATGCATATTTTTATTGACAAATATGTCATACTGTACCTTTTACTTAGAATAACACAAATTAATGGTTTGGAAAAAACAAAACAGACTTTTTGTTGAGACTGGTGGTTGCTTGATCACCCCAGACTTCAATGTTTACTGATGAGCTTTTTTTCCTCCACTCATCACAGAGCTCATTTAGGTCACTGTGGTGAATTGCAAATATAGCAAGTTGATCAAACAGTGTATTTGTTTTGTTTTTTTCCTTTTACGCAAAGACTGATAGACAGAAGGGATGAAAGAAGCCAAACAAGAGTGTAGCGACTGATCAAGACAGTGAGAGAATACAGCTAAGATTGGCAGTCCTGTTCGGTTGCCATTGGTACAGGTGAAATCATCTTGTTCCCTGCCCATAACTTCCTGTATTAGTTGACCTCATTTGTTAGTCTGTCAGCCTAATTAATTAATTGACCATATTATGCAGGAAATATGAATTAGTGTAATTGTAGTTTTGTGTGTACACACATCTGTGCCGAACAAAAACTTACAGGTCTGTGTGTGACTGAATAGCCTATATACCTGTGTTTCTGTCTTGTGTGTGTGTGTATCAGTTTGAGACCCATCTGTATTGTTTCTGCCGAGCAAATCTCACAGATCATCAGTGGACCGGAATGCTATTTATATCTTTCATTATCCTCCCTCTCTTTCTTACCTCTCCCCTTCATGCCTATTGTCTCTCGCTCTCTGTCTGACCTCATCCTTCGGCTCTTCTCATTCCACCTGTTCTGGCTCTTCTTTCCCAATCTCTCTCTCCTACACCTGTCTCTTTGTACTTGTCAGCTTTCTGTCAATTCTTTTCTTTGCCTTCCTTCCTCACCCTGTCAATTTCCCCATATTTCTTTCTTTTTAAGCCACTTTAGCATCTATCTGACACACTTTTAAATTGCGCCGACTCTTCTTGATGCTGCCTACACCTCCTTCATACCTCCAACCTTCACTTCCCTTCCAAACTTCAGCAACTTTTCAGAGTGGGAACCAACTAAGCTTGAAGCTGCACACCTTTCTGTGGACAGACCATACCAAACACACACAAAATGACAAGCTTCCTGAACCCATCCGCACACGTAAACATCTGCAACTTACTCAGTAATTTCTTCGGTGACCGTGTGTTCAACCTGGAGTCGGGAGTTGACCTCAATGAAGTAGTGTTTGCCATGTTTGTCCACCAGGAACTCCACTGTACCCGCATTCTCGTAGCCGACCTGCAGCAGAAAATAAAAACATAGCAAGAAAGCAATTTTACAGTTCTGCACTTAGGTTATTAGTAATGACGTTACTTGTGCAAACACTCAAGGAGGAGCACTCACTCATCTTTAATGAGCCATGAAACGAGAAGCACAAAAAAACTCTATCCTGCCCTATCTCCATAATAATATGACTACATAAAATCAGGAAAGAATAAGCTTCATGTTTTATTTGTATTGACAGTGTTCCTGTATGGCAATAATTAGAGGATTAATCAAAGGTATTGAAAGTTCGTCATTATAAAAGACCATTTCCTCGACTACCTTTCAACTGGGCCTTAAATATTCACAAATAACCAGCACACAACAACAGATATAGGGTTGTATTTAATGTTTGCAGAGTGACACTTTAGCCCCGTCTGCATACAAATTAGACTTGTAGGACATATTTTTATAAGAAGAAAACATTTATCTTGAACAGATCGACAGATCGAAAGCACTCTCAATCTGACTGCAATATCCATTTTTAACAAGGCCTAAAAGACTGACACTATTTTTCAATGCAGTTTTGCACACCGGGCTCTTATTTATGAATAGTTTTTTTAATGTGATTTCATGTTTTTATGTTGTATGTGAGCTCCTAATCTAAGACAATTTTCTATCATGTGATAGGCAATAAAGTTTTTTGAATTGATATTTAGATATTTTGCTGGGTGACAATCACAGTCAAATGAAGGTGATAATGAGGCGCCTGGTGACCACTGGCAAATAAAAAGAAAAAGAGAAGAAGCAGCGATCAAATGTTGCGATCGTCATTTCTGCTAATTGCACCACATCCTTGTTCAGTTTGAAACACTATCTTGTTGAAAATAATGTGCTCACAAAAATTACGTATCAGAGGTGACTTTCCATGCTCATATCTGCAAACACAACATACTCACACTGAAGGTATGTAAATAAACGTTCACTGTCAATGCATTTTATTTGCAACTTGGTTAAGGACAGAGCATGGTCTTTGATAAATAATGAAAATGGCCTTGCACAAGACTGGGATTAATTAGAAAATCCAGTATCGTGACAACACTAACAGGCGAATGGATCATTACTACTACATTACTAAGTAAGTGATTGTATTCAGCTTCTGGAAAAAAAAGAAAAAAAAGGTACACATCTTTGAAGTAGGACCTCCACTTAGTCTGCCAAAAGATGCTTCTCTCTTCTTGGAACAGAAATTACATAATTTGTTGAAAGTGTTCCCTCTGAGGTGTGCAAATGTAGCATTTAAATAGCAATGTACTGATTTGTGTACCTTTTTTTAAACTATTCAATGGCTAGTTTTATTTCTTTTTCTTCATTAACCAGACAATAACAAGGCATTATCCAATCTCTGCTTGCTTCTTCAGACATGTTTTTTTTTCAACTCAGTAAATTCCTTTTGGCTTTAATTATACACGTTTAATTATACACATTTCCATTTAGATTTTAATGTCCATTTTAACTTATAATTATGGCCATTACAGTTTTCATGATTTTTCATTACACAAAGAGTTCATCTCTATGCAATGTTTTGGTGGAATTTGATTGACTCAATCATATTCTTAAATCTTTTTTTTTTTAAACATATAATCATGTCGTATAATTAGTATGATTTGATAAGACTGCATCATCCTGAATGGACTGGGTGGGGTTTTTTTGGTTGTTTATTAAGTTGAACATACTTCCATTCACAGCCAGCCCATGATAATTGTGGTGAAAATTAGCATGTTAGCACACCAACACTTTTCATACTCATCCTTCAAAGCTCCACTTTGGGTTGTCTTGGCTTAATTTTTCCCAGTGGGAGCTGGAAGCAGAGGGTAATTGCTATAGAAATGCTATATTAATAAAGTTTATTATTATTATTATTATTATAATTGTGAGACTAGGCGGCTTACACAAATTACACAGATGATTTGGGCAAAGCAATGTGATCGGTGTTCCAACCATTTTCACCAATTTAACCAATCACAACATCTTATTCTACGCTCCTCAGATCAGATCCAGCCATATCACTAATTATTCCTATAATCACACTTTACCATATTACAAAATGTACCACATTTTAGGTGAAGGGAACACTGGGAGAAAACATCAGAATGAAATTAGAGGGCTGAAAGCAATCAAATGTCCAACACACAAGCTGTAAAACGGCAAATCTAATTTTCCCAGGAGGCACAGATGTGAACAACCCAAGAAAAGGCAACAGCACCATCTACATCCAAAAAGGTCCATCTAAAACTGGTTGATAGACAGTTTGAGTTTCTTCTCTTCCTCTTTGTACTGTTTGCTGAAATCAGCAGGAAATCACTGTTCTAAATCAGTTTCTTCCATCCTGTCTTCAAGCTGAAAATGCATGTTTGGTCTTTAATTGTTAAACCAGCCCAGTGCCTCCAGGATTGCTTTGCTTTCCAACATTTGGCAAGCATAAATGTCAAGACAATCAAATGGGCAGAGGAAGAGAGGGGGGATGGATTGCAGAGAAAGATGGCCCTGTAAGCTAAAACTGCAGGTATTAGAATTTGGCAGCTGAATAAAAAACAAAAAAAAAACAACCACCATGTTTTGGAGATGCAGTTACAATGAAGAATCCATCATGCATAACACATTGGTATTATAATAAATGTTTCAAATTGAGTAAAACATCACCTGCTCAGAGCTTATCAGCCTCTTATTTAGCCAGTAACAAGAATAATTAAGTTTGCTGTGAAGAAAACTCATCAAGAGGAATTTAGACACAGATAAGGAGCACAGCGCACACACCCACATGCGCCACATGTATTAATATTCACTGTAACCTTGTAAAACATCATCTGTGTCAAAATATTCAGAGACACTCAAGTCAGCAGAGTTTTCTCTGCAGAGAGAAATTAGTCCCATTTATGGAATCTGTATCTCCTCACAGGTTATACCAGAGAGACTCATTAAAGGGATCTCACACACACGCGTAGAAAATTCACAGAGACATACTGGGACACAGGAAGGCACACAGCAACACATGAAACCTAACACCACAACACAGCTGACATGAAATCAAGTCTGGCGAAAATTAAACTATTAAACTATTGGTTAATTGATTAAAACAGAACCAGTAACCCCAAGAGACAGTAGGGATTCTGAAAACACAATCTCACACAGTGCAAATCCGTATGTTGTGTGTTATAATATATTATATGTAGCACACCCAGTACGTACACTGAGACAGTCCTTGGTTACACCTAGGCTACTCTTCCATGTGCACACACATACAAAATGCTCATTTTCAGCCTGAGTCACCTTTCTTTTAACCTTCTCAGCCAATTTTTTCATTGCACTTGTGTGTGCGTGTACAGCATGTGATGACAAATACATGCAGCTAGAACCCAAGGCCTCATTGATAAATTATAACAGTGATGACACTCAAGCGTTCACTTACACACACGAGGACAAAATTCACACACGCCTCCACCCTCCAGACTTGAAGCACACACAAATTGTCCCACACATACCAATATGTGTCACTCCATATTGCACGCACTCTCTCTCGCTCACACCGCTGAGTCAGTGAGTGAAGTACCAGCCAGTAACAGATTGAGTGGTCGCTGTTTTATAAGGTCTGACAGAGAAGTCAACGGGCCGTACTAGCACAAGGAGAGGTCACTGGGGTGCAACATGCGCGCGTCACCCCACACACACACACACACACACACACTTAACAGTGTCTTTAAAAGTATAATGTACATTCACACATTTAGCTCCCTGCTGCTGCTCAGAGTGTGTGTGATTGAGCTTAAACGATCCCCAGCCCAGATGAATGTACACTGGTGTATAGCTTTGAATAGGAAGTGACAGAGACAGATAGCTGGTAATGTAAGACACAGTGAGAGCAAGAGAGTGAAACAAAAAGCATTAAGAACGATTCATGAGTAGTGGGAGAAAAATGGGTGAGTATAGACAGACGGAGGAAGGGACGGGGTAAAGAAAGACTGATGGATGGATCAAACGACGACAGAGACAAGGAATCAAGTGGGAGTGGACAGAGAGAGGACAAAGACGTACAGGGAGAAAGGAGTGGATTAGATGGAGTAATCAGGAGGGAGAAGAATAGCAGAGAGCTTCAATGATGGGGACTGTCACTCTCCTTGGTTTCTCTCCCTCTCGCGCGCTCTTGTCTAAGCACTTTAGCGTGAAATCATTTGTGTGTAATGTTGTTACAGAATGTCAAAATTTAAATTTCCCCCTTGCTCCACAGTGCCTCACTGTGACACTCAAAGAGTGCACAATAGTGGAAAAATGTCTGGTGAAAAGACGGAGTAAGGTCATGAAATCGTTTATCAACGTGATGGCGTAAAGCAGAGATGACAAAGACCCTGACTGCAAAGAGTGGTCATTTTTTCTTGTTGGTCACTGTGAGTGTGTGCACCAAGCTATATATTAGGGCCAAAATTGCTGCTGCTGACCCAGGAAGCCTCCATGGCCACATACTTGTCAAATAATTACTTCCAGGAGGATAATTATCACATGGTAAGTAGAGTCTCAAGATGACTCAGTAGCTTTAGTTTACCCCAGCGGCCTACACAGTCTGAGCATCTCTGAGGTGGAGCGTGCAACAGTGCGTCTGATGTGACATGGAACAGCATGTTTGTGGCTTTATTTTAATAATAAAAATGTTGGTGCATGTTGGTTAGGTAATAGCAGAAGGCCTTTCCTGGTACCCTTTCTACACCTCTGGACCCGCCAATTTGATCTTTTTTTTGTTCCTTTTAGGAGGTGTAACAGATCGTAGCTCATTCGTCCCGCTGTGGGCGGGACAAAACTACCGAGTGGTAACTACAGTGAGAGGGGCGGCTAAATCAGAGCCAAAGTAACGCATTTTAGAATTAATTTAATTGTAATGTTTTTCTTGCTCATCCAACAAATTAGCTGAACTGTGACTTAAACTACGGAATAATCTCACATATAGTCTTCTTTACGCTGTGACTAACAAACAAAAACAGGCTCAGGGGAATGTGTCATGTTTGCATTATTCTAATGTTACCAGTCCTTAGGAAAATATCATTTCCACATTTAATACGTTTGTGTGAAAGCAAAGGGACAGTGCATTTTCATGCAGCAAGTTCATTGCTGAGGGCTAATTTACATTTGTCTTTTGTAACCCTGAAAAGATTTAAGATGGCAGCTTTGAGAAGTGCTCTGCCATGTGTGTCCTTTTGTTTGCACGAGTATTTTGTGTGTGCGTAGTCATGTTTTCTGCTGGCACTGCACATAGTCTAATCTCTATCTCCTTTGCCTAAGCAGAATGATGTTAGGGACTGAAGCTGCACTGACTCTTGTAAGTGTGTGAACATCCCCAATGTGATCCCTTTTGGCTTTATGCAATATCTCTGATTCAGCATTTTGTGATTACCCTTGATGTCTCTGTACTGGTGACTGAGTGACATGTCCATTGCTGTGTTGAGGGTGCAGAATAAAGACACATCAGGCCATAGATAGACACTTTGGTCTAATCCACTTATTTCATAATAAAACAAAGCATCTTGCTTTTATGCGCCAGATAATACTC
Organism: Lepomis macrochirus; assembly: GCA_024633595.2. Lineage (NCBI taxonomy): Eukaryota > Metazoa > Chordata > Actinopteri > Centrarchiformes > Centrarchidae > Lepomis > Lepomis macrochirus. Next base: position 9,703,599 of record JALXJV020000002.1, on the reverse strand, counting down.
CTTTTAAAAGACAAAATTCTTCAGTCCCCAATAGGTGGAGTTTCCTGCATCAAGATGTGCACAGGTGCACTGCATTACTGATAATCAGAAGACTGGTTTTATCCTGGGTCATGTTAGCTCCAATGAAGTCTGTATTAATTCTGTGTCGAGCCTCATCTTTATTTGAGGGCCTTACTGCAGTTTCATTTCTGCAAGGACACCTAGCAAATGAGGGTTGGTGCTAAGCATAACAATGCTTTTTGTCTTTGAACTCAAAGTACAGAAACAAGTTACTACACAGAAACCAGCCTTGGATTAGTCATGGAGAGAAGGACTAGAGAGGCTTTCAAGATTTTTTCCCCTCCAACAGACTTTCATTTCAAACTGAGCCCAAAAAACTGCTTTGAAAACAGTAACATTTTTCCCAAAAACTCACCACATATAAAGCCTTCCGATTAGTCCACTCCCCTGCCATGTCCCTCAATGCCCCACATCCACCAGCCAGAAAGCAGTGCGTGCTGGGTCATGAAATGTCCTGGGGCAGCCAGAGTAATGTGGTACATGCTCTTCAACTTTATGTGTGATGTGCATCACCAGCAGAGGGAACAAAACAAATCAATCGTACAATCGATGGTACTGACCTGTTAAATGGCTATGTCTGGTCACATTAGTGTGTGCTTTAGTGTGAATGTGTGTGTGTGTGTGTGTGTGTGTGTGTGTGTGTGTGTGTGTGTGTGTGTGTGTGTGTGTGTGTGTGTGTGGTGCAGGACAGCTTTTACTGCAGAGTGAAATTCAGAGTGACACCATGGCTTTAAATGATTGTTTTGAACACATAATGAAAGACATGGCTATTACGAACTCTGATTCACACATATGCAAACAAACAGGTTTAAGAATACTTGTGGGGACACTGACCGAAGAGAGATTTGTGCCATTATGTGAGGGAGCTAAGAAATTAGTAAAATATGGCTTTGTCCTGTGCTGTTCTCTCTCTCCACTAAGGTTTCACACGATTGTCATTTAAAATGAAATTTTGATTTTTTTGCAACAACAAAGTGAAATAGGAAATTGTAGTGTTGTGTTATGCTATTGAAAGGGTAAGTTTCTGTATTTCTCTCATTGTCAACACACCCTGTAAAAAGAACAAAACTGGCAAGGGCTTGATCCTACTAACAAGTATTGCTTTTGAAGTCAAAGCCTGATTTAGCTTGATCCTCTGTGTCACAGACAGAGGTGGGGAGAGTAGCCAAAAACTGTACTCAAGCAAAAGTACTGCTACTTTGCAAAACAAGTACTCAAGTAACTACTTGAGTTAGAGTACAAAATTTAAAACCACTGTCTTATTTGTGGCTATGACTGGAATTATTTCAGTTACCGGTGGTTTTCATCAGGTAAATCTAAAGAAGCCAACATACACTTTACAATTTTATCACAAATAAATACAAGTGATCATCTCCTGATTAGATAACCTGCCACATATACAGGATAATATTCCCAGCCTGTAGCTCTCAAACATGATTACAAAACACTACATTAATTTTATAGTCTGTTATGTACGCTAATAAGTGAAGATTGTTTAAAAATAGACAATATTTTCATTTTGTCTCCTATATTAACTTATGATTTGTTGTTCTGTAATTTATTGCCTATTAAATACACGTGTGTTCACTTCCTTACTTTTACCTGAGGAAGATAATCTGTGGATGAAACACATCAGTCACATCCACATGAAATTAGAGTAGTCACAATGTTGAATATTTACATTATGGCAGAAAGCAGGAGTAGTTTTGAAGCATGATTTACTGTGTGTAGCTAATTATTATTAATAGCATTAACTGTCAGCTAAGTGTCAGCACGGTTCTTTGGTACTGATTTCACAACCGGACCCCGCTGCACTGTGCACAAAATTTCTGTGTGTAAATATTAGCTGCTGGCATTATTTGAAAGTCGTACTGTAATTATTCTGCTCTGAACAGAGTCATGTGGAGGCGTGACTATGACTTGGGACCAACTGACCACCTGCCATTTAACAGACCCAGAATGCATAAAACAAACAAACAGCATAATGAATGGATCCAAATGTAACGGAGAAAAATGATTTTTCTCGAAAAACCTACTAAAGTAGGCGTAAAAGTACGATGCACTTAAATTACTCTGACAAGTACATTCAAAAAGGTTAGTTCAAGTAAATAATTTGTTGATACCATCTCTGGCTGCAGATCTCCACCGTTATCCAAAATCTAAGTCATGATCACAGCAACAATTAATACTGTGCAATACTCACACATGCCCTATTTACATTGAAAGAGACAGACTTAAATCCATCCTTTAGGGAACTTGCTGGGTTGCTTTACACCACACACAAAGATACGCTAAGGCGAAGCTTCTGGCATTGCCAAGGGGTGGAAGGAGTACAACCCAGATGGGGAGAGGGAGCTGGGGGAAATCACTACATCTTAATTTTCAGTAAAGCCCAAGGGATAGCTGCACACAGTCACAATGGGGAGGGTGGAGAGGGAACAAGTGCTACCATTTTTATGACAGCAGCAGAGTTCATGGCAAACACACAGACTCACTTTTTTTTTTCCTTTTTATATTATACACAGAGGTATCACAATCTGAAAAAGGAAAGCGGGTTAAAAGGTGCCCCACACAGCTACTTTAGAGGCACACAGTCCCTGCAGTTATTACATAACCAGATCCTACTGTACACCTTACTCTTCCCTCCTCTCGTCTAAACATCACCACTGCTTCTTCCCTTCAACTGCAGCTCTGTTCCTTCTTTTCTTTCCTCTCTCGTGGGGATCGGCATTAATCTGGAGCAAAGATTTTCTGTAATCTGATCCAATTCCCTTTCAGAATCACAACACTCACACACAACTCTCATCCGATTCATTGCTGATACGACCACAGAATAACGCAAACACACACACGCTCACAAATAGATCAGCTTCCTTTCAGCGGTGCCACCTCTCTAATCCTTTTGCTGCTGGGGAGCTGCCAAAGCAGCAGTGCTCACCCACCCAAGCACACAAGCAAATGCACACAGGCACAGACACACACAGCCGTGCACACACACCACGTACAGGCCTAAAGGCACACAAAACTCATGAGCATAATGAAAACAATCATGTGTACGCCCACGCAGACAAACACACTCACGCACAGTCCCATATGCACCCACACGTTCATATTCATCCCAGCTGTAATGGAAAGACGCTTGACCAGAATCCCTCCATCCATTTACCAATTCACATATTCATCCTTTCATCCCGGCTTTTCTCCAGGCTTTAAATCCATCACTTATTTCTTTTTTCTCCTTCAATCATGCCTGTCCATACTCTCACTTCTACCCTGTGCCTCTGTAATTAACATTCAGGCCATCCTACCTCCCTCTCCATATCCTGGTTTTACACATTTACACATTTGCAACTTTGTTTTTATGCCAAGCAATTTTATGTACATAAAGAGGACAACATGTTTCGTCATCAAATTTGTAATAGGAAAACGAACATACTCCAGGTATCAAATATGAAGGATGCAAAGGCTTTCGCAGGTCTGAATGGGAGGGATACAACAATAAATTGATCCTTATTACTATTCTCATGGGAGGGGTTTTACTCAAGAGGTTATGCCAAGTGTGGTCCTCAGTGTGTGGGAACAGCTATGTTTCAGTAAAAATATGTTATGTTAAATAAATAACTGTGGCCTTATGTGATATTTAAATTGGCATGTAAACAAAGAATGGGTCAATTTATCCTGAGGGGGCATGAAAAGTGTTTGTTTTTAGGTAACTATTAGATTGATGAAATTTGGTAAAAATGTCAATTTCAGTAGTAGTAGAGGAAAAGTCAGGGCATCACCAAAGGCATAGATGACCTGTACAACTTGCATGGCAATCCATCTGACAGTTTGAGTTATTTCAGTCCTAACCAAAGCCGCGGATCATCTGAATTACAACACTGTCATCCCTTGAATCATGCCACTATCGCAGCTAATAAAAATAAAATTACTAAGCTATAGGTAATAGCTGTAGGACCTTCAAGTTATTTATTCTGACAAAATGGTGCTTTAGTTCAACTCCACAAGCGTAGTTTCATTTACCCATTGACTGAAGGGTCAGGCTAACACTTGTGGTGACTTCATGTTATTCAAGGACACTTGAATGGGTTGAATGCCAACACAGAAGGTAGGACCTGAGTCCTTCACTCTGAGGAATTCATCTTTAGTGACACCACTGTAATACAAGCCACTTTCCATAACCCTGCATGTTTTTACTCAGTGGTAGATAAGGATGTACGTGGTACCTAACAAAAATGGCAACTCCCATCAGACCCATAAAAAAAAGTCAAGCTGTATTCCACAAATAAACCACTTCTTTCTGAGGTGAGAGCTATTCATTTTCACATGCACCCTCCCTCTGTTCACTGCTCTCTGATCCTTCCCCCCTCTCTTCCTCTGCATGGCTACAAGTCAAAAACGTTTTTTCCCCCCACTGCCATCTTTCCATATGTGATAGTTGTCCTTTGCGGCACTTTCAGCACTCTCTTCTTCTCCCCTTTGCCAAGCCTTCAGACAATGTCTTTTCACCTAAAAAAAATCTAAGGAAATTTCATTTTAAAAATTAAGGGTGTCAAGACTTATTCATAGATGGACAGATGGCAGAAGAGCGGTACATGGATGGGACAGAAAAAAGATGAGGGAAGGTAGATGGTGAATGGAGCAGATGGCTGGACGACTAACAGAGACAAAGGAATGGAGTAAAAGAGGGAGAGAAAGATATCTGAGATAAATAGAGAATGATCTAGAAGAGCTATAATGACAATCCCAGCACCTGTAGCTTTAGAGCAAGAGAAACTGACAGGGTGTTAGGAAAAGGCTTGGGATGAAAAAAACTAAGTGTGATGTAAGAGTGATGAAAGGAAGGGCCACCAGAAGCAGCAGGGTTGAAAGGTTTAAAGCTGCACACATGCTGTACATTATGTACGCTACTCATGTCACTAAACTGTAGACAAACAGTGATGGAACAACAGAAGCCCTTTTCAGACATAGAACATTGCAGGCTTCATCTATTAAAGTGATGGCTGATTAAGACAATAGGTGTCCGCTACATAAATGTTTATAGATTCAGACATTATGAGACTGTTACAGAAAGAGCTACAATTCTCGGTTGATATTTGAAGCATGGGGTACAGTCTAGAGAGGGGACTTAAAACATTTTGCCATGTAAGTCTTAATAACCTGCTGCGTGTCCCCCCATATTTTATTCATTTATGTATGAAAGGGCCATAGTGTACAAGCATAGAAGAGCAAGTTTCCATTTGCTCACACTCTGTACGTAAAGCATTTTGCTGGATATTCATAATTTCATCCATGCAGATGGAGAAGACAGATGATTATTATTGTTGTACGAGGGATGTTGTGTTTTATATTAACTTATCTGACTTGAGACATGAATCTCCTCCTTAACAACTTAAACTTGGCATAATTACATCATATTTATTAACGTGATTATATAATAATTAAAGGGACTATATGTAGTTTTTCTACTAAAATGAATCCTTTTTTTATTGCCTATGTGTGAAGGGGTTGTAATATGACATTAAAATGATCCACTTGCCAGGTTTGGCTATTAACTCTGAAGGCATGTATCCCTATTTCTATTCGAAAGCTCCGGGTCGGATTTTCTGCAAAATCCAGTGACTGACACCTGCATGCGCGCTCCCGAGCCTCTCGCTGTGTCTACTTTGCACTCAGCAGCAACGACACTGCAGCTTATGACATGAAGTCTGCTAATACTAAGAAAGACCTGCTCCCAGCACAACACAGACTCCAACATAAACTCAACTTGTCAAAGCCTGCAAGAAATGATGTAATGGTAAAAAGCTAATATGGAGCGATTTGTTTACTATCCCATAGTGATGCAGCCACGAGCAGCTAACTAACGCTACAGTATCTCGGACCCGCCGCTGTTTGCTTCGTAACGTTCAATTTAGATTTATTGCCTTTTACTGATAGGTACACAGCTTCTCCACCTCTCAGTCGCTGTAACTCACGTGACCAACATAATATACAACCTTATATACAGTCTATGTATACAACCCAGAGGAAGAAGAGCCAGCCACTAACACTTCTTACAGTAAAGTTACTTACTGCGGTCTAACTGTTATAAAGTGTGATACAATCTTATAATATTCAGTCCAGCGCTCTACCCATTTCATTATGTAGCTGTGCTGACATTGCTGAGCCTCCGGTGACAGATTCACAGATAGTAAACATAGTTACTGAAAGCAGCAGGCGAGCTAACGATGTCTGCTAAATGCAGTAAATGTACCATGATCATGTAACGAACGCGGATTAGTTCAACCTGCAGCTGGTAAAACTATTACGGTAGAGTTGCAGTGGGAGTTTACCTGAGTTTCCACCATGTTGTGTGAAGCTGGCTCCCCTCCTGTCTACAGCCGCTCTCACTTTGCCTTTTTTCGTACTGTGCCGATACGCCGGTGTCTCGCTGCGCTGAATGAAGTAACGTTACGGCGCCGGTGTTGATCCGCCTCTGAGACGGGAACCTTGAAGTAACAGAGCCTGAACATGTCTGAGTGAAAAGCCAAGGCCTGCATGCTGTTGTTTCTGCGTTTATTGCAGGATTTCTGTATGAAAGCAGTTGTTTCGGATTCTGCTCGCTCATGAGTTCAAGCGAGCACGCGTACAAGCACACTCCTGGTTGCAATTTTAAAACGAAACTGCTAGTGGCCGCTGGAAACTACATAATGCCCCTTTAAGGTATGAATGCATCACTTTACACTTAAGGCAAGAAGAACTCAAGACAAAAGACAGAAAGTGGATCAAAGCGCTAATCAGGCTACTTTCAATATGGCTGGCCATCAAAATAAAGTGGCACAGAGCATCAAACAAAAAGTGTATATAGGCATTAACATTGATTTTAGATGCTTTGATGGAGATCTGCAACAAACATTGTTGTGCACTCCACCTGCATTATTTATAATCTGCCATTCTGCAGCCACAAACTGTTTCATGACACATCAACAATGATGTGGATACAAAAAAATAAAAATAAAAAAATAACGTATTGATCTGTCGATTTTTCTCACATTACTGAGAGATCCTGTGAACCGAATGGAAGCTGTAAGGCCATCAGCCAGCAGTGTAATGGGAGTTGTTCATAGTCTGGAAGCAATAAAGTGCACACACAGAAGCCAGAGAGATGGTGAGGGAGAAGAAAGGCAATACAGACAGATTTTAAATCAATACAGCCACAGAAGACACCTAACAGGAATTTACAGTGCTCGAGTGGACACAGCAATGTGGGCTCATAAAATCTAATGTTTTCAATCAATTAAATTTAAAAAAAGACATCAAAGTGCAAAGCGCAACCATAACTTTATTTGTACTGAAGCGGCAGAGATAGAAAGGAAGACTCATCCCAAAAATAACACTGCACGGTTCAGAGAACGTTTCTGTGGGCTGATTGTGTGCCAGCAAGGCAACCCAAACTGTCACATTGTATGACACCATAAAATAAATGCTATACGGTGAGAGTATGTGTGGCTGGTTCTCACAACTTATGCCACATATTGTTTTATTTGCTCTATTTTTCCTTTACCTCCTTGGCCCCGTAACCGTTACGTGTCCGTTTCGGTTTCCTGCAAAAAATCTCGTCTTCAACTTCGACCTTTCATGAAATGTCATTGACAGCTGACTTCCACATTGTTTCTTATCCTTGCAACCGAGGTCAAAACTAAAAAGTTTTCTTAATGCTTGGAAAAAAAATTAATCTGCACTTCAAAAGGAAAAAATCATATTTCGTTTTATGGATTTTATCTATCAGGGAACCAAATCAAAGCAAGAGACAACTAAAAGAGGAACAGTTCAGTTTTACAGCTTCAAAACTTCAACCATCCATCTTTCATTCCCACCTTCTTCCCCATCTTGCTGACTTCTGCGATATACGAGACCATAACGTTTTATAAGTGGCTTTCAGATTCGCTGCCACTTTACTGCACAAGCCTTCCCTCCATCTTTGTCTCTGCTCGCCTCAGCCTCTATCCCTCAATCTACTGCTCTTCCAACAGCTCAATATGTCACCCCTCCATTTCTAAATGAATGGTGCTGTCATGCTAGTATCCAGTGTTGGGCAGTAGCGTCGCTACAAGTAGCGCCGTTACTAGTTTAACTACATTTCTCAGTAGCTTGGTGGTAGCATCGCTATTTTTTTGAATCAATTAGCTTTTCACTAACGAAGCTCTTTTATTGACCGAGTAGCGCAGTAGCTTCCACACACGCTACATTTTCCCAAGCATTTGTGATGGATCAATAAGTGACACCACCGCCACACACGGACCTGTATGTGCAGCCGGCAGAAGCGCTTCCCTGTGATGGTGACATCACACACCGATCCTTGGCCTGATGTTTGCGACTTTGCTGCAGGGGAATAAAGACACGTGCGACGGAGTGTCTCTCTCTCTCTCTCTCTGCGATGAATGTTTAGGTTGTTTAGGTTGCAATGTTGCCAGAGCACAAAGTCACATATAAACTATAAAAAATATAGAATTAATAATTAAATGAATTAATAATATGATAATTAAGTTGCTTTATACAAACAATGGTTCTCCGTTTGTTGCACGAGGAAGTACATTTAGCAGCAATGATATGGCAGTAAGTAGGAGAGTTTCTGTGTCTGATTTAGCTCTCTTGCACACACGAGCAGGTTTTTAGTCTTTCTTCTATTGCTACTGTGGAATGAAGTTGGGTCAATATAAACTAGGCCTATGTTGTGTGTGCGAGTGTGTGTATATAAATATTTATATATAAATGACCTAACTATAAAACTATTAAAAAATTAAAAGTAGCTTAGATGTAACTAAGCTACTTTTGCCACGTTTCTGTAGCTTAGCTTGCTACTGGGGGGTAGTTTTTGTGTAGTGAAGCTTCATTTAATGTAGAGTAGCTAGTAGCTTAGCTCACTACATTTTCCAAGTAGCTTGCCCAATACTGCTGGTATCACTGTGTATGACCAATTTTGCTGGTGTAAAGTACTACCATGGCTGCCCTGCAGTGTGAAGTTACATATAAACGTATTACACTAATCTGATTCTGAAACATACATCTCTTTTACACTGCAGGTATTCTTAACAACGCACATGCTGAAAGGATTACAAACACTAAACTGTAAGAACAATTTTTGGAAAAGGCAGATTATGATTACACTGGGAATTAAAGCAAGACTGTTAAAAAAATAAAAAAGTCTTTTGAATGGAAAAACTCAATTCATAAGTGCTGAAATTCTACTGAAACCATGTACTCAAGGGTTTTGCCACTACAGTCCAACTTGTTCTGGTATGACAAGTAGCTTAAGTCAACTCAATCAATATTGCTATTATTATACAGATATTATTAGACAGATATTGATAGACTGACTAATTGTCACTAGTTTCCACAGTGGACTGTCAGAGATGCTCACAAGTCTTTGAGCTAGAGTCCAAGTCTTTGAGCTAGAGTCCAAGTCTTTGAGCTAGAGTCCAAGTCTTTGAGCTAGAGTCCAAGCCAAGTCTCAAGTCTCTTGCGGTTATTACAAATGTTGTAACACCTGCTGCGTTCAATCCAGGTTGCTAATAAAACTGCGTAACTATAAGAAATACTGTAACTAACCTATTTTCATTTACAGAGCACAACCATGGAATGTACAATACAATTATTGACGGCTTATTAAATACTGTAAGTCAAAACACTGCCCAGACTCTTAAAGCCAGTGTAACATTAATGAAATAAAACTGACGTTGCATAATCAATAATAAACCTGTCTGTTTTTAACTTACAGAGCACAACCATGCAGCCTAATGTACAATGTGTCTACAATTAATGACAGCTCAAACTACTGTAAGTCAACAAATGCTGTTGATTTTCAAACCCAGTGTAAAGTTAACTAAAACTAAAGTTACATGGTCAACAATAAAGCTGTAACATGTTTTTAACTTACAGAGCACAACCATGTAATGTGCAATTAATGACAGCTTGTAAACTACTGTAAGTCAACACACCCTGCAGACTCTCAAACCAGTGTAACGTCATAACTAAATAAAACTGTCAGGTTACACGATCAACAATAAACCTGTAACCTCTTTCCAGCCAACAGCAATAATTAAGGTGATGGTAGCCAGCGGGACATAAATACTTACGTTAATCGACCACCTCAAGTTTGGAAAGTAAACAAACGTTTATTGATCTTTTCATAATCAACGACAGTCGGAGTTAAGCTCTTGTAGGTCGTAGCTGAAGCAAGAAGCGAGCTTACGTTAGACGGCCAATGCTGAGCTGGTGGTGTTTACTCAGGGCATGTTACTATTTTGCGTTCAGCGCTTCTTTGTTTGGATCTTGTTGTATGAAGTTTTAGAGCCAAAGTTTAAGATGAATGGCTCAGCAGCTGCCGCCATTGTTTGTTGTCCTCTCTCACGTGCAGCCGCACGCAGCAGATACGTGTTACGTAGGCAGGTTATTGGTAACGAGGGAGGGAATAACAGCAAGCTCATCAGAAGTTTCCTAAAAACCAAACATTGTTCATGAGTCCCGCGCCTCGAGGCCAAGTCGAGTCTGAAGACTTTTGAGGATGAGTCTCAAGTCACTATGTGTGCGACTTAAGTCGCACTCGAGTCCGAGTCTGTAACTAGAGTCCTCTGCTCTGTGTCGGGTTGGGATGTGATTTTAGCTGAATCCATTACAAAATCTCCTTAAATAATCAGATCTTCTTGTCAAATCACTTATGAAATCTGACCAAAAAAACAACAATATTCAAAAAGATATTTGCCTCAGAGCTGCAAATACAGGTATGTTTAAGAAATGTTTTGACACCCCGATCATATCAAACAGATATCCTACCTTTTCCACAGCAGAGATTTTGACTTTACCAATGGCTCTGTTCAATTTTAACTGTCCCAGTAAGCCATGCCAGTGCAGCAGCATGCACAATGCAAGGGCCCTGGAACAGGCAAAACTAAAATGGTATGTAGCCATTGTAAATGTTCTCAAAGACATCTGGTTTTTGTGCTATAACATGCAAAATTGCCTGCTGTGGAAAAGGTCTACTGGTTGACAGGTTAGATTAATGTCCCGCCCCAACAACCTGGTTTAACAGGAATTACATAATTTGTAAGGAAGTACAGATGCCAATTCATTGTGTCTGTCAATCTAATAAGGTTCACATTCAGGAATGCTGAGGCCATTTAATTTAACTGATTGCTCCATCAATCATGTAATCAAAAATCTGTGGGAAATTACATATTTCTAAAGTAACCTTTCCCAATCACGTTAGCTTAAACGCTGATTTGGTTGAGTAAGAGACAAATGGGAAGGATCTTGAGACTTGCTGAAATGTTGAGACTTTATATCCCAAAAAGTCATGAGTGTGTGGTGAATTCAAATAATCACACACGCTGCCAGCCAAAATGTCAAGACTGTCTTATTCTGAAACTTTCCCATTACCCCTCCATCTGACTGCAGCCACTTTTCTTAAATCCCTCTTTTCACATCCCACTTACACCCTGCTACATTTTAAGTCGTCCCTTTTCTACCACTGCTCCTCCCTGATCTTATATCCGTCTTTTCGCCTCGTTCACCCTCTCCTATTCTCCGCTCATCCCTGTTCCCAAATCTCTCTTAATACAGGGTATTATTCCTTATTTTTAGGTAAGTCAGCCAGTCATGCCTCCCCCTTCTCTTCCACTTTGCTTTTATTTCTCTCGCTGAGTCCCCTCTGTCTCCCGTTCTGCCCTCACTCACCCTTCCCTCTGTCAGCAGTTAATGGAGGCATAATGAGCTTGTTGTCTATGAAATGATGAGAAGGAGGAGTGAATGCAGCTGCCTAATGATCAAAAGAGCACCGCACAACATACACACAGCTGGACAAAGACGGGCACACGCATGCCTATGCACAAATATAAAACTTACAACAACAAACACGGCCGCAAACAAAGATTAATGTTTGCCTGTGCACAGAGGTGTCTCTACTGAATCACAGACGCATTAAAAGCTATTCTCAGTGGAGATACACTATTAGTAACTTACGCCCAAGTCAGGCCAAAAGCTATTTTTCTTCCTCCTATGCTTTCGCTATGGCACCCTCACTTCAAGCATACCTCCCTCCCTCCATCTCCCTCCTTCACTCCCTCGCTCTTCTCTTTCTCCCTCTTTCACTCCTTCCAAAAAAGGTATTCAGGGCAGAAATGGGATTTCTACTTCAGCTGTGTACATGTGTCCGCATATTTGTGTGTGTGTGCACGCGTGCGTGCGTCACGCGTGTCAGACTAAGATTTGGCTGTAGTCTGTGCGACGACACCCACACTGCAGCATTTGACACAGCCGGAGGGAGCGAGGAAATGGAAAGCGAGAAAGGAGAGAAGAAAAGAGAAGGAAAAACGACAAGAGTGGCAACAAAATATATACACGAGGAAGGACGATTGTGTTTGTTCCTAATGATGCATGTGTGTTGTGTGTGTGTGGTGTAAGCATTGTGTTAATCCAACCCGAGAATGTGTAAGTCATGTGTTACGCCAGCACAGTATGCATGGGTTTATTTGCATCTGGGTCCTACACTGAATGCATGTTGTTTTGTGCCTACAGGGGGACACAAATATACATCCATGTCCATGTTAAGGTACATGTATAAACATGTTTATATTTACATCAATTTTTGTCCCCTGTGTGCGTATTTTTCTGGGGATCATATTAACCTATATACAGCCAACCCCATGCAGACCTAAAATGTAGAGGATTTTACACGGACCTACACACCACCTTGGACTCAAGTCAAATGTACTGTCACGGCCATAGGACAAACAAACAGGGGGACAAAGTACTTAAGCCTTCACAAAATTGACCAACTTGAAAATAAGTAAGCCACCATTACACACACTGCCATAAAGATCCATTGTATACTCCTGAACACCAATCAGCTCCAGATATGTTTTTCAGTTCTGTGATTGGTTAGTAGGTTTTGAATGAACTGTGTTCCACTCCTTTTATTTCAGACAAAATTCTTCACACATGTAAACAAAAGAAAACTAATAATTGTTAGTATTTCATTACAGTTTGCTCAGTCATTAATTTCAACAACCAGTCTCAATAACACATCATCTAATCACCATATGATTACACTGAAAGTTGATCAAATAGTTCAGAATCTTTTTCAGTGTTTATATAAATTGTACCCCCAACTTTTCATCCAGAAGCGTGACTAATTACCTATCATAGACACAGTACGGAAGACATTTGCAGGCGTAATACAATGCGTTAATTGCGTATCCACACTCCGTTTCATTTATAATTTCAATAGTTTGTTACCAGAAAAAAAAAATGCAGCAAAGCTTCAGCTCTGACACTAAAAAATCTAAACATAGAGCAGAGCAAAACAGAGAGAAGACGACAAAAAGAGTGTGGATGTTAGGAAAGATGGAGCATTGATGGTTGTTGTGTGTTGCACAGACAATTCTCACAGACATTGTGACAGGCAGACTGAGACAGTGCAGGAAAGAAAGGACAAAGAAAATCGGGGGGAAACAAAAGACAAGCAAGAGAAAGAAATGAGAAAAATGACAAATAGGGATAAACAAAAATAATACAGAGACAGTGAACTTAAGACAAAAAGAGGTAGAGAGTGGGTAAGAGATTTAAAAAAAAAAAGGAGAAGGAAGTGAAGAGAGAGAAGATGGTGAAGTAAGTTGACTTGTTCACATTATCCCATGTGCATAATCAGGGAGCTACACTTAACTGCTGATGCCAGTGAGTCTGTTAGACCATGCTTGTGTGTGTGTCCACTCCAGTTTCATTAAGAGTGCTTGCTTTCTTATACAAGTTAAGAGGTGAGGGAGGAGAGAGCAAATGAGGGGGGAGGGACATCTTCCATGTGTTGCAATATTCTGTTTCATTCTGCCTCCGATGCTGCGACCAATATTATTTGACCGAATGTTCACTCGTTGCTCATGCTTTGTGTATGAGAGAACAGTGCTCCTGTGAACTTGCTTGTTCAGTCAGAAGACTTTAAAAACTTTCCAATTTAATTTCCCTATAGGCAAATTCTCTTTCTTCCATCTCTCCTCATCAGAGAAATTCCACTCTTTACTGCACGCAGTAGCACATTACAGATACAATTCTTCTGTCCATGTTAGAAGATTTGTTTGGAAAATGTCTTTCTCATTTCTTCTTTCAGTCCTCAGAGGGCAGAGCTGGCAGGAAGCAGGGCAGTTGTGCACTACACTAGACCCATTTAGATATACTGTACATCATTAGGATGCTAAATAAGCAGTAATGTAGAGCTAGCTCGTCAGTGTTGCAAAATGAGGCCTGACGGGGAATCAACACCCCAATGTGATGCTGATGATTTCATTACAGGCTAAAGTGTAATTTACAAGCTTCTGTCAAAAAGTAACCCAGCACGCCTGTCATTGGTTGGGGACTAATGTCTTTTTGGCAGAAGCTGTCACTCGTTAATCCAATTAGAAATTAACTAAATGGACTAGACTTCCTGACTGCAGAGTTTAATGTCAAACTGTGGGTCATTGTGCTCGAATGACAGACCTCAGAATGTGTTCCTATAGCGGACAAAATCTAGTGTTCATTCAAACGGTGCAGCTCAAGGGCCAGCTCAATTGTGACCGCCGCTACAAAAATTTCCCCACACTCATTATTATATCAATGCGCTACTAATTTTCACTCTCACACTGTGCGAGCACAGTAGTACTCATCGCTCGGCTCGCTTCCTCTCCTCATTCCTCAGAACATTTACCTGACAGGTGCTGTTATAACAGCTGCGTAACTCCGAATCGCGAGGTGCGTAGCGAGCGTTCGATTGTCCGAGCAGCCGAAAGTGACTGAACGCGAGCGGAAGAAAATATTCTGGTAGTAAATGTACTGTGTTGGTTACGGTGTGCTAGCATCTCAATACCAAGCAGTCTGTGTTTTACAAACTGCTAGAAAAGTGAAAGTTTGTGCTAGCTGACATCTCCCCTCCCCTTCAGACTATGCAGCTGAGCAGGAAAGTTCATACAGCAGGCTGCAACTTTTGGCTGCTATGTAACTTAACATTAGCTCAATTTATAGAAAGTAACTGGAAGCTGTATTTTATTGCTACCTACTTGTCCAATATTGAGAACATCAGGTAAAACCTTCAACTAAACTGGTGTAGACTGCCCTGTACAAACTGTTCGTCCCAAATTATTTTTCAGTTTTCAGATGAGTCTGTAAAAGTGATTTAGGAAAAGAAAGGACGGAGGTGGCTCGCAAGCTGAGGTTAGTAAAGCAAATTAGTGATACAAACTAGTCCTTTTAAGCTAATGAGACGACGAATCTTTTTGGATTTTAATGTGCAAATAAAACGCCCTTCAGAAGGGAGGAGGTTTCTCATGCTGCCTATTTTTTATATTAATGTCTACAGATAAATATCAGAAGCTGTAAAAAGAACACACAAAAGGCAAACATGAACAAACGTATCTATAATGATTCTGAGGTCACATTAACAGGGTTTTCCTGCCGTTAAGGCTTAGGGGTGATGCCCAAAACGTGGTTTGCCATTAATGTAAAATCATTGCGGAGAGCATCATAAACAACCAAATTACTTTCCCCTAATCTAATGGTTTTAGGTCTTCCCCAGTACAGATTTTTGGGTGTTTATTATCAGAGATATGGTGAAAGTAATGGCCCAATGAGATGTGAAATTACATAATTTTCATTGGAAAATGTAAAATTTACTTGGATTCGGGGACCCACTCCCACCCCCCCCTGACCAACACCAAAACATTCATCTAAATCTCACATCAAACTATGTGAAAACACTTCATACATTTTAAGCTATTCTAATGTGCATTGTATGCTCATGGACAAGAGCAATACCGCAGAGGCATGCTGTGTTGGGGTTTTATGTTCAAACATACTACGCACTACGCGTACAAAAAACTATTGCTTCACCTCTGCTGCTACAACTCCATCCTAGGGGAAACAATGGAAACAAAAACAAATTAACCAAAAATTGCCTCTGAGCCTCCCACCAACAACACAACATTTTATGCTCCCTAAATAAACTTCAAATAAAGGATTCTTACACGTTTGTAACCGCTGTTTGTCTGCAGTAACTAAGGATCAAAGTCTTTTTTGGCAGCCGGTGTCACTTGTTAACTTCATTAGTAACAAACACACTAGCAGGCTTGTTTGCACAGTGATGTGGTAAGCTTTAAAAATTATTTATGTAAACTACATCACGCTGGGTTTTTTGTCTGCAGGACCCGATGCAGTGTAATGAGAGACACCTTTGCCCAGTGTGCCCCATGTATGTATGGCCAGAGTAGAAGCCAATCCAGTTGAGTGTCCTCACCCCCAATGACCGACATAACGTTTTGGCTTTTGTTTCATCACTTTTTCCTTTTACACAACACAAGATGCTCATCCACCCTCTACACTGCTGATGTTGTCCATGTGACCCACCTTTTGTTATCATTTATTTTGACTAATGTATTATTAATACATTTACTTAGGAGTATTCAATAAATGTGTCTCCGGCATTGTCCCAGTCCACGGTAAAGGTAAATGGTCTATACCTTTGCAGTCTCCTGACCACTAAAAGCGCTTTTTTACACTACCCTCGCATTCATCCATTCATACAATGATGAAACAGAAATTAACATTCACACACATTCCTAAGCAATTTAGGATTCAGTATCTTGGCCCAAGGACACTTTGACAAGCAGACTGCAGCAGCCCAACTGTGCCCAAAAGGTGTGGTCGGACCAGATTTTACCTGGCAAAATTAGGAAAAGCAGATGGCATGGGAAGGCTTGTAAACAAACTAAAAGGAGCTACCATGGCTAGCAGGGTAACGACAGCATTTCACACGTTGTGAATTATACAGCTTCTTATCAAACACTTGCATGGAGAATATAAACAAGAATATTTTACCAAATGAGAAAGTGTTGCTCATAACATTAACATTTGATTAAGTGTCCCTGTAAACCAATATCAGCAACTGGCTCACTTAAATGTCGTTATTACTGTTATCAATCGCATCTGTGTCTGCTGTGAAAAGGGACGTACAGACAGCACAATAAAGCACAAAGGTTACATTCACTACATAAAGCACTTTGTTTACAACCACAATCATTTGACCCATGACTGCCTGCAGAGTCATTTTAGCTTTCAATTTTCATTCCAGTGTTATTTTGTGGATAATTTAGACAATGTTGTCCTACTCATTTGTGTCTTTGTTTGGCATCTGAGGTGTTATGGTTATTTTTTTAGTTGGCGGGATGTTTTGATCATTAGTTTTGATCTCACCTGCATAAATTAACTTTTTATTTTAATGCTTTAAAGCAACGCAATGATTCAAATAAGAGCTTAACTTTGCAGTTTGAGTACAGTCATTCTTCTATACCGACCACTGCTGCCACCATCAATAATTCAGAAGCGTGCACACTTTTCACTCTTCTCTATGCTCATTACTGCACATTGTGATACAAACAGTGTAAAAGCTTGCTTACTCCCATCTTGCTTTCTCCTCCACTCCATCCTTCCACCTTTCCCTTGGCTCTAATTTCAGAAAGCACAGTTGGCTTGAGTTTCCCCCCAGCTGGCGGAAAGAATCAATAACCCCCCCACCCCCGTTTTGTTTTTCCCCTCACTTCCTCTGGTCTCAGTCCCTGCATCCTCTGACCACCTCACTTGGTTTCTATATACTCCCAGCATTTTTTTAAGTCTCCTCTTTTAACAGCAAGTTTATCTCTCCTTTACCTTTTCCCTCCATCTTTTTCCTTCTGCTTTGGGCTTTGGGGTATGTTGCTGTCTCACCGTCCAATCCTGCATCTAGGACCTCCAGCCATCCATCCCCTGATCTTTGCCTCCCTTATAGACAGTCTCACATCGTGCCATTCCTCTCTAAAGGATGCTATTCCCAAACAGTCTTATATGCTCATCTTAAATTCACATAATCCCATACACACTCCCGTTCATAATCAGCAATAAGTAAAGCACCGGCCATTTCAATGCCACGTTTACTGCTGGGCTTACATTTACAAATGCATGCAAGTGCACACAGGCTTGAGGAGACAAGTCACAGAAGTGCCAGTGTCACTCCAAGACTACAGCGATATGCATCCAACATTACACACACCAGAATCGGTCTTTGCTTTGTGCAGACAATGAAGCCCACTTCACACACACATACAGATACTGATGAAAATGGAGGAAAGTAATCGTTACTTACTTGCACTTAAATCGTCAAAATAATTTTCATGTTACGCTAGCTTGTAGTTACAGCTGTCATCTTATAAAACTTTGTTTTTGACTTGTTTTGTCAATGCTGTTGTGTTTGTGCCTCCTTCTGACCACTTGTCAATCAAACAGTGTGACCAATACTGTGACATTGTATTTCTAGGGCTTTCTGTGAAACTCAGTTTCACTACCAGGATTCAAAAAACAAGCCACTGGGTGTTAACAGCAGCTTTCTTGGCTCATTATAGATTGAATGACAGAGCGGAGCAAAATGGATGTATTCAAATGTAAATCATAAATATTGGCACGGATAATCTCATTTGATTCAGGTCAAATTCAATTTGATTAGAGTCTAACACATTCAAATAAATTAGACAATTCCCAATATTGCATAAATATGAAACCTTTTTATTCCACATGCAGAAAGATATGTTACTTTTAGACTTTTAGACTTCCATGATGTAGATTTTTCACACCATGCTGCCCTAGTTGTATCATTTATAACAAGCCTCCACATAACATTTAGGCGTAGTCGAGACCCCGAGGACCATCATGAGTCATAATAATCGTTTTTTATTTTTAGTCTCAGACAGATTAAGGACATTTCTACTTTGGCATTGTTGACCTTCCTATTTTAAACTGTAACTAAAAGACGACAGAGGAAACAGAGGACGAGTTAGAGCAAATAAGCTGAGCAGCACAGACGCCAAAGACGAAAGAAGCAAATTTGTAGATTTAGATACTAAAGAGGAGAGGGACGATACAAAGAAGAGCCACAGAAGGAAAAGAGAGATAACAGAGTAAGACACCGAAAAGGAACTCAAGATAAAAAGACAGAAACACATGAGGCAGAACATATTTAAGTAAATTAGAGAAGGAAACAAGACTGGGAGGAAAAAACTGGAACATTTTTCAACTAGCCCATTTCCAAATTCTGGTATTCTTGATGGAATATTAAAATATGCTTTCAGGGCAAAAGTGCTGGTAGTTTTGAAGTCAAAAATGGGACCACAGAGCCACAAACACACACACGCGTGCGTGTGTTTATGGCTCTGTAAGTAGTAATAATAATGTTTACAGTACACTGACCACCTCCAGGGACCAACTGTCAATCTGAGTTTATGAGCCCGTGTGTGTGTGTGTGTGTGTGTGTGTGTGTGTGTGTGTGTGTGTGTGTGTGTGTGTGTGTGTGTGTGTGTGTGTGTGTGTGTGTGTCTCTCTCTCTCTCTCTCTCTCTACTGGGGACATGACTCGTCTGAGTGAAAGCGTGTCATCTCTTCACTCACCGTCACCATGGTGATTGACAGCAGAACTAATTCCACGTTTAACACCCTCGTGGACTGAGGGACGTGCACACAAACAGAGCTCATGGAGGGACACTGAGCGAGAGGCCTGACACACCACACAAGATGGTAGCAATGAGACGCACTCGAAAGCAGTGTTAAATGTTGCATATTTTTTTGTTTGTTTCATTTGTTATCTAAATATATTATTAAAATATTTATGAAATTTTGATATTTTATCATCTTCTAACTCATTATTTATTCCCATTGTTTTAATGTCTGCAACCTTGTCAATTGTGCAGCTGGCCGTCTTGGCCAGGACGCTCTTGGAAAAGACATTTTTAATCTCAATGAGTTTCTTTCTTGTTAAATAAAGGTAAAATAAAATAAATATACTGGAGATTCGGACTCTACTCGGACTTAAGTCACACACAGTGACTTCAGACTCAACTTGAGACCCGTCCTCAAAAGACTTCATACTTGACTCGAGGTGCAGGACTCGTGAACAATGTTCACTTTAAAGACATGTCTTCTGAGCTTGCTGTTGCCATCCCTAGCGTTACCTACATAACACATACTATGTATGTGGTGAATGCCAAATAGGTTAGTAACCTATTTACCTATCTAACCTTCTCTAGATGTTATGAAAAGATGAATGAACGTTTGTTTACTTGCCAAACTTGTGTCAGTCGATTGACAATCATTCCCGTCCCGCTGGCTGCCATCACGTTAATTTATCATCGTTGGTTGCAAACAGGTTGTAGGTTTTTTTGATCATGTAACGTTACAGTGTTATTTCGTAACGTTACACTGGGTTTGAGAGTCTGGGGGTTGTGTTGACTTACAGTAGTTTACAAGCTGTGATTAGATGCCGCAGTGCTATTATTGAAAAGGTGATGTCAGGCTACAAAAACACTCCTTTCTCATTCTTTTAAGTCACTTTTTAGGTTTATTTCAAGTGCTTCAATGTCTGAAATACGAAAGCATTTTGTAAAATTTATGGGGTTGTAGACATGTACCTCTAGGCTGTGTATAGACCAACTGTAAATGTGTTTCCCCTGAAATAAGACAAATATTTCATAATAAAAAGCAGGGTTTCCCCGTAATAGTGGAAGATAAGGGTCTTAATGTACAAAATTTTCATTAGTCGGGTAGTCCTAAAACCTCAAACTCCATTCGGGAGCTGTGCCTTATCACCAGGACAAAAGTATCAGGGGATTGCTGCAACATAGACGTCACTTTCCGGCACACGGCTAACTCTAGGTGACATTAGCTAGTTAGCGGTCCTATCGGCTCACTTTACCCGGACTTGCAGCTCAGAGTACCCTTACATCCTCCACCTGGAGGAAGAGGTTTCAGGCCCGGGGCGAGGGGAACCAGCAGGGAATGCTGGCGGTGAGCGGTGCCGGCATGAGCACCAGAACTAGAGCCATGTGAGCAGGTAATGGAACCGGGCTCAGCAGCCTCCCAGTAGGAGGTAGGAAATTGGGTACTTTTACCTACCCCTAGTGTAAATTTAAACAGATTTGCTCTGTAGCTGAGCATAACCAAGAATACATCTTCTAATATTCTATTTTTTCCTCCATGTGAAGGCCAAAACCCACAATTACTTTCATTCTACTGACAAGTTCTTTCTATTTGCTAAAATAACAGTATTAATTTAAATACATAAATGAGCAGCACTGTTTCACTGGGTGACATGTTCCTTATGACCATGAACACAGGCGATTTTATTCAGTCAATCCCACATACATCGTCCTGTTGTCGTAAATGTCCACTAAAGCAACCAAATCAATTCGTGGCTGAAAATAACCCTACCAAATGTAATACTGTCTGAGTAATGTTTGCTAAAAACTGCAGCACCCAGCTGTTTCAGAAAATTAAACTACACGTTTGTGACCTAGTTTTAAAGATTTACATCTTCAGTAAGAATGAATGGGCTTGGGGATGAGTGCCGCAGTAGGGACGACTGAACATAGTGAGACGGACAAAGACATTCATTTTGATCTCTTCAAGGGACTTCTTTCACAAGAATATAAAATTACACCAGCGTTATTCTTTAATGGTGTTTTTCAAAAACAAAACATTGACAGCCTGTAGTTATAACACTGAGTACCACGTGTTCAGCACTGTGCTATCCCACTTGCACACAGATGTATACACAATTGCTTTGTTCAGAGTGCTGATGAGTTGCAGACATATTTGTGCCTTTGAGTAGCAGTTCTCTCAGGGGAGGGAGAGAAAACAAGCAGGCAGACACAAGCAAAGCACTGAACACAAACAACAAATTATTTCTCCCCTGTTCTCTAAAACACTCTACCAGAAATGATGCTTGCCTTCAAATCATCTTGCACAGATTTCCAATCTTTGTCTCTCCATGTCACACTTAAAACACGGCAGCAAATTAGAATGCTCTGCCCTCTTCCACTCCTCTCGCTTCAAACAAGGTAGAAGTAGTCTTACTGGTGCCAGCTTCTATGTCAAATAATTTCTGTCAGAAACAACAAAAGTTCACCTAGTACCAATTCTTGCCATCCAAAAACAAAAAAAAAAAAAAAAAAACGAAGCAGGTGAAACTATGTGAGTTACAGTGTAAAATGCAACAGCCTCAACTGTCAACACTCTTCACCCACACAACTGCCAGAGTTGAATTCCTAATTACAGCTGCAACAAAGTATCAGACAGCAACTCCTCCTCACGGTTTTGAGGTTAAACAGATAAATATGCCATAAATCAAAAATACTACTCTCATTTTGAGCAGACATCCTGTGTGAACAATGTTTTGCCATTCACACATATACAGAGCTAATGCTGTAGTGTGGCTTTAAGCAGGTTCAAACTGTAGAATCAGTTGACATCAAAAGAACAAAATTCATTACAGCAGCTCAAAAGGCTTCTTCGTTTTGGATCACAGACTCAGTTTCCCTTTTGCTTATACTCCTTCACAGCAGCTATCTATGCCAAATCCCAAATCATAATATAAAGGCTTGAAAAGAATGAAACTTGCTGCCAAATTGCAACATAAAGAGAGCTCCAAGATTCACTGGAAAATGTGTGGATCAAGTGAAAAAAGAAGTGTTGGAGAGACACTAGAGACAAGTATCTAAAAATTGACAAAAGCAGGGTCTCTTGTATTACTAAATCTAGGGTTGAATATAAAAACTTATGTTCCACAGCAGAGGACAACTCAAGAACCAGCCACGTTGAAGACATCACACTACCAGATCTAGCACTTCTAGAGACAGTAAAAAAAGGACTTGTGCATAATCTGCTGTTATTATACGGTATGTTTAATTACTACAGAAGGTAAACAGCCCTAACCAACCAAATGATCTAACTGACCCAAATGCTACATTATAAATTTAGCCACTTAAACATAACACAAGTAAACACACAATGCATTTTAAATTAAGGTTTTTATTATTAAGGGGAAAAAATCCAAACCTATATATGGCCCTGTGTGAAAAAGTGATTGCCCCCTAAACCTAATCACTGGTTGGGTCACCCTTAGCAGTAACAACTGCAATCAAGCCTTGCATAGCCTCAAACATCCCAGTTTGAGGCTATGCATGTTTCAACCCATGCTAAAAAAGAGAGGGCATGAAATGGATAGTGTGACAGAACAAGAAGATGCAGCCTTTCCTCTGAAAGTAGTAATGAAAAACATTGTGTTTTCAGCCATCCAGCAGTCTAGCAAAAAAAAGGTGACTTATCTTTTGCCAAACGGTCCCAAATATCTCTTCCTAATAATACAGATACAGCCAGTCAGCAACAAATAGACTTTTTCATGTGTAAGTGACAACTATCTTTGGGCAGTCAATGCAACTTTGTAAATGTAATAACATTTGTCAAATTTAATCTTCATTGTCTGAGGCATGTGATTTTATGTCTGTGTGGTTATAGTACAGTGTTTCCCAAACTCTCTCCTGGAGGCACACTAGTCCTACATGTTTTTAGCTCTCTCCCTTCTCCAAAACAACTGATTCAAATGATCAACTCGTTATGAACTGCTGAAATTGCTAAAATCAGTTGTGTGGGAGCAGGTAGAGATTTAAAACATGCAGGAGTAGTGTGCCTCCAGAAGAGGGTTGGCAAACACTGTTATAGTCAATCAGTCCATTTGTGCACAGATATCGCATGCCTCAGACAACCATCAATAAGTTATGTTTTCGCTGACACCGAGGGGTTAATGTCTAAATGCAGGTATTAAACCTCTCTTCCTGTCCTAAAAACAAATATCAAACAAGTAAAACCAAGCAGAGGGAGCCCGCTGCTACCTGCAGCTCTATCTACTCCAGACTGGTGTATTCGAAATCTTCTCAACTCACTGCAGATGCAAAACTACACAATACAACTGCTGCACAGATGTCGGAGGTATTAAAAGCAGCACATGGATGAATGAGTAAGCAATGAAGCGCCCAATCAGTGGGCCAATCACCATGATTATAAAAATTTCAAACTGCGATAGTGAGAGGCTTCACTAATAAAACTAATCAGGAGTGGCTAAGATATTGCATGGGTTGGTTAAATGAAATGTCCGCCATAGTCCATCCCCTGAAAACAAAGACAACAAATCCTCAACATGGCAGCCGGACAATCGGAGCGCTGAAGAGAGGAAAACAAACAAAAACAAAACAAACTAATACAGTTACAAACAAGTATACAAATTCAGCTGTCTGAGACTACACAACAGCATGAAGGGCCATTTGACAGCGTCTCTGATATTCTTGTGAGCGCTGGCTCAAATGCTTTTTAGCAACTTCCTGTAGCCGTCAGTGTTGCCAGGCAACTTTGTTCTCCAGGACATTATATCAGGAAATGCTGTGGCTTGCAGTGAGTTCAAAGACTGCACCGTTTCTCTGAAAGACTCAGATGGAGGCTGCTGATAATAGAAGATGGGCGATATGCACAGACGGTGAAATGAAGGAGGACAGAGAGCCAGCACTGTGGAGCCGCCATTAAGACCAGATAAGAGCAGAGAAATAGCAGGTCTGTGTCGGGGGAGCAGGAGGAAAATGTGTGTGAGCATAGAGAACTAAGAGTGGGAACAGTCCACACTATCATCCAGTGTATATTTCTATTTATACAGAATATCTGTCTGTGTGTACACCTAGTGTGTTTTTAGAAGAGTGGGAGTTCACTTTTTGTGAAGTGGTCTAGTCAGGGTCTGAAACTAACAATTCTCACAGCCTGCCGCTATGGTGGGCAAGTATTTTATTTTTTTAATTACTAACGCAAAAGTCGGTCATCTAGCAACTACTAAACAAAACTTGATTGTGATTATCTGGCAACACTCCAGCTACCTCCAATAGTGTTGCCTTTTGGCAGCTGGCAAACTAACCGGCTGTCACTCAGGACAGACATCGCCTCTTCCACTGGCAAGTTTGGTTTGAAACACCATCATAGATATTCCCTGAGCTGACTGGTGTGTGTGTGTTTTGTGTGTGACGTAGGCGTGTGTGCTGATTGCCACAATGCGTACTATGCTAATTTCAGACCCTGGTTCTAAGTGTGTAGGCACGAGCAAAAGCAGGATGGAATGTAAGCGTGCACTTAGGCAACAGGTGTGAGCACACACGATACAATAGCGTTTTAATGTCTGAAACACTATGCCATTACATTCTAATGAGCTGTGGAGATTAAAATGAAAAGGCTCTAATTACACAGCAAATTCTACTGGACGCATTAAGGTGTCTGAGCGACTACATTTGAGTGCAGTGCTGAAAGAGGCCGCATGTCTCCACAAGAATAGTAAACTAGAGGAAACTGGCCACAAACACCTGCAACTGTGTGTTTGTGACTTTTATGTCAGCACACGTGTCCCATCTCCATTATTGTCTGTTCTGTAAAGACCACAGAACACATTAAAAATAAATGTCGCCCTGCACACAAATATAAACCTAGGCTGTGACACACACACACACACACATTAATACCCAACTAAGAACCAAAGTTCAGCCTCAGCGCTGCTTGGGGAGCAGGTTTCAATACCTGCCGTGAGAGCTGGGCTCAGCTCTGAAGTGGAAGCTTTCACTGTGGGGACTGACACAATGTGAAATGCAATCACAACACAGAGCAAGGAAATGCAATGACAGGAAGGGGTGGGTGGAGGGGTTTGTTGTCTGGAACAAGAAAGAAGGACGACGAGGCAGAGAGAAAGTGAGACCCCTGGTGATAACCTGCAAATGCTGCAGGTTTAATCCTTTAGCTGTGTTAGCTTCATGCTGTATACACGTCTGTATTACTACCCTTGTGAGGACTTATCCAGTGCCAGAACTGATCTAGGAGAGTGCTTTTACTGGAATTTTCTGCTATTTCATGCAAAAACATCTATGCCTTACTGTAAGTTCGAGACAACTTCGATCATCTTCTACTATGACAGCTTAGATTATCAATTACATTGTCTGTTTCTGTTCTGCAAATCTGATCAGGCACATTTTTTTAACATTGGTTTAGTATAGCGCAGATATTTTAATAAACCTCTCATATATCCATTACATGTAGCCAGACGCAACTTCAGGAAGTCCATGCGACAGTCCAGCACAACCTAGCACCACAATTTGTTGTTTTTCCTAGTTTCCAGTCTTTATGCTAAACTAAGCCAACCATCACCTGGCTTTACCTTCATATTGTTATGGCAACCATCAGCGCACATAGATGCAGCAGCCGGTAGCTCCTTCAAACTTCACTACTACGTCCCCTGGGGCCTGAGTACTCTGTGTGTGTCTGTGTGTGTGTGTGTGTGTGTGTGTGCACCTGGCCCAGTGAGCCCAGTCTATTTAGGCCTGCCCATCCAGACGCCAGTGGTGGTGCTTGTGCCTTCCACACCGCTATGCCACATTGTTCTTTTGCTTTGTTCTGTTTAAATCAATTTATATTTATTGTTTAACCATAGTTGCATCCTCCTTCGTTGCACCCTGAGAGCCAGGGTCATATCAACTAAGCAAACATATGTTACCTTTGACAAAAATACAGTTTTTTACGAGACAGCAGCAGTGGCGATCCACCAACCCGATCAACTGGACCAGGAACCACGGCAGAATGATCTGGGTGTATATGTGTAAGCCTTTGTAGGCTGCATAGTCTTTGTATAACTGTGTATATTGTACTGTACATGTCTTTTTTTTTTTTATGCAAATCAAACACATAACATGTTTGGTAAGATAGTGGGAGTTTTTTTACCCGATTTATATTTTGCTGAAACAACAGTTGCTATTGTTAATATCACTATCATGTTCTAATTACTAGTTACATGTGTATATTTATCAACTTTCTATAATTCAATGACTAACTTCCACTCTTTTACCTCCATTTTTGAATTTTAGGGTAATTTTAGCCTGTATCCTGGCTTAGGAGGAGCACTGAGCTTGAAACATGTTACCATCCTTTAACAGTCTCTGACAATCATCCTTTACTCACGCATTTTCGTTTGTGTGTGCATTAAAAGTTATAAGCATATCAAGGAGCTTGAGTTTGTCTCTGTTATACACGTTCTTTTGCAAATTGAGCAGACAGCCTTGACAGACAGAAACTGAAGTATGCTACCGATACAGGCAATTAGGTTAGGTCTATCTATATATGACGTCAAGTTAACCCTGAAATGCAAATTCAGCAAATAGAGCTCGACAATGAAATCATTTCATTCATCTTAAATTTAAGGTTTGGAAACAGCAAAATCCTCCTCCTGCATGCAACAACAGTAAATGCTCTCACAGACTGCCTGTCGCAGTCGCGCCTGTGTGATAGAGCGGAGACATGTCCTTGTACCGAGTCAAGCGAGGTCCTCTAAAGAATAGTAACCATGAGTGTGCGTGAGCTTGCATGCATGCTGTACCCTTGTCGGTACCTGTCATCCACACATTGTCATTTAGGAGCGACATCACACATCACTCTTGTGTTTCAAATAATACGCAGAGAAAAGTCACGGACAAGAGCTGACCGTTACTGTGCGCTTTTAAGAGCAGCAGCAAGTCAACTTAAAACAGACAGACTGGGTTACGTTGTGATGTTACTGCACAGTGATGTCTCACACACTAACAGTCACTGCAGTGTTTAAGACTGTGGAATTACATGGGGGGGGTGAATAAACCTCAGATCTGTAAACTTGCTTCTTCTTTCTCTAATAGTAAGCGTGTCAATGTGGAGACTTAGACAAGACCTTCTCACCCCAAAGATACACGTATGTTTTGGACTAGGATTGAAGTTGAGAGAATGTAAATTTTGAGAATTAAACTCACTAGAGTCAGGAAACTGGAGAAGACCACGTGTCCATTTAGACAAAGGAATATAGCACAAAAATAAATAAAATCAACCTGGACCATCTCGTCTCTGCCAGTGCTACCAAACAGTAGGCTGAACCACGGTTTGGCTGTGAAAAGCATTACGTTAACAGCTTACAGTTCAGAAAGAGTTCTAATTCTTAGGCTGATCAAATAATCAATTAAGTTGGTTTAATTTCCTTGTTCACAGGGTGGTGCCCCGACAACTAGTTTTTTATTAAAAGTGTTTCTACTACATACTGTAGGGAGGGGAAAAAAAATAATCACTACTGCAGCAATGTTGCATCACGGGCCTTGCGTAAAGTTTCTATCCCTCTCTTATATAACCACTTCTCCATCATCAAGGTCACTTCTTTGGCAAATCACTACACTCATCTCCATCCTCCTCTCCTGTGCTCTTCTCTTTTTACTTCTATCCTTTCCTCAACTGGGCCATTACCTGAAAAGGCCATTACTTGAAATCTCCTCTGAGAGATGAGGCTTGACTTTTAAGTGATGCTGTCATAGTTGAGCCAACTTTTCAGCAACACTAAAGCCAGACAACTGTGCTACAGATGAGTTTAAAAAGGCTACACACAAATTGAGCTTTCACTCTGCAGTGAATGTTTTCGCTTCCCTTTTTTTTTTTTTTAAACCTAATCAGAATGCGCAATGGGTGACATCAAACTGTTGGAGAAATGCACTCAAAACCTGTACAAACATTCATTTCCAGTATTGCATTTGTGTCTGCACTGTTGACATCTATTTCCACCCATTTTCAATTTCCATTTTCACAGTTTGGCAAAGCACTAATGTCCCCCTCATTTGAATCACAGGTAGATAGCGCATTAAAATTCCTGGGGAGAATCCAGTTGTTATGCGGACCAATTACAGACAGAAAAATAAACAGCGTTCCAAATTTGCTCTGACTTCCTAAATACAACCCAAAACTTGAGCGTCCTTGCCAGGAAAGCTTCAGTGAATCATTTCTGCTCAAATCTGCCAACTTGTTTTAACAAGTGGTTAAAACTCTAACACTGTACATTCAACCTGCCAACACCAGCCTAGACGTTTTAGAGGAAATACTGATTCCTAGTGAATAAGCTCCCTTTAATATCCGGCCACAGCCACATGAATATTTAACATTATTTTAATACACACCTATTCATTTTGTACACTCAATGATTTCAAAGAGGATTAAATAGAGGTTCTGTCAAACCTTTTTCCCCACTTCCATTCACACAGGAGCATTTTCCCTAATGTAATGGTCTCATTAACCTGAACCCTAGGGGAATGCCTTTGACACTGAAATAAAAAAGAGGGGAAAGGGAGAAACCACAAGAGCTTTGTGGCCGATTGGTATTAGCTTCAGCTCAAAACACACACATACGTACCTGTCTGGCGAGGTTAACAGCATCAGCGTGAAGTCGGTCCCTCAGATGAGGGTCCAGTTGGAAAGCCGGCGCAATCTCCACAACCTTAAAAAAAAAAAAAAACCACAAACAAAAAAATGGCTTTTATTGAAAATGCCACAGTGAATTTAACACTGTCAGAATAGAAATGCAGCACGCTGACAATGTCAGGATTAAAAAACTAATTTGCATATTTCAACTCATTGATGTACACCTACAAATCCAGATAGTGTACAGTAGGTTTATCAGAGCTTTTGATGAACCACAACATGAAGCTTGTACACCATAAAATTAAAAAAAAAAAAAAAAATGAGCTGAAAGATGCTAAAACGCCACACAGCATGACACAAAACTACTTATCAAAGCACTCCCTGACTTTGCTAAAAACTGATTCTTAAAAACAGGCAGCAGAAGTACCACACATTTGCAGTTGGTTTCCCTCCTAAGTAGTGCTTTAGCTTCAGGAAAAACAGACAGTGAATCGTTCAGCCTTTCATTTGGTCTTGCCACAGCTGCTTGGTGGGTGGGGTTCGCCATGTTGGAGGCTGATTTATTTCGTTCCACTTTGTCAAACAAGTGAACGCATCCAAAAGAGGTAACTGAATCCAGTTCAAAATAACGTGACCCATGTCTGATTTAAAAAACTAAAAACCACAAGAACTCAATTTAAATTTTTTATCAAATCTTACTGCCCCCCCAAAAAAAAAACATCTCCAAGTATGAATAGCACTTCTAAGACACAGAGAAAAGCTAAAAATATCCTATCAGCACTCTACCATCCCTAATCTATTTCAACAAGCAACTATTCTCGTTTCTGAGATTCAAAAAGATCTTAGATTAAGGGCAAAGGCAGATTAAGTCTCAGAGTCAAACAGCAGCCGCTCTGGCATGAATGGAGCTGCTAACATGATTATCATCTATAATTTGATTAAAAAGGGAAAGGAAGAAAGTAATGAAAACATATGATTGAAACTGCTTTGAGGTGACAATATGTAATGAAATACTACACGTTAATCAGCTTCCTCTGATGAAAGCATTGTTATTCTGAGCGACGATTGGGTGACAATTTCTATTTTCTTTTTCATGTGGTATTCAGACATTTTTGTCATTTTGACAATCAGGTAGTGCTTAATACCCGATTCCTTTTCTGTACCAGCCCAAAGAATACGGGAAAAATAGCCCTGGCTAATGAATCAATTCAGAGCTCTATACCCTTAAAGAAACAGTTTTTGTTGATCCAAGTTGATTTGGCATTATGTAGTAATTATGTAGCTACTGCAGTTGTTGCCAAGACTGCCTTTCACACAGCATTAGCAGTGGCAAATTTTTATTGGTGTATAATCCTCTTAGCCCCTGCAGGACATCTATGCTACCCAGGGCCACCAGGGCCATAATAATCACGGCCATAATCACCTTATTTGGTAATATGTTGCTTAATTGGCCTGTTTGCCTAAATAAAAAAGGGACATTAAACACTTAAGCCTTTTGTATATTCAGTAGACTGCAGAGCTTGAGAGTGTGATTCCTGCTTAGGACCTTTGTTTCATGCCCGCCACCATCACAGCCACTTCATGCTAATCTATGTTACACAGCAGAAATGCTATGAAGATAATCTTAAATAAATTGAGGACGTCACCTTTTGGTGTCTCCGCTGAATGGAGCAGTCTCTCTCATAGAGGTGGATGACGTTACCATATTTATCACCTGGGGGGAGAGAGAGAGAGAGAAACGTCTAAGTGCTTTGGAAACCAAACAGACAGATTCAAAATCCTGACTGCCGCGAGACTGCCTGACTACCTCTGGCAGCCAGAGGTATCTGTAAGCTGGACTACGCAGTCTGTATCACAGATTTTGCTTTAACGTGTGGGGGGTCCACAAAAAGACGAATTGTGTTTCAATTAAAAAAAAGTGACAGTCTAAAACGTTGTTCAGTTTACAATGATATAAAAACAGGGAACAAGAGCAAATCCTCGCATCGGAATCTGCAACAAACTGTAATCAAGAGACGTAGGGCATTGTTCAATAAAACATTAAGCAAAACGATCAACTGATTATGAAACTGGATGATTATGAATTTTCTGTTGATCTACTAAATTGATTAATTGTTGCAGCACTTGTCTGTCTGCACCTCCACCTTTCATAGCCAATAGTGGTCAGCTGGCAGGAAAGCTCCTTAGCCAGTGCTAGCGTCACAGCCTCTATTGGTTATGTGGCCCATGTTTTGTAGCCATCACTTAAACAATTGTAAATGCTATCTATCCATTTTTTAATTTAAAGTTTAAAAAAAAGTGGCAGCACTATGGCCATTTTTGAATATGAGTGGGGCAGACGGATGATGAGAATTTATGACATGTCTCTGCACGCAAGGATGACAGAAAGTTGAGAGAGAAAACTGAGGCAGAAGAAACTAAATGAGACGTTGGGAGGTTGGGAGAGAAGAGAACCTGGCAAAAAGAAAAGGTGGAAGACAAAAGAGAGAAACTGGAAAACATTAAATTGAAAGTGCAGGAGAGAGTTAGGGAAAGAGGGAAGGCAGAGAAACAGGGCTGGTAAAGACATAGCTTTTAACTGGTTATTCAGAAAATCCCTGCATGCCCTGAAGACAGTAATTAAATCAGTGACCACAACCACGCACAGAACTACACCATGATGGTAAATGCTGAAACATGCACAGACGCACAAACACATCAGCACCAAACAGAGCCAGATGTTTATGCCTGATAATTTAGGCACAAACACACATTCACATGTACACTATAGGCTTCCTGTAAGTGTCGGCGTTGAATTTCAGTTCTATGAGTGGTAGTCAGGTTACAGTCACTACAATAATAAATAATGGCTGAAGAATCCTCTACTGGTCAATACATCTCATTCACTCATTGCTCATCCACCTCTTTTCCTCCCTTAAGCTCTGCTACTGAGTTCTGTGCTTTCTTAATGAACTTTGATCAATCACATAAAAGCAGACACATAGTTAAAAGGCAAACACAAAGCAAGTCGTTGAGTGCACTTACCAAGGATCTGTACTTCAATGTGTCTTGGCTTTTCAATAAACTTCTCAACAAACAGGGCTCCGTTCCCAAAAGCCGTCAAGGCTTCAGAGTAGGCCCGCTGGTAATTCTCCTCAAGTTCCTGACAACCAGACGAGAAAAATCCATACATGTCTTGAGTTAGTGGTACAATTCAAGAAGAAAGTCATTGCAAAGAGTTAGTGTGGTTTTTAAGGTGTTAGAGCTATATATTTCACAGTCCTTTAATCTCTGGATCAGGTTACTTAGTTTTATTTGGTATAACATTGATTTCCTGTGGTAAACCATTTAATTTCCCTTCCGTCATTCACATGTGATGTTATGCAGTTTTCTATATGTTTTTTGGTTTTTTTTGACAACTTTAGGGAGCAAGACACTACACAACATCTCTGGGACCAGGCTGTGGGAGGTCACTACAAGCATGTTGTAGGTCATGACCCAATCTGTGTTTGTTAGTCTGACGTCCTGCCAGCCCATCTAGTCTCCTCTGTTGGGGAAGACTGAATCCCTGTGCCTCAAGAGAGGATGCTCAACCCCATCCTCAGCTGTCATCTCATAGCCTTGAGAAAAGATGCTCTTGGAGGCAAAACTATCCGTATGTCAATAAGGAGAAGATCTTAAGATTTAGTACCATCAGGGTTAGCCAATCGGCTTCATTCGTAAGAACACCACCTTGCCCTTGTTCTGTTTTCCATCTGTTTAGGCTTTAAGTTATTGTTATATAAATATTGGGAGGATACACACACCAACAGGTCAATAATAGAGTAGTGACACATTTTTCTACTTCAAACACTGCACAATGGAGTATATTCGTTGGCTTGCATATACAGTAATCATGATCGTGTGTTATAATTCCAGTTCTATGAACACAAAGTGCACTAATCAATAATTAAAAAACTCAATACACAGTTGCAGCCTACATCAAATTATTTCAAACACCATGTATTGTCCACAAACTAATATGAATATATGCTTTTCGGGATGAGATCATAATTCCTACAAATGTGTCAGTACGGCTTCTACCAGTGGCAGAGATGTAAACCTACCATATAATGAACTGGGTACTTGTTAAAACATAAGAAGCCACTGAGAAGAACACTTACAACTCTGTGCATAATTTTAAGTGTTGAAAAAGGAATTTGAAGTCATAGACATAACCTGTCAAATCATTGGTGCACCTCTATTTTTGTAAATGACAAAACTTTTGAAAGACTCCAAGTTAGCAGAATTCCATTTGCACTCCTTCCACATCAGTTCAGTCCGTCTGTCAGCTTTGGCCACTGGAGCTTTGATACGTGCCGTTTTCCTTTTCTCTCTTGCTCGTTGGGGAAGCACATCACGTCAAACTCTGAGCAAAAACCTGCCACTTTAATTCTGCCTCGCTTATCAGTAAACATACACATCTCATCCTACAATATGTTGAGAATAGTTAGGCCCACTCTGTTAATTCAGCATACAAATGACCCAGGAGCTGGCCTTCACGGAATAAAAAGTCAACCTACGCATTGGTACAGACAAACCTCTTTACAATTTCCTCACATCATATCAGCTGGAGCTGCTGAGGCCCCGAGATGCAAATGAATAACTAGAAATGCCAACAACTAATTAATAGTAGTGAGTACAAGTTCTGAACCGCTGTGGCTGACATTGACTAAAGTCATTTCAAATGTGATGCGTTTCTATGGGTCAAAGGTTTAGTGAGAAGGAAATCAATAATTCTGCACATATTTAAATCTTACATTTGAAAGTGAGAACAAAAGAGGTGAGAGAGTGTATTTTGTGTATTTCATAAATCTAACCATTTGAAATGAATGTTGTATTGTTATTTTGGGTAGCTACATGTTAGAGTAATGATTTACATAACCATATTTATTGTCACTTACATATTCTTTGTTGGAGTTCTTTTAAAAGCATGAGCAAAGAAATAAACAGAAAATGCTAACAGCCTTGACTGATGAGGAGGTGGCAATGCTCTGTGCAGCTCTGATTCAACAATGACCTCTGCCCTCTGATGTGATTGGACAATAAGCAGCTGCCTGCTGAAAAACTTTGACCATGTCAAACTTTAGAGGCAGAAACAGGGGAGGGCTGTGCACGATCAAATACACAGTGGCCACACAGACTCCCCCAGTGCCCCCACTACTGCTGGCATGAGAGGCAAACGCTGCTGCCAGGCCTACACTGAAATAAACAGAGGTGACAGCTTGCCACTTCCTGGTGCCTATGGACCTTAAGGAGTTCATTTTCCCTTTGACACCACATATTTTGGATAAAGTCATCCACTGTAGGACATTAAACCCCTTCTCTGTCGATGTCAGAGGACTTTTTTTTTTTTTTTAAATTGGTTAGTTTTATTTTACTATTACTGATGTTGTACAACATTAGTAATAAAAACAAAAAGGAAAATAAATAAATAAATTCACAATTACCCTCCCGGTGAACCATGGCAAATGAAATAGTATTATTGAACATGCTTGGCCCATTTTTCAGTAATAATTGTCTGAGGTTAAGAGTGTTGTTCTTAGAGGTTACAACTCTACAACCATTGTGGACTTTTTACAAGCATTTCCCAAAGCACCACTTACAGTGAGTGAGCAGCTGCTGGCTGTCCATACTGAAAGGCTTAGTGAATGTATTTTAAAAGGACTGGGCGTATTTAATGGTCTGTAAGCAGTATTATTGTACATTATTAATTAATATTTGAAGTAGATGATGGTAAAAATGTAGAGCTAGTGTGCAATCTGAGTGACATCTAATAGGCTTTGACATTCTTGAAATTCTTGTTCTTCACTTAAGAGACTTATTAGAAACCAGACATTTTATAGCCTTAAAATCTACATACAGGCTACAACAAGGTAAAATAGACACAGAAGCTGAAAATTAAAAATTAAGAAAAGTGGAACTTTTTCATATTAGCATCATTTACCATGAAAATTGTTTACT
Source organism: Lepomis macrochirus (assembly GCA_024633595.2). Taxonomy (NCBI): domain Eukaryota; kingdom Metazoa; phylum Chordata; class Actinopteri; order Centrarchiformes; family Centrarchidae; genus Lepomis; species Lepomis macrochirus. The sequence continues at coordinate 9,668,431 of JALXJV020000002.1, read as the reverse complement.
AGACTCGAAACCATGCCAATAAATAACTAGAGTAACATAAACCAAAAAGTTCAGTTTTGGACCACTCTTCTCTCTATCAAAGCGCTATGAGGTCATCGCTGCCACAGCTGTAGTGACAGCCCATCATTGCTGTCTGGGTGATGGCACCCTTACATGGCAGAGAGGAGGGAGATGGCGACAGATTGGTAGATGTACCTCCGCCAAGGGATGCAAAATACATGACTAGTTTTAGGGCACATCAAGTTATTGAAGACATTTCCTTTAAAAAGGAAAATATTTTTCCTGCCAATAGCTTCCCACCTCCTGATATTTATTTATGTAGAATTTCGTATTTTGTATGTCACGGTATTTTATTACTTTTAAAATGACTCATGTTGGAAACATGACGCACATCTGACATGCATGAGCTAATCTTAAAAAAAAAAAAAGTGGGCCCTGGACAGCTACAATATTGAATATATTGTCCTGTCTCCTGCTGATGCAGGAGAACCGGCCTCTAACACGCAAATCATGCTCAGGCTTTGCTAAATGACAGAGGCAATTTTAGAGCACACCAAAACAGACAGTGATTGGTGGCAAGAAAGGTAAATGACCAGGTTGTTATTTCCAAGAAATTTCATGTTGATTCAGCACAAACAAAAAAGTAATGAATATGAAAACGGTAATGTGTCATGAGGCCAGTCGGCCATCAAGTTGAGTTTGTTCTCTTTGCTGGACAAGATTTATGCTGTTAGAGAAAGCTGTTAAATTACAGCATTCAGAGAAGTGGCTCACCTCGTACTCTCTGACCACCCTCATGCCGCGACCACCTCCTCCGTAGGCTGCTTTGAAAATGATGGGGAAGCCATATGTTTGGGCGAACACCTGTGCCTCCTGCATGCATGTGATGGGGGAATCTGTTCCTGGGACCACAGGTACACCTGGAAAAGGGTGCGATGAGTAAAGTGAGTTTTGAGTTTTACTTTAAAATATTCAGAGCGAAGTACTAAATAGCAAAAAAAAAAAAAATCATAAGTACAATCATTTACAGATTAAGACACTATTAACTTCACACTGCATTTGAGTCTCAAGGTTGGATTTTGTTTTACAGAAAAAGCAGGACTCTGCTTTAAATGAAATAGGAGGGGGGCACAGTTACGGCACAGAAACAGGGCTTAATGTTTCAAAGTTTCTTACAGAGGCAGATGGATCAAGTCAGTGGCTGAAAAATGTGTTCTAAAAATGTTCATCCCCCACAGTAAAAGACAAAATGAAGACTTGGAGAGCAAAAGCCAAAGCTAGCAGAGCAATGCCAGGGTGAAAGGTGGAGGGAGGAGGGGAGTGAGTCATCATGAAAACAAGTGCCAGAGTTTTGTGGCAAAATTGTTTTCATGTTTAGAAACACTATCACCAATAACATAACAGGTTAGATACTAACAACTATCTCGTCTTTGGTCTAACTAATTGATGTTACAAAAATACCACACATACAGCAGGTATTCAAATAATGACTATTCTCTGAATCTACTCATCACATCATTCATCCCATTTTTTCCAGTCACCCCTTCCATACCTGCAGAGATGGCCAGGGAACGAGCCTCTACCTTGTCTCCCATCTTGCGGACGGTTTCTGGGGATGGTCCTATAAACATCACCCCTGCGTCTGCGCAGGCCTGGGCAAAGTCTGCCCGCTCGGAGAGGAAACCGTAGCCTGGGTGGATAGCATCCACATTGTTGTCCTAGGAAGGTAGAGAGGGATAGATAGAGAACATTTCATTTCCATTCATTATGTCTGCGGGTTGTACCTACTGGCACAAAACATCCCACTAAAGTGAAATAAACTGAGAAAGAACCATTGAGTAAGCACTTACCTAACTCATTTTTTAATCACTTTTTTTGCGCTAAAATATTTACCAGTGAAACCCAGAGAAAAATAAAATGTAGCCCAGCTAACCAACAGGAGTTCTGTTAAATAGGAAGCCACTGCTGGGCCCCAGTTAACACTTGGCCAACTATTGGTGAGGGAGACAAAGAGTCAGCACACAACCTAACCTGCATGCTTTACCACACATGGTCTGCTGGCAAGTCAAAAGGACTTACAGCAAAGGGACTGTGAACTAATGATATTTTATTCTCATTCTATCTTAAATCCTTTCCCCTTAATTATCAACTACTCAATGGACCACTGTAGGATACTGAGTGAGTAGACAGGCACGCATAATTTGAGGGTCAGGTACTCAGGTTGCGCACACACACACACACACACACACACGGGGTAGCAGACAGATACAGTAGCTGCCGAGCCTGACAGATAGAGCCATCTCTGAATCAGTTTGTGCCATCTGCTCCTGGATACAAGGCGGACTATAATTATGGGCTGTCCTGTTGTTAAGGGATCTGTTACTGGCAGGCCAGAGGAGGCATGGAGCCACACACAAAATGTGCATGCACACAAGCGGGTACACCCAATCGCTCACACACGAATGCAAAGAGTTGTAGATAGTAGACGAAGATTCACACAGGCTAACATAACAACCCGGGATGACACAAATTCATGCAAACGTCAACCATCATCATACACTCGTGCTTTCACAGCTACACGCAGAAATCCACATATTCACATACAACATAGCTATAAAGTCACACACAGACAGTAATGGGACAGAGACATGTGGTTATTTTGGTCACACAGTGTGGAGGAGAGGTCAGACAGACACTGGATGTAAAAGAGTGAGAAAACACACACACACACACACACACACACACACACACACACACACACACCACACCCTTTGCTGGCATGGGGTTGCCGGGCTCCCAGATAGGCAGAAGGATTTTGAGAAATGAGTTGGACAGCGGAGACTCCCCGACTTGGCTGGCTGACCACATGCCCACGCAGAATATTATGAACCATGAGAGTTTGATCAGTAAAAATGATAATGAACAACTGGCTGCGTGTCCTGGAGTGATGGGTGGAGTGAGGACGGGAGGGACAGGAGGTAACACTGAACAGTTCTGATCTAACACAGTGATAAGTGGCAGAGGGAAGAGATAGAGAGGACAAGAGATTGAGAATGATAGGCAAAAGGAACTAGAGAAGGGAAGGAAACAGGGAAGGAGGAGATAACCCCCCTTGTTCATCGCATGTGATTGGAGTTGTTTCCTTTTCTTTCCCTCCAACCAACCTAAATCTAGATTTATGGTCAAGAGAAAGAAATAAAAGGGATCTGTCACTTGTCCGCCTGATTGAATGCCACTGAAGTTTTGCTGCATCAAAAACAGCAAGGGACAAGACTTTCCAACTTCAGGAAGGTAGCAGGGCTTTTCCAGAAGATCAAAAGTAATGTGACCCGCCAAAGCTCAAGCAAAGAAAACCCTAATGACATCACTAGGGACTTAAAAAAGCTCCTTGACAGCCACAGGCGTCATTAAAACTACTTTCACAGGCTGAGTACTATAGTATTAACCATGATGAGTAAACTTTTAGTGTAAAAATCGCTGTCATTTACAGGAAAAGCAGACAACAGAGGTGTTCTTCTTTCAACACCATCCTGCGGTAAATGTTCTTTACCTTGGCTACTTTGATGATGTCAGGAATGTGCAGGTATGCCGCAACAGGTGGCAGGCCTTTTCCAATCAGGTACGCCTCGTCAGCCTTCTGCCTGTTAAGACAAGGGCAAAGGATTTAATATCAGTGGGATGAAAGAGGTGCAGCAAAAGTGTACAAAACACACAAAAGCGCACCTAGCCCTCAAGCACGCAATCATTATGGCTTCATGGTAACATATCCGAGCCCAGTAAAGAGTAGGCACCAGTATTTACTCAAATAAAGCCCTCTTTAATCCTATAATCAGCTTTTAGGATAGGCAAAACCAGGTGAAGTACAATCACATAAGATTTATTAATCATTCAATGACATTAGAATTTCAGAGTGTAGGCAGTGAGGCACATTAGGATGTTTGTGCGTGTGAACTAAACAGTGCGATTACCTGAATGTTTGTAATGTCAATACAAATTATACTTGTGTCCCTGCTCAATACCAACCACAAAAAAAAGAATTGGCACAAAGCACTGGATGGGAGAGAAATGCTCCCAGGCTTCCTTTAATTGCTGTTAGCTGTAATCAACTGCATTTTGGGGCTGATACCCATCAGTGCCAGCACCGCAGTACCAAGACATCTGTCGGTTACGCTGTCTTTATTTAAACCTGTGTGGACCCATTCAGCTCAAATGAAGCAGAGCTTAGTACCTGTGCATTTGGCCAGTGTCTTGCTCAGAGTAGACGGCTACGGTTCGAATCCCCAGTTCAGTGCAGGCTCTGAACACACGGATAGCGATCTCGCCTGGAAGAAAAGAGGAAGATGTATATGAGGAATGGATGGTGGAGGAGCTGGTCATTTTACTAATTTACCAGCCATATTGTGTCTGTTTTTCTTTGCTTCATTTTGCCTACAAGTTCCTCTCCTTCACTTATTCTCTTATTTAAATGCCCCTTAATTTTTGACAGATTGTGTGTAGTGGGAAGTTGTAGATCTGTATTTTTCATAAGAACACACTTTAGATCATTTTATTTTACATCTCATAGCATTAGTCCCATTTTCTAAAGGCCTCTGCTAAGAGAATAAAATAAACACGGTATTTTTTATGCCATTCATGATGTGTGAAAACGAAGCAAATCTATCTGGCTTTTCTATCAAAAATATCAACAGACACTGCAACAAGTCTGCTGTTTTTTCTTAAGTTTGAGAACACAGAGTGTAAAAACTTGGCATTGGACAACATAAACACCGCCTGCCTTTTATCTTGTTGTCACAAGAGCCAAATACTTGTTTTCTTGTTTTTCATGCAACACATTTTGGGGGAAAGAAAAGTTTAGTCACTGAAAATAAAAATAAAAAGCAAGAGGTGTTCTTGCTTGAAGGGGAGCACAGCATTCAAACATTTGTGAAGTGTTACAACAACAAAAAAGAGAAAGAAAGAAAGAAAGTGAAATCTGGAGGACAACAGTGGGAACATAAAAAGGATGGAAATAAGAGCCAGACAGATGAAATGTAATGGATTATAAGTGAGAACTCGAGAGAATGAAAGGTCAGAGTGTAAGAAATATAATAACAAACATAAGACAAAGGGCCTAGAGGGAGGTTTTGAAGAAGGTACCAAAAGACACAGTTTGACAAGTTTACCAACATGATAAATAAACAGACACGAAAAGCAGTGAAAGGGGAAAGAATTAAGTAAGTAAAGAGAGGAGAAGAGGAGGAAAGTCGAACGGGATGAAAAAGGAAAACAGCAAGTGGCTCGGGGTAATTAACATAACACAAGTGCTAAAAGAGACAGGAAGTGCTAAGGGAGCGAGGAGAAGAGGTAAGCGGGGTACAGAGGAGCAGAAAGGAAAAGAGACTATTAGGGAAAGAGCAGAGAAGCAATGGCAGAGAGGTGATGTGCTTGGTGAAGTGGAATCTGGGCTGATATGATGGTCCAGTCTCCCTCTAAATGTCTCTCTCTCACACACACACACACACACATACACACACACACACACACACACACACACACACACACACACACACACACACACACACACACACACACACACACACACACACACGGCACGGTCTAGTTCACTCCAGTGTGATGAATGTAATCTAACGTGGTGTTGATATCACATCACGCCGATGTGAAGGAGAGCAATTGACGGAAAGCCCTGCTGTGTGAGAGAGTGCGGCGAAGACCACAATCCATTTGAATCAAATTGATTGATTAAAGCAGCAAAGAGAGCCTTTATGGGAGGATAGACATGAATGTATGCATGCTTATGCACAATGCAGACTTATGTGCAGCAAAGGGTCTACAGAGTACCACGTGTGTGCAGAATTGGACTCGTATTGGAAACCCACACACCAATCAATCAGAAATAATGAAAACCCTGAACTAAATCAAGCATTTTAAATGTGTCCACAGAGATGAATACAATGGGAGGCTCTAAAAAGCATTTTGAATAAAACACATGAATACATTTATTTGTCACTCAAATCCCGTATGTCACCTGACAGAGTCACTAATTGCACACTGACGGCCTCTTTGGACAGCATTAGCATTAACAACAGGGGATCCGGTGATTGTATGCATTAACAGAGCACATTAGTGATGTTTACGCTGCGTGTAACAACCATACTGGTGACTGCTTAGGGCTTCTCTATAATTATGTTTAAATTCAGACCTCAGTCCCAATAATGTAGACCTAACTTTCTGCCAGCTAAAACATGTTCATTTAGACTCCAGGGAATGTAGAGCCTCCGTGCTGACTTTATTCTAGCTTTCTAATATTTAAAAGAAAAATGGCATTTCGTACAGAATAAAATTAACAAACAGTTTAATAGATACACTTACATTCAACTCACTAGTTTACAGTGCAGACTCCGATTGCAGTTTCACCTCAGCAACCTCAGTATTTTTAGAATTTCAGTGCTTTTCGATTTAACAAAACTAGCTTGTGCAGCCACCCACATACAATGTGTGCTTTAATATTAGCATGTGCCAAGGCAAACTAAATGTTAGCCATTAAATATTAAGAGTCTGCTGTTCTTTTGCCTCGAGAAAGACTGTAAGTGTCACAGCTTTATGAATTTTTATAAATGAAACAGCATTAAACTGTCTTTAATTTCATGGTGCCATCTAAAGTGCTTGTCTTCTTCAGTGATGAATTAGTTCTGTTAGGACGTGGATGCTGTCTTACCTCTATTGGCCACCATGACTTTCTTGATTGGGCGATACTCGCTCTGCGGGGCATGGTGGGTGAAGCGGGAGAGAATGCCCGACCTCCTCACAGCCAACAGGCCGAGGCTGCCTCGGACTACAGCGTACCTAAACATTTCTAAAGGCAACAAAGAAGGAAAATGTTAACATACAATGTTTCAATACGCTAACAGCGATACGTGAAGGGAAGAGGCGAGACAAGCTAGAGAAGAAAACATGGATCAGGCAATGGGTGAATTTTTAGAGACGCACACAAATAAACATAAAAATATTCATATGATGATTTTTGCTACATGATGTGTGCTACAGAATTTAAGTCATTATATACATTGGCTCTTCAGCATCAGGCCAGCAAATTGCACAGATCTAAATCAAACAAAACCCAATTGTCTTGTCCAAAACCTACAACTCATACTTCCTTACAATCTCTATGCAGTAAACCCCTTGTTCAGTTCAGATTCTCAGGTGAAAAAAGAAGCTTTAAGGAAAATTACAAGCAGATAATAATGATTTTAAAATGATTAAACAAGGAGGTGTGAGTCCTGTGTAGTGAGAAACCTACCAAAGCGCCAGACTCTATTAAGCTGTTGCCGAGGGTTGTGTGCACCTTCCAACTCTATGGTATTTTCTCAAAGAATTTTAATTGGTGTTGTACTGATATTTAGCAGGAATCTTTTTATCTATTCCAGTGCTCAAGAAGAAAAAGCTATTATGTATGAATAATTTGAGACCTGTGGCCCTGACGTCTGTTGCTATGAAAGTTTGCAAAAAGACTGCTGAAAAATCGAGTACCACCTGCCGATAAGCACCTTGGCCCATGTCAGTTTGCTTATAGGACAGTTGAGAGTATAGAACATGGCATCCAGTGTAGGTCTCTTTCCACCTTGATACTTTGATTCTTGCCCTAATATCCATATATATATATACACACACACACACAAATTACATATTAATATGACTATCACATGGGAGTCCTACCTATTACGTATACATCATTATTGTTTGGTAGGATACTGAAAAGACGGACAACTCTTTAATGAATGTGCAAACTAATGTGCTGGACCAAGTACCACAATTACTATTATGAAGTGGTCTTCAACACAATATACTACACAGAGTCAGTAAGTTCACAGTCAGTAAATTCAAAACATTAATACTGCTTGAGGACACTTAAGAATCAGTTAATGTCATTTTTTATTATATTGATTGTATGAACCTATTGGAAGGGAGTGGTAATTTTAGTAATTTTTTTTTAGTAAATAAAACAGAAAAGTCTGGCTAGAATGAGGCTATCTGACTAGAAAAAAAAACATACACAACTTTTTACAAAAAAATACATACATTTAAAAAAAATAAAATAAAGAGTTATTCGATTTCCACAAAGGGAAAGTGCCAGTTATAAAGCCAATCAGCTGCAGGTGGGCCTAATTAAGGACAACCAGCTTCTGGTGTGTTGGTGGCATGGACTTTCAAATTACAACAATAAAACTAAAAGGCACTAATTATATTTTTCCAACCCAGAAATATCACATACAAATCATACAAACTATGACTGAACCAGAACTAACCACATTAGCCCTACTGATAGATTTAATTAATTGTAGGAATGTAACAAACTTGCTGATATGTTTAAAATTGCAAACCAATTTTGTCCACAGGAACAGCAACTAGGGTGACCGAATTATGATTTAAGATACTTCAGCAGAAGGACTAGAAAAGAACTTCTTCAGTCAACTAAACACACTATTCATAAATGTTACACCAAACAAACACAGACAAACTTACCCACAACCACAATGACACACACAGACTGTGTAGTATATAACTACCTCCTCAACTGGATATAAGAGACTCATGCACTGTGGAGAGACTGGCAGCCCTATTGAAGGGAGCTGATAGTGAGCCTGCGCGACGGTTGTATTATAAGACCTGGATAATGGACCCAAAGATGGCGCCTACTGAGTCAGATTCAGTCCAATGGGAATTGCTCATGGGCCAAAAATGTGTCTAGTTCCGGGTTTAGCTTCGGGGTTTGCGGTCCACTGAATATACGCAGTGGTGTTTCTCCCGTCACGGTGTTTTAAATCGTTTTTATTAGAAATGTTTTTGTTTTGCAATACCGCGAGTGGCCACAGGGAACATGAGCGACAGCGTCCCATCCAGGTCTCATTATACATCCACGGTCTGCGAGGATGGACGCCTCTTCTTCTGCTCTGACTACAAGGCTACCGCTCATTGGTAGTCCTTTGCTGCCACACTGTGGTCAAACAACAACTATGCAGGCAAAGGAGACCACAACTAAGTCAACAAAGTGTCATTGTTTGGAAAGCCCCTGAAAGTTGCAATATAATAAACTAAGCTGATATTTAACAGTATGTTTGGTTTGTTAAACACTTCATGCATCTTCTCCAAACATTCGTTTCATGATTAACACTGACCAACACTTAGCACTGAATAACTGTTTTGCTCTTGTGACGTAAGGTATTTTCATTATACCACTGCTATAATAGATGTCCCTGTTATTGGATATGTCTGTACCATCCCCACCACCCTTATACTAATATAAATGTTCATCACAAAAAAGGTAACTAACAGCATAGCTCACCCAAAAAAAAAAACAACTTTGTGGACAGACTGCAAATGTCCTTATAGACTTAAAAAAAGTTTTTGGTTCTGGACTACTGATGTAGTCTTGACGTCTTGGTAAATTACCACATAAATGATGAATTAACTATAAAGAAGTGAATCAAGAACCAATGTATACATGCTTTTAACTGTCAATGAATGCCTTGTGTTGTCTGAAGACGGTGGAAGCTCAGGCGGTAACAGTATCTGCACAAAAGCAACAGCGTCACTATGAAACAGATACAGTTTCCCGAGGACTGAATCCAACAGGGAAAAAACAGCAGACAAGAGAAGAACAAATGAACCAGGCAGGCAGGCTAAAAAGGGTCAAATTATCTGTGTCCTGCATTAACCTTACCTCTCCAATACAGCTGAATTACAACTTCTTCCTAGATAAGTGTATTTATTATAAACTAGGGCGGTCTGATAAAAAAAAAAAGAGATGATATCTGCATTAGCAATGTGGATATGTTGGTCTGGCAGGTATTACTTGCCAATTCCTCTCAGAAAAATAACAGTCAAGTGAATTGAGAAACCTGTAATACAGCCCCAGAGGCTCCCCACACCCAACCTAGCAGAACTAAACATTGAGGCCATTTCACACATTGCAACCTCAATAGCACAGGACATCACACACCCTACCGTACTGCCCCCTCTGCGTGCAGGAAACCTCGCTTTGAGGGAGAAAAATATTTTATTTACACACACACACACACACACACACACACACACACTAATGTGTGATCCCCTGAGGCATAGCCACCTTACATAAATGGCCTTGCTTAAACCGTCATTGTAAGTTGTTACTGTATGCTGTTGTCTGAAAATGTACACTGCGGTGTAAACAAATTTCCCTCTTTGGACAATAGAGTCTGCTGTAATGATATTATATCAAAACTCCTACAGTCAAGCCAAGCTCCTGATATGTGTGTGAAAAGGAAACTAACATTTTTTTTAAATCAGTCTATTAAAAGTGAGGTATTGTTAAGAAATAAAATTTAAAAAATTGAATGAAATTCAAATTATATTGAATGAAACACAAATGTTACTGGCCAGCAGCTCATTGATGGCCTTTTAAACTTTGGCCTCTTATTAAAACATCTATTAGACACTGCGGCCTGCAGTAGAAAGAAACTTCCTGACTTGAAACAATGCACAGTGATCGATATGCTAAGTTGTAAAATTGGCATTATATACACACACACACACACACACACAACGTATATAAAATGACTGAAAATGCGCCTAAAAACAAAAAAGCATGTAGTACCTACAGCCTAATGAACAGCTGAGGACAAAGACATTTCTCTACGAGGACGACTGGAAGCGTGATACAAACCATCTGGCATCTACCTTGCTTAATAACTTCATACCTTTGGTGGTAACCTTTCTGGTTACACTAGGTGTTGGAACAACCTAACTTGAATTATGACCACATGTACTGTAGTGATAATCTTTTCTTAATATTTTTTTATAATTAGCTCTTTTCTGACAAAAAGTAAGGTAAGTAAGGAGGGAAAACAGAGGTTGTCATATTCAGAATCTTTTGGTTCTCCATATTTTTCTCATCTCATCCCTTTTCGGGCCCTGGCATATCTTCTTCTCTTACTCTTATCTGTTGCTCTCGCATAAAAGATTTTTTTAAGATTCAAAGAATTTGTCATTCTGGCCATGAAGCTACATGCACAGGCAAAACTGAGATAGCATTTCTCAAGGGCAGTGAAATCATTCAAACAACATAAAACAATAAATGGATAAATAAAAAGTGGACATCACACCTCCATACAGAATAAAACCATAAAAATGATTCTGATACCATGCATTCACTACTTGCATGCACTACTTTCTTCTTTCCTTCCTTTCTTCCCATCTCCCTGCACTGAATGACAGAGCAAACAATAAAATGTGCCACGGCAAGTGGCTCACCAGCAGCATGAGTCACATTGCCAAAATGCAATGAGGCAAACCGAAGGATAAATTGTGGTATGAAAGGAATCTCAAGCTGTGGCTATACAACTACAGATTATAGCCATAATTTGGTTTTGCACCTCAGTGTCAGGGTCCATCTCCTTTTCCAACTGAGATATAAAACTGCTCTTTATCAGAAGTTAGTTAAGAAATAAAGGAAAAGAAGAAAGAAGGTAATAATGATTTTATGTACGGCCCCTCATGTTGAGGTGTTAACCTACTCCCCAAAGACCTGACAGCTGCCAAAACTCTGTAGGTGTGTTTTTTTGAAAATGTCTGGTAGATTTTACACTAGACCCACGTCACTATCAACTGGAGAAAACAAAACATGGCCCACACTGATCACCATTCGCTCACTGTTACAATTCAGACTGAAAATGTTGATTGAACAGACGAACAGAGTAATTTCTGACAGTCACACTTTGTGAATATACTCTTATCTTTGCCTTCACACTGATGAAAACATACTGCTCGTTCTGGCACGTGGGGACTCACAATGGAAATATTTGTCCATTCTGGTGCCTGACTCACAGGTTAACAAACACTATAGAGGAAGCCTGGACTGGCAGCCCACTTGAAATTGGAAGAGCACATTACTTTAGAAATGCTGTCTTTAAGGAAGCAGCGACCCATGAGCCTGATGGATAGTATTTTGGTTTAAAGACTGAGATGAATAATTTCTTGCAAGTTGGAGAATCAGGAAACGTGCATCAGGATATGGCAACACAAGTCAGACTCAATATGTTACAGCTAAATATAAGAAATGACCATGTGATCAGTGAGACAACTCAGTGACAGCATTTGTTGGTGACTCGTGCACGGTTATATGGAGAGGAGGAGGATGCACAACAGACTGTTGGCTTTTGATGAGACTCATTCCATGTCGAATCAGTAGGACTTTGATCACATTGTCTTTTCTGAAGCCAAAACAATCATTAGCAAACTGTCCACATACGGAGTCCAAAACAAGACCAAATTCCATTCACGGTTCAGTAGCCATGCTAAAGATCATTCACGTTCCAAGTCAGCATCATGAGTTCTTACTTATCAGTACACAACAAAATCGGATATTACATCAGAGAAAAATGCAATTAAATCTAACTTACTTTCCACGAGGCTCTGACTGATAAAGCAGAATAGCACAGCACATCTACAATCATCATCACAAGATAGTAGTGACACACATTAGGCTGCAACCACAACTGCAATAGCTTTACCGTGTAGTGCTGAGCAGATACAACTTAATCAATTAGAGGCCAAATGACATGGGATTTTTAAGACCAATACCCATTTTGATATTTGAGGATTCTAAAATCTGATATTCAGAAATATCGGCCGATAGATACAACATAAACAAAGATCATCTGTTAGGGCATTTGTTATGTGTGGTAATTAGACCTCACAAAGATAACATGACATTATGCGGTTTAAAAATAACAGGGTTAGGGCGATGTCTTCAGAATTTCCATCAGACAGTGTGTACATTGAAACATCGGGATGGACGATGACATGGGGGACGCGGGGTTGGCGGTCGTCTTATGTACATGTGTTCACTCGCACAGATTTCACTCGGTTAAAAACTTGGTAGCCTATGACATTACAAGTTGCGCTTGATACTTTACAAGCACGGACCAGGTAAAGTAGCAGTGAACACACAGGGTGCAGATGTTGGTTTCAGTTGTTTGATAGGCTGCGTTAACAAGACCACAAGTGGCTCACCTGCTGCCATGATAACGGATCGGGAGTTGAAAAATACGGGAAAAATGTGTTTGAGGCGACTTTAAAAAACATATTGCTGATGGAGAAAGTGGAGTACACGGGCAGGAGGGGGACGATGGCATCGTCTATTGGCCAAACCCTAAAAAATAAACTTCTTTTATTGTTATAAAATGTACTAAAACAGTACAGTTGATTATATAATCTGATTGCTTTTGCCTGTTGCTAACCAGGGAGTGTCAGAGCGCCCTCTGGTTGAGAAACTACGCCAACAACAACACTCACAACTGAAGGATCTGTCTTCAGTCTCCGTTTGGTTTTTTGTCATTTATCGGCAGTTATAAACAAAGATACAGATTTATCTGCAAATAGCTCATATCGGCCGATAATTATCAGTCTGGCTTTACAATCAATGTCTATAAATCAAGATCAAGATAAATCAAGACTATCTGGTCAGTTTACAGCTCTGATTGTTTCACTGTTGACAAACATGAAGGTCAATTATTAACAGATTTCTTTTCACTCTGTTCAAACTTCATCTGATGCACAAACAGTCCATCTCAACACACACACACACAACACACACACAGGATGGACAAAATAACAGGAACACCTTATAATACAGTCCACACTATACAATACCAAAGTATCAGTGTACTTCATCAAACGGCTGTTACTTTAAAAGATAGATACATGCATTGCGTTCAATATTACAGGTGTTACTGTTAGTGTGTCCACTGTATTTTTTGGGAGAAAACACGACAGAGTTACTTCTGTGAACAATGAACAGAAAATCCAAGTGATCAAAATAACTTTGCCTGCTTTTTCCATACACAGCTCTGATAAAAGAAACCTTTCATATGGATTACAAGGCTTACGTTGGGATAAGTTCTGTTTAGTGGCATTTAAACTAAGTCCGAACGGTTCAGGGTTGAGAATACTCATGTGATACCACTGTTACAGCGTTGCACAAAATTAACTCTGTTATTCACACATACCAAAGACTGACACCAGACACATTTTAAAAGCTTGTTATGAATGAATGTCGTTATTCGTGCGGGGTCCTATTCATTTTGGTATAATCAGGATGTATATGCTTCAACTTTCCCCATTTTAGGAGTTATTTACTATAGGTTTGGAAAGCATCAATTTTAAAGATCAGTTTTATCACAGACCAGATTAGTAGCCTGTCTCAACTGATTGATTGAACAAGTACTACTTGAGGATTTCTAGCAAGAGTACAATTTATCTCATAAGTGAAAGCAAGAATCACTTGGCTGTTTTCCTTGGTCCTTTTAACATACCTTTCTAATGGTCCCTTTATCTGAGTCTAAAACTAACACACAGGATGGCGAGGTTGTCTTCTTGTTTCAGATATGAACAATCCATCCCACAAGATAGGCATACTAAAATGTGTTTTTCAGAGTTATGTGGCTATAACCCAAGAAAGCACCCTGTGCTTCCCAGGGAACACATAATACTAACCAGGGGGCAGAAGTCTGGCTGAAGTTATTCAGCAACAACATTTAGTTCCACAAGATTCAATCTGGAGGCTCAAAACCAGTTGCAGACCCTTCTTTGTTGCAAACATTTAGAACCTCTCTTTATTCTGTAACACAAAACACTGAGGATAAAGCTGTGAGAAGACAAAAGGATTTCATCATCAGACACTATACTTTGGCAGTTGAGGCACATTTAATGTCACTAGTTTACCTCCAGTGTATTCAAATGTCCTCCGAAATCTGCTGACACTAGCATCTATGCTTTCTGTCTGTCCAAGTGTGGCTGTTTCTCAACAATTTGTTATCTGAATCCTCAGTGAGGCAACCACACTTTTTTTGACTCTCTTGTTTACAGGCAGAGAGCACTGTCAAACAGTTCTATAAGACTTTACTACACAAGCTCTTCCCCACCTTGATCCTAAATGCTAGCATTACTTTCGGAACGGCTGCAACACAAAACTGAATTAAATTACAGCAGGAAAGCCAAAGTGGAATGTAGATGTTTCATGCCAGATGTACTCCATGACCCTCTCTCTCTCTCTCCCCGTCTTTGTTGTCCTGTCTCTAAAACTTTGTGTCTCCCACCAAACGAACAAACACACAAGCTTCTCCTCACTGCAAAGTTTCTCTGTCCCCAAAACTGCTCTCCACCTTCAGTGTGAATCTGACGGCACAGATACATCACGTAAAACATGCACTGCCGCACGCACGCATCAGACAATCCTGCGTGTTAGGTTAAAGGTTATAGGCTACTGAGAATGACCTGTGTGTCGGGGCCAGCTTAAAAGAAAAGAGGTGATTTCTGGTTCATACATTAACTTCCTAGAGATCAAAGTTCTGTTGGGTTTTGACGCACACAGCCTGCGATATTGTGACACACAGACACACATAACCAGCATTAACTTTGCCCTAATTGGCTGATCGTGGGGCAAATATAGGCATGGTTACATGCCAGCATTTGCACAATCTACCTTTTCATCCTTTACAGCAAAAGGTGTAATCATCAAGAGTTCTCCAAACAGGGGAAAGCACATGACGTACTGTATGTGATTTCACTTTAAAAGACAAGCATGAGATAACACTATTGCTATTACTAAAGGTAAGTAGGAGTTCCTGGGTGGCCTCAGCTGTGTGTTATAGACACAGCACAAGCTTCACAAAATCACAGGCTTTGAGTTTAATATAATTTAATATTTTATCAAAGTAGTGGCAGTTCCAAAGAATATCTTTGAGAATGTCGACATTAAATGCACATATTCTTAAAATCCCTTTATACACATTTCCCTATGGTTCAGCCTTATGTTTTACTTTCGGGAACACTGGATCTTGAATTGAATTTGTTAATTAAATTCTGTGGTTTTAAGCAATGCTTTCCAGCACAGCGTGTCTGAGGCCGCCGGTGGCTCGGACAGCGATGAGCGAATGTGGTGAATCCAGAAAAGGTCTGGGTCTCGGAGTCTCTACTAATGTAGAAAAAGAGAGTTATACTTATTAATAGTATTAAACACCAATCAGTCATAACATTATGACCTCTGACAGGTGAAGTGAACTGATTATCTCATTATCATGGCAGCCATCAGTGGGTGGGACATACTAGGCAGTAAGCAAACAATTTGTCCTCAAAGTTGATGTATTAGAAGCATGAAAAATGGGAAAGCATAAAGGATTTGAGCGCACTTGACAAGGGCCAAATTGCGATGGTCTGACGACTGAGGACAGAACATCTCCAAAACTGCAGTTCTTATGGGGGGTTTCCGTTCTGCTGTACACCTTCAGAGGTCTAGTGGAGTCCATGCCTCGACGGGTCAGGGCTGTTTTGGTGGCAAAACGGGGACCTATTCACTATTAGGCAGGTGGTCATAATGTTATGGCTGATCAGTGTATGGCAATATCAGTTTAAACCTCTATGACAAGGCATAATGTACTATCTCAACACATTTCAGGCAAGACGTACAGAAATCCCACTATAGTTCTAATATACAAAGAAACAACTACAGTACGACATAACATGACAGAGCTCTACCCTCATTACCTTTAAACAGACACACACCTGTGTAGGTAGGCTGGTAGCTTTAAAGGTGGTGTAAGCAATGCAGGAGAAATCCTACACCATGAAAAGTAAGCAAACATTGACACAGCAAGTAATGTAACTAACGTTAGCCAAGTGGTGGGTTAGCAAACTGTCGCTACAAGCTGCTTCTGTTAACAATTCACTGCTATAGATAACATCACAAGAATGTTACCTTACACACAAAAATGTAACCTGACACAAACCATGGCTGGACCGCCTTTGTTCGTTTCCCATCTACAGAGCCACAGCTGAGTACAAACACTAGATTTTGTTTTTTTTCCCAGCACGCGCACAAAACAGACAGTTAGCGGGTCGTGAGGAGATATTTGCTGAATTTTACAAAAAGACGTGTAGTGGATTAGAATCACTTACCCCACCTTTAATTGTTTAATGAAAGTAAAAGTGAAGTCTCTCAGAATGTAAATGATTCTTGAAAAGGTCACTTGTCATTAGATGTGGAGTGGCTGTGAACGACAAAGAATGGAAAATGGGTGTGCATTCATCCACATTCACTCCCTTCCTCCCTCTCTCCCTCAATACTTCCACCTCACCAGTCTCCTCCTCTGTCCTTACCTGCCCCTGACCTGCTAGGTAGAATGGATGACTAAAATAGTGCCAGAAAACTGTTGTCCTCAAAAGCATGCAGGAATAAGATTTAAGGTCGTATGAAAGTAATATGCAAGAACAGCTGAGTCAGAGGAGTAAGGCAAAGTAAAGGAAGAGGTTTTGAAAAAAACAACAACAACAAAGCCCCCAATTACCAACAGCAACACGTGCTCACACAGCAAGAACTACGTTACGTTGTCGTGCTGTCTTGTCTACGCAAACATAACGTTTGTGTCGACAAGACAAATTCTTGTGACTGGACTAAAAAGTGAGTAGTAGCGGCATAAAGGTTAGAATGGAAAGGTGGATGATGGGCTCGAATTCACAAGCAGTCTAGGAAACTCTGCCGAAAAGACAAAAAAGAAAAACTCTACCCTTTAACAGCACCTGCAAAAAGGAGCCTTGCGCAAGATATTAATAGTGGTATCATTCATTCTAGACGATTCCCTGACTTCACACATTTCAACTCTAGTCCTAAATATAGATGAAGCCAAACAAATTATGTTAGAACATAGCAGGGTCAACAAATGTAAAACTAGCTGTATTAGTATATAACCAAGTGCAATCGTCGCATATTGACAGGGCTGTTACAGCAAAATGAAACTTGCCTTTTGGTCTTGACTTTCATCGTCACTCAGCCACTTTACCAGCTGTGTCAACAAGATGCTCCAGCCTCCTGCTGCTACCGGCTGCCCCTTCAGTATATAACATGCTGGAAAAACACCAGATTTCTTACATAATTCTTAAATAATTCTTTCAGTTCATGCTGTTCATGCCCTGGACCCTTTTTCACATTTTTACTGGGCTGCACAATGGAAAATGATCTTTTTGACAGTAAGTAAGCAAATAAGTATGTAAAGTTTTTAGAGAACAAGCCAAATGCTTTACAAGAGTAAAATAGTTAAGCCATATATAAATAATAATAAATTATAAATAATAATCAATAAAAAATAGTTAGCCTTTTGACACCTTCGCATAATTTAGATAGCACATGGCGAGACAAAGGCCGCCTTCAATAAAACATTCTGGAGAATGCCAGTTTAAGGTTAAGTGCCACCAATTCAAATGCACGATCACCTTTAGTTTTCAATTAAGCACATGGAAAAGCTAGTAAGCCCTGGTTTGAAGACCTAAATGACCTAGTGGTGATGTACGGGTGAAGCAGGTCAGAGATGTACTCAGGTGCCCGAACATGCAGGGCTTTATATGTGAAAAAGATCACTTTAAGCTGAATCCTGAACCTGATGGGGAGCCAATGCAACAATGACAGGATGGGTGTGATGTAACTTGTCCTGCTAGACCTAGTCAACAGACTTGCAGCAGCATTCTGGACAATTTGTAGACAGTCAAGAGACAAGTTGCTAAGGCAAGTGAAGAGGGAGTTCCAGTAGTATAATTGGGATGAAATGAATACACAAATGGTCATCTCTAGTTCTGGGTTTGACACAACAGGTTTGAGTCTGGCAATGTTTCTTAAATGGAAGAAACATGTACGGGACAATGATTTGATATGTTGATCAAAGATTTCTGAGGGATTGACTGTACAACTGTACAGAGAGTGACCCAATTAGCTGAGAGACCGTGGTAGCTATGCTGTCAGAAGCAACAGTAAGGTCCTCAGTCTTGTTTGTGTTAAGCTGTAAAAGGTTGTTAGCCATCCAGTCCTTAATGGCAGTACAGGCTGTTGTTCAGTGCAGTCAGCTGGTCAGTTTCATCAGGCTTAAAGCAGAAAAACAGCAGGATATCATCAGCGTAACAGGGTTAAGAGAGTAAATGCTCGTGCAGACTGCACGATGGCCGTGCTGTTCAGACTACACAACTTGCCGTCTTGTGAAGGTATCTTGAATTTGTTGCAACCTTCACACTGTGAGACTGATCGCTGATGGGGGGTCACACACTACACGAGCTGACAGCAGCTGTGTCACCCGAAGCTGGTCTCCAAGTTTTGTCAAGAAAACACACGTAAAATATGAAAAGGGAAATGAAGCGCACCTACACACAAGATTTTGTTTGTTATTATAGCAATTATAAAGACGGGTGAAAGAATGGATTACAGATATCAGGGATCGTTTGAGCTACAGAGAGAGCTGGAATTGAGTAAAAAGTGTTTTGCGGTAAAAAGTAACTGCCTGCTCTGCCAGTCGACTGACTCCTCCAGATATTTGGCTTTCTGGATATCTGGCTGGCGTCTGCGATGCATCAGGGAGCCATTTTGATGCATTGTTGAGTAGTTCACACATAACGACTGGCGACTGGGAAAATCGGGCTACAAATCGTGTGGCGTGAACTAGGCTTTAGGAGACAGCCTTAAAATTTGCTAATGCTGTGACATAAGGTGAGTACATCCAACAAAATCATGAGAACCAGTCCAGGGCACTCCCAGAGACACCCACCCACTTTGTAATACAATGTGTACGGTAATAATAACAGTTGAGAATTTTACCATGATTTATCATTAAACCGGTAATCGTTTCATTCCTAATTTAATAGCTTAACTGAATGTGGTCCATCTCAGACCATCAAGGACATGGATATCTTTCCGGCTTTTTGTACTCTGAATCGTAATTTATATACAGTATAGACTCTCTAAAGAAAAGTCTAACAGGACCAGCAATAATAATAGGAACAAAATCACAAAAGTGAAAGTTCTTGACCAGAGGAGAGGAGAGGGAAGAGAGGAACGTCTGCTAAAACCCGGAAATTGTCCTAAAGGCTAAATTCTGCTAAACCTTACTCTGTGTAAAAAGAAATGCCTGGGTACTAGACGCTTATAAAGTCTCTTTTTACACAAAAATCTGGCTTTGGATTCATTTACCAGCATAAGAAATTGTCACAACATTTGCTCTTTCTCATCTTGTGTAGTTTGCTGGTTACCAAACACTTATACATATATGAGTGCTGATTTGGGGCGAGGGGCTGTTAAGAACATTAAAGTTTCCAGATTGATTTTTCCAGTTTCATGATGCTGCTGCAAACCTGCTCATCATAGTTGGATCAGTCTATCATGAACCATAACTATTATCACTCAGTGCTTTGAGGCCCAATGAAGAAGAATCTGATTAAGTATTAAGTAAGTATTTTCTGTTCTGAGACATAACACGAACGGCTCAATTGTAAACCAGCTGAGGAAGAAAGGAATGTCTTAAGTGTGTATGAAGAGTTTTTAATAGCTTGATCAAACATTCAATTGGATGCTTTGTTTTAGTCAGAAGATTTATTTGTGCCAAAAAGCATAGCAAGGTGCAAATACTCAAGACACACTCGCTGTACTTCGCCTAAATGCGACTGAACACTTCAGCAAAAGGTGCAGCTCAATTTACAAATATTATCTTTACGTCATCCCCTTCAGATGGTAATTTGCACAATCAGAGTTCCTGTGACACTGCTAGTTTCTTCTGGCCTCTGGTACCCCTGTCTATGTTTCCTACTTAACTTACACTCTTACCTACACAACTCATCACAGACGGTGCCCTGGCAGTATGAAAAGGAGAAGGTACAGTGTTCCCCTGCATTCATCTTTTCACTTTCACTGTAT
Source organism: Lepomis macrochirus (assembly GCA_024633595.2). Lineage (NCBI taxonomy): Eukaryota > Metazoa > Chordata > Actinopteri > Centrarchiformes > Centrarchidae > Lepomis > Lepomis macrochirus. The sequence continues at coordinate 9,647,673 of JALXJV020000002.1, read as the reverse complement.
TTTCAAAATGCCTAGTGTCTAGTTTGGGCCAAGGTATGTTGCCATTAGCATGAGCTAAAACAATGGTTAAAACAACAAAACACTGCCTCACCATGTCATATAAAGGTTTTGCAGATGTGATAAATGATACACTTTCTTTAAAAAGCAAATGAAAGTGTGCAACATCCCAAACTAGAAACACAGTCGCAGTGAGATAAACATGTATTTTTCAAGTGCAGACATAAGAGGCAAAATGTGGCACATGTTGAGACACGCTGTACCACTTCTAATGCAAACATTTGAGCTTTTATGTTTTCTCAATAACACTTCCCCAACAACCAGGACTATTGATTCAACACATACTAAAAAGCATTTGGACTGGATTTGAAGCTTTCAGGAAATTTAAAAAAGATTTAAAAGGCTTGCTTTTAACATGACATTTAAAAAATATATCTTTTAAGCCATGCATGTGGAAATATAATATCTTCCCAGGGCTGCCTGCATCCTACCAGATATAATCTAAAATTAAGTGTCAGCACAGCACAGATATAAACTACTGATGGTAGCAACAGCAGACGTACGGTCATCTGATAAAGTACCATGAATGTATGATAAATTAAAGGGGCTTTGCAGCATGCTTACTTATTATCTCATTACTTTGTTGCAATCACAGCAGCTTAACTAGTCCAGCCTATTAAATTGCAACTCTGGAAGAAGTAAGACATGTTGTCAGGAGAAAAACAAAAACAAACTACAAGTGTCTCATGAGACTTACTGTACAAAGTGGAGTGTTGCTGCATCCATGTTATGAAAGTATAATGGGTGTGTCCAAGTTGCATTGAACTTTTTCAACCTATTACTTGACATTGTTGCGACAAGTAATAACATCGGGAACAGGATCAAAGGTGAAAGGTCATGGCCATCACAAACACCAGCTCCTTTGACTTGCAACTTACAAGAAAACAAGTTGGTTAGCAATCTACAAGTTTCAACCACCTGTAAACGCATTTATTCCATACATAGGCACAGGGGAAATGTAGTCCCTACAACAGTGATTCCTTGCCTTTTAAATACAACTGTATAAATACCTCCCACTGGGGCAAAACAGTGTTTTATTTTACCTCTCCATTCATTCTGTAGATGTGAAAGTGGGCAACCTGATACAAAATCAGTTGCCGCATGTTCTGCTATGGTGCCCAAACGAATACAAAACTACATTGAAAAAGTTGCCTATTTTGCGAGGGACAACCTCTGGCATCAACCTTTGGTAACAAATGCAAGGAGGAGTTAAAGTTCCCGTGTGCACATTTCAGCTGAAAAAAAAAGAGTCAGCCATGACAGAAAATACTGAGTGTAGCTAGCAAAGTGATCATGTAGAGTTTGGTTCTGTTAAAAGCACACGTTGAAAATGTCTTTCTGCAGCAACCGCAGCTGTGACACTGTTGGACCCACACCACGTGCAATATCTGTTTCCACGTTGACAGCCAAACGCATGCAAGTAAGGTTAGACGTTCATACAGTCGGGAAGAAGACGATATTGTAAGTTAGGTCAAAAGCACTCTAATGACAGCAACACACATGACTCCTTCACACTCCCGCACAGACGCCTTACCCATCAGTACTCACATGCTGGTGCTGTGTCGGTGTCAATAAATGATGCCAATCCGCTGTCAAGTAACCGGGCACCGACTGTCAAGAGTGTGTTTGTATGTGTGCGTTTGCTTCTCTGCTTGCTAGCCTCACACACAATCAGGCACACTGCTGCTGCTCGGGGGAGGAGAAAGAAGGAAAAGGGGGCGTTTATATTATGCACACACACGCACTCCTGCTCAGTCCCTCCTATGTAGAGAAGGTGCTAGGACTCTGGAGCTAAGTTGCTAACTGTCTACAATAGCTAACTTAGCTAGCAGCTGACACCGTGCTTCTCTGTCTGGCGGATATAGGAGTCTGCTACAGCGCCTGCCTCCTTCTTCTCCCTGTTAATCTCTCGCTTGCTCTCTCTTTCCCTCTCTCTCTCTCTCTCTCGCTCTCTTTCATCCCTCTCTTTGGCATGACGTAACCAGACACGCCCACTCCTTCTCCTCTAAGCCAATCCCAGAAAAGGGCATGACAGCACGCAGCGAGCGGCACCGTTTAAAGAGCTGGAGACGAACGACAACCTCTACATCATAGACTGTATGACAAAGCAACCAGTATATTCGCAGCAGGCTATCTCCAGGAGAGAAATACATCCAGAAATGCATCCAGAGAGCAGTTCACAACCCAGCAATGAATCAGTTAATCCACGAGACACACAATGGGCCACCGGAACACCCCCCCTCTCGCCCGTCCTGCAGAAACCAGAGCAGAAACCCACCATAACTAACTCCACGGACAGCTCCCCCATGATTTCATTTTACTGAAACTTATTTTAATTTTCAGTACATTTCCCACACCTACATCTTATACATCACCGTTAGTTGTTCCCATCATGCGTTAGCCTACATTATATTCTTCTTTTTTGGCACAAAGCATACCCTTATTAGCAGGTAATCCTCTTTTTTGTTTGTTTTATTTATTTGAACATTTTTAAGTCTAGAAATAGGAAAATAAGGAAGAAAAATGGGGTATTCCTATTGTTTCCTCTCCTTCATATATTTATTTTTGTTCATTTACCTGTTTTATTCCTTTAATTCTTTTAAACAAACCCTTGGGCTGTTGACAACCGTTTACTTCACACAGAGTTTTAAACTTTTATAACTGGGATCTCTTTTAAATTGGATTTGTTTTTATGGATAGAAAAAGGTATAAGCCCACGAACAAACAACATCTCTACATTACATTAAGTAGTTAGTCTACAATATAACAGTGAATAACAGAGATCACTATGTGTGACAGAACATTATAAAGTGTTAGGAAGAGGCTGACCTTTGAAAACTGGTACACAACCTAATATGCTGATTAAGAGTTGTTTTTCATTATTAAAACATAAATGGGCCGCAGACATGTTGACTCGTCAAAGTAGGAAAAGCACAGGTTTTACTTATAACATTACCAATGGCTCTGTTCTGTTCAAATGTCCCAGGAAGACATAGTGTGACAGTGAGCCAGCTTGCACAGTACCAGGACCCTGAAACCAAAGCTGCCAAGTGGAATCATTGATTTTAATATTTACATCTGTGCTTTTTACATAAGACAAAATGACTTCAGACAAAAAGTCTATTAGGACAAAGTTAAACATAAAATGAGTGCTAATGTTGTTCCATATTTGACCACTGTGTAAATAGGCAAATGTTTGCTAACACGTTTGCTCAAAACAATTTAAAATGTGTCAACGTTTGTTGTTAGCTATTTTCGATGACCCTTACCCCAAGCCAAAGTGAGTTATTGTCAGTTTAATGGAACTCGGCCGTCCTTAAAATCACACCTGAGATCTGCTGTAATTTGATATTAATTATATGAAAAATGGAAACAATATTCACTTAGCACACTTCCAATTTCAATGAAGTGCTAGCCTAACTCAGTGAGTTTTATAGTCAGTGCACAGCAGGTCAGTTGAACATTCAAAAATGTGAAATTTCACCACAGAGAAGCATTTCAACACAAGAAAGATAAAATTATAAATTAATAATTAATTAATATTTAGTTGGAGTTAAGTTGAGCAGTTTTTTTAGGACTTTCTGGAAATCCAAATTAAGTTCTCCATTAGCCCTATAATTTGGACACAGAAACTTCCAAAGATATATGTTGTTAAGAAATTAAGGAGTTTAAAAATGATATGCATTTATGAATCTAGGCTAGGCTAGGCTTCATTTGTTAAAATGGATTTGTTTTTCACTCATTATTATGCTTTTGCTGATTATTAAGCAACTATTTTGCTATAAAGTTTATGTTCATACAATGTTGTACTCTTCCTACTTTTGTGGATAACCTCATTAAAAGAAAATCTGATATGAATTTGATTCTAAACATTTATGCCAGATATGAAAGTTGGGTAAACTCACAAGAAACATAAAGTGAAATGCAATGATAAGAAAGGGAGAACTAGAGAGGAAAAGTGAGTACTGGAGGTAAATGTGGTGGTATACAGTGTGAAAGAAAGAGAAAAAGGACTGAAAAGGACTGGATTGATTACATGCCACTAAAATGGTTCTTTGCCGTCTTGCTTTGTAAAGTTGACAATAGACTACTGTGCTTTTATCTCAGGATCCAGGCAATACGCACAGACCAAACTGTGAGCACATTGCATTAAAGCAATTAATTCATTACCACCTTATTCTTTTATATCTCTGATGCCAAGCTGTAAATGCCTAGCACTTGATCCTACCCTAATTTAACAGGGCAATACACCATAAAACCTTATTATTATTGTAATATTTCACAAACAAAAATCTTTAATTTGTTGGATTTTGAACGAATCCCGTTTACATGTAGCGATGTCAGGACAAAAGTTCAGTAGCACATACGGACATAATCCCATGCAGTGACTTGAGGGTTCACACAGGTTCTCTTATACGTTGTTGTTTCTCAACTCTTGTGTGTTCTCTTATCGGTTCCAGATAAGAGAGTCTGTGTCAATGACATTCCTAAGAGGACGCATTGAAAATCAACCAGCTTTATGGTTGTATTCAAAGGAGTAAGTTAGTCAGTCAGAAACAATAGAGATAGTAGGATTGGGATATCTGACCAGTTCAAATAACCTATAATTTGTCTTTACTTTGACATGTTTTTTTTATCGCTGTACTCTGCCTCTCTGACTGAACCTTAATCAAACTGCTCTCTCTCTCCTTCTCTACTGCTTACACTCATCTTCTCACTCTCTCTCTCTGCCTGTCCTCCGGCAGTCTCTTAAAGGTTGTGATTAATACCATACTCTCATTGTTAGTCACACACCTCCTTTAGAAAAAGAAAGAGTTCTCTCAGACATGCCAAGTGGGACAGCCACAAGCATGCCACAGTGTTGCATCACCAGTGCTGCTGCTAGGCCACATTGGATCTTGCTAAAATCATTTTTGGGGTCTCCTTCCCTACATAATAGACTCTTAGTTAGGGCAAGGGGCGGACTGGCATAATAATTCAGGCCAGGAATTTGACTCCATCCCAGCCCACCCTGTTTACGCAAACAGACTAATTTTGTAGATTAACCATTTGATGATGTAATGAAACCAAAATAGGAATATATTTGGCCACTGTGCCCATCTGGTAAGAAAATGCTCCACATTACAAACTACAAACATTTGGGACTGACCAACACTGAGTACTCAAGGCTATGGCTATTTGAGGGTACACACTCAAAAACTCTCTAAAAATACACCGATCGTAGCACATACACATGTACAAAGCTGTACACAATAAACAATCAGCCTACACTTTAAAAAAGACAATAATATAGGCCTATACACTACAGAGTTTGCTCAAGTGTTCAAATGGTTATCTTATTATTCAAACATCTGTCATATCACACATGTTCACTGAACTTGAACATAAGCTACGACAATGAAAGTAAGTAGGCAATAATGCAAAAGTCCAAAAAGCACTGCTTTACAGAAAAAACAATTGATTACAATGTTCACTCACTAGTGTACATAAAGCAAACAGCACAAAAATAAACACATCTGTCTTTTCATATTTTGTAGTTTCCAATTTCAATTTTTTCTAAAAACAAAATGCAGTTGCACCAGCAAGCTTTCAGTAGCACAGAGATACCATTGCCATGGTTACTTACCATCCAGTGAGCATGGGTGTGATGAGTGAAATGAATGCAAGAATGATTATCTCTAGTTCTGGTTTGAGTCTGGCAATGTTACATTAATGGGACAAGGATTTATTATGATGCTCAAAATATAACACCAAGATTTGTGAGGTTTGTTTGACTGTCCAGCTGAAGAAAGGGATCCAAATAGCTGAGAGACTGTGGGAGCTATGCTGTCAAAAGCAACAATAAGGACATCTGTCTTGTCTGTGTTAAGCTGTAAAAAGTTGTTAGCCATGCAGTCCTTAATGGCAGTCAGGCTGTTGTTTAGTGCAGTCTTCTGGTCAGTTTCGTCAGGCTTAGAGCAGGAATACAGCAGGATATCATCAGCGTTAAGTGAAACCTTTCAATTTGCTAATTATGTGACCCAGAGACACCCACCCACTGGTTAAGCCTTTTAGTCAGGATGCTGTGATCTACCGTGTTAAAAGCTGCACTAAGATCCAGCAGCACATGAACAGAGCATTCACCCACATAAGAAGACATCATTATGTCATTGGCGACCCTGAGAAGAGCTGTTTCAGTGGAAGGCTTCTGATGGAAACCAGACTGGAATTTATCTACAATGTTGTGAGCAGATGAGGTGGAACTCAGCTGCCATTAAAACAGTTGGCAATTAATGTAATAGTTGACAAATAATCCATTAATCATTGCAGCTCTAATCTCAACATTAATTCTGTTGTCATTTTATTTATGTATAAGGGTGCACAAATGTTAGAGATCGATTTGGTTTGGGGGTTTTGAGTTTTGTTAGTTCCTGTTTTATTCTGAACACCTTCCTGGGGTTGCTTGTGTGACTTTTACTTCCTGTCTTTGTGGGGTTTTTTTTGATTGTTTGCACCTGTCCTAACGTGTCTCACCTGTGTCCAATCATCCTGCCTTGTCTGTTGTATATAAGTCTATGTCTCCCAGTTGTTCAGTTGTTAGTTCATTGTCCTTTTTTGTCACATATACCTGTCTGTCTCCTATACCATTTTGGATTTTGCCTTCTTGTGGATTAATGTTGTTTTTGGGCTGCCTTCCTCTTCTGACCTGTACCTGCCTTCACACTGAGGAGTAAGCCAGTGTAGCTTTTTATTTTATTATTAACTCCATTTAAAGGCTCTGCCTTGGTGTCTGCATTTTGGTTCCTATCCCTTGTGTACTCGGTGCTTCACAAAGTCTGACAAAGTGTTTTTAGTGGGGGTCAATATTTGTCATCTAAGTAACCTTTACAGTGGCCAGTAGCAGTGTGCAACTGTGACATTAATTTCTAGCATGCTAATTTAATGTTGCTACCTGTTATCTGAATAAAAAAAGACACAGTTGTGATTAAACAAGCCGCTATCTAAGACCCAATGTTGAAATGTTTATCAGTGCCTGATCAGCTGAGAACACCTCCATAGAGGCTACTGCAGATTTTATCAACCTACTTATGCTTTCAGTGAGTGCAGCTACTAATATTAAGTATTTAGCAGCAGGCAAAGTGAATACATTTTTTTTTTTTAGTTTTTTCCCATAACAACCATTTAAGGGCTGTGTTAACTATTGCATAACAGGGCCCAACCTCCAACTGTGTCAATGACAGCAGTCAGCCATCATGTACAGTATCTCAAAAGTGATAAAGCTTCAAGATTTAATCCTTTGTTCTCATAGACACTCATTTGTCCAAGAAAGGAAAATCAAGTCTGCACAATTTAAGATTAATACTTTTTGCTCCTATAAAATTAAAAAAGGACTGAATGATTATGTCAGGTGTCACAGTGACTCTCTTCCATTTCATCAAGTTCAGCAATTATATTTTAGTGTCTCTAAATGACAGCTAGTTTGCACACTGAGTAGTCTTTACATGTTACTACCTCTTAGTGAGATAAAGACATAAGTGTGTTGCCGGCCTGTTATGTGTGCATTAAAGTGTGGTGCCGGCCTGTTATGTGTGCATTAAAGTGTGTTGCCGGCCTGTTATGTGTGCATTAAAGTGTGTTGCCGGCCTGTTATGTGTGCATTAAAGTGCCAAAAATGAAGACATTCCTGTTTTTGTCCATGCAGCTATGGGTTTTCTGGAACGAGTGAGCTAACATGTTGAGAATGTGCAGCAGCTGTGTTTAAACCTATATGCATAAAGGATTGCAGACTTTTCAAACAATCATGTACCCTCTTACTCCAACAGTCTTGATTATGTTATTTGATTTTTACTCAGTGTATGTTATTACTTTTTAATGTAACTATGTAAATATTTTAACCATGAGGATATATTTACAGGACATACAAACAGCCATAAAATTTAACTGGAAAAAATAAATTATGTTGTGTTTTGCCATTCTTTATTCTTGTGTAGAAATTCATCGCTGGGCTTCCATGGTTATTTAACCTGACTGAAACATTCATTGTCAACAAAGTGCTATAGTTTTGTTGGTAAGGTATTCTTAAGCATTGTCAAATGACTGAAAAGGCTGCTTTGTTTACTTCTACCACTCTGGCCTCAGAAAAAAATAGCAGCAAATGAGAGAATGTAGGGATGGGCCATGGTGGGGGTACAGACTCAGTCAACTGGCAAAGAGCTGCTTGCCATGAATAGGTGAATGGCCATTGCTCAGTAACTTCTCTGTTTGTCGTCCCCTTCTGTCGCCACGTTGCTCTGGTCTGATTGGTCTGTTATCACTATCACAGTGGAAGTAACACTCATGAAGAGATAAGACCAAAGAATACTGACCGCCTTGAGAAATGCACCAAGAGATAAGTATGTAACATGAGTACACAGAAGAGAGGAAATATTCTCTGTAGACAGTATGGAAAAACTTGCAGCTACTAGAATAGCTAGCTAAATAATGAGGAACATGATGCTGTTTATGCATGGCTTTTCAATTTCTGTCTCTAGTTTTTGTCATTACAAATCATCCTGACATGTGTTTTTCTGTTATGCTTCATTTTAGATCAATCTTAATTTTGCTGACCCACTCATATTGTTATTGATACTGTCCACAATCCACATCCACAATACCTCTTCCAGCATCTTCCAGGACACAATGTCTCTGACGAGCACACACACACACACACACACACACACACAAAAATTTACTGTAGTTAACCATCAACAGGTCAATTCTGGGCACACAAGTACCAGACAGCTGTGAGGGAGATAGTGAGAGGAGATGGTCCACCAAGGTCAATATTAGCCCATTATAGTGTGATATCAAAACCTTTCAACATGCTGTGTGTTTGTGTGCCTGTCTGTGCGGATGTGTGTGCTCATATATGTCTACCTTTGTGAGGACCCATTTCTATTTAGACTTTAAGAGGGAGAAATGTTTGGAAACTGAGGACAATTTGGTTTGTTGAAAATTAGATGAGGAGATCGATACCACTCTTGTGTCTGTCTGTTAGACGTGAAACTAGCTTAGCTTACCACAAAGACTGGAAACAGGGGGAAAAAGCTGGCCTGGGTCTCTCCAAAGATTAGAAAAAACAGCCTTGTAGTATCTCTACAACTCATGGCCCTCATTAACATGCAATATCTTGTTTGTTTAATCCTTGTAAATGCAACAAGTGGTTTTACTGAAGTCATAAACATAAAAAAGTAAGGTTGTAAATTTTATTCAAATGTCAAGTGCATAAACATTTAAATATGTAACACATTTAATTACACAATTTACAACAAAAGCATACAAAAGTGATCATGTTTTCTTAAAATATGTTACATATGCTGAAGTTGGAATTAAAAGTTAGTTTGATTTTTTTTATTTAAAAAAACACAGTTTGTATGAGTCCTCAGTTCTTCTAATGCTTTCGGGAGAGTTGATCACTACTGCCAGTTCATTGGCTCTTTTCCCTCCACTGTCCCGGCTCCTACATCGTCTTTCCCTTCTGCGTTGCAGTAGAAGGTAGTGGGGTCAGGGCCATGTCCAAATGAGCCCCATGAGTGGTGGAAAGACATAACAGTGGTGGACTCTCTTTGATTTAACTCACCGCCATCAATGTTAGTGATTACATGTGAGTTTGAAGCAGTGACGTTGCCATATGTTACCACAGTGCTGGGATGTGGGACACTGGCGTTGCTGGGAGCGATGGCGTTGCTATTGGTGACAGAGCTGAGGACATTGTCTGGGTTGCTGTTGTTGCTTGGCATTCCAGGGAGGCCAGAGGGGGAAAAGGTCTGGGGCGGGAGCAGATTACTGCCCGGGCTGGGAATGAAGGTGCTGGGACGACTGAAAGCCAGACGCTGGGTGAGGAGCTGGTGCTGCAGCCTCCTGTCGGTCCAATCCTCCTGAGGCTGGCGATGGATCTTCATGTGAGCATTACGGGACTTGATTTTATAGAACATTCTGGAGCAAGGGAAGAGGAAACAGAGAGACATGGTTAAGAAAGAATACTTTAAAAATTAAAACCATCTGTTGGCTCGCCCTGGAGCCAAACACAGAGAAGGTTTGTGTCAGAGCTCTCTCCGTTGAGACTGGTTCTACTCACTTGCCACACAGCTTGCAGGGAAAGAAGCTGGCCAATGAGGGCACGGGAACCACCTCCTCCAGTCCAAACTGTCTGTCCACTGGCTGACTTATGGGCGTTATCTGGGAAAACAGTACCAACTGTGAGCTAATTTGGTGTAATTAACTTGTTGAGCTGCATTCCACACCGGATAACCACTTAAACAAGACTACACAAATACCCTATATTGTTTCTTACGCCAAGCACACTATTCTATTCACTATTTTTTTTCTGTTCTCTGAATCCTGTCTGTCAGGGATCAAAATGTACGATGCAGTGGAGCTGACAGAGTATCATGGGAACAGATGACAAATAATCACAGGATAACAACAACAGGAAAAGAGAGAAATACAGGAAGAGCGTGAGAACAAAAGCAAAAGGCTGATCTTAAAATGCAATCTAAAAAAAAACATCAGCCGAGTACCAGACTAGACACAAAAAGATTTTAACACTAAATTCACAACTGCTTCTTTTTAAAGTGTTTCTTACAGTTTTCTGCTGCTCCATCTCCCCGTTTCTGTTCTCCTCCTCCTGTTTCTTCTGCTTGTCCAGGAGCCTCTTGCTCAGGTAGTAAAATTCAACACACTGGCCCACGGTCTTAGTCCTCACCTGCAGCATACACATGCAAGCACGCACATAATGAACACCTAGCAGTCAACAATTACTTTTTCCATGTCTACCTGAGCTTGGATCAAAATATATTCAAGATATTTCAGAAAACATAATCAAGCTGATACATTCAGTGACAAACAGTAAACTGACATCTCCAGCTGTTTCTTCAGTGCTTATTTTGTGGATCAAGTTGCAACATGCAGCCATTTTAATAGCTGCAGAAAGGGAACGCACTGTGAAGGTAACCATTAAAAGAATGCGGCTTATATAACTTGCAATGCATGAGTAAGATTTCTACCATTTTCTGTATGAGTGAAAATTCTTTTCCATAAGTTCCCAGGGCAGCAGTGAAGAGACTCTTTTCACTGTTGGTCCAAAAGTCACTACCTGCAGAGAGGGAGTGGAGGGCAGGGGGCAAACAGGACATGGGAAACAATTAAAAAACAAATACCAACAGGTCATCCTGCAGTGCACGACTTTCTGCAAGTAATGCATCCACTGTCGGGAAAAGTCCTGCAGGAACTCTCTAGAAAATAACTGACAAAAGGAGCGGAGGATGATGAGTCTGTGATGATGAGTGTTTGTTACTGTGGATTGTAATGACAATCAGCTTTAACAATGCAACTTGCATGTACCATGTACCTATGTTTAATAGCTGGAGCGTGTTTTTTTTAAATGTTGTTAAGCTGTTGTCAGGGGGCCACCTAAGCGGACACCACTGTGCAGAACAATGTTTACTCTGTACTCTATGAGGTTCTTGGTGGATTTAAATGAACCAAAGTGACAAAGACAGAGAGAGAGAGAGAGAAAGGGGGGCTCAGTGGGGTGTGATGAAAGTGGCAGGCAGTTTGGGCTTCAACAAAGGCTACTATTGTACGTTCAGTGGGAATGATTACTCCTTTGCTGACTCACATTTAGACATGCATGCAACTGTTGACTGTTGTAGTGAAACACTGAACTTCCTTCACTGCAGCACATTTTAGTTCATTTTACTTCTCTTCCTATTTCAGTCACCGGGCTAAAATTAGACAACTTTGATTTGAATTCACTTCAAAAACATGACCGGGTGAGAGCGGAGTCAGCGCATGTTAAATATCCGTAACCAAGCTAAAGAGTTAACATCGGTGGATCATTTTGGAATTATCCATTAACAGATGTCGGAAACCCAAGACTTAGTGTGTGGGCAAAGGTCAAAGGTTACCAGAGTAGTGGTAGTCTCCTGTTGGCAAAGGTTGTGAGAACAGCAGCATCTCCAGCGTGGCCTGCACAAGAGAGAGGGGTGTAGGATGTAGAGAAAAGACAGATGAGGCATGCAATGGTTCAGAAGAGAATTAACTGGATATGAATGAGTGAGAAAGAAAGGTAAGAAAGAAAGAAAAAGAAATGACAAGGAATGAGTGGGTGGGTAAAAATGCGTGGAAGGAAGTCGCAATGGATGGACGAAAATGATGGAATGAGTGCATAGTAAATGAATGAATGAGGAATATTATTATTATTATTATTATTATTATTATTATTATTATTATTATTATTATTATTATGAAAGACAGCATTAATACTCCTCTTCACTGCTTACCATTGCATTCCCCTGACAGTAGTGCAGACAATGCAGAGCCAGCTCTGTGTTGCTGCCCCCTCCTGGTATGCAACTGGAACTACACATGGACAACAGCTTTTCCACTGCAAATGCACACAAAAGATTTCAGCAGTTAGTGTAGTGAAATGAATTTTGTTTGTTTTCAGTGATTATATGACAAGCATGCAGTTCAGTTTAAAATATGTGATTTATCTATTTATCTGTTCACTGTAGCTTTGACCATTGAACTTATCGGTTGCTTGTAATTTTGAAGAACTGAAAATTCACAGGCATTTTCTGTGTAATTACTCCAAGCTGGTCTAAAAAGATAAGTTTGAGTGGAAAAGCTGTGGCATGTTGGCATGTCCTTTACCATGGTCTTGTAAGTTGGTACTCTCCTCCAGAGTGTCCCACGGTTTCCACAGCAGCTGTTCTCTAGGGGATTCCTCCTCTTGTAAACATAACCCTGACCCCTTGCCGTCCACAAAGCATGAGGGAAGTTGTGCCTGGAAATCATGACCTACGTTGACATGCCTGTAGAGAAGGAAAGAAGTAAAGTGAAAGGGAGTACCTAAGTACCTGTGTACTAATGCCCTCACTAAGCCTGCATATTCTTTTAAATGCGCATTTTTAATTACATATCTGTTTAACCAGCATGTGATGAACCAGGGGTGATTTTAGCCTGTGGGGAAGTTGAGCCACCCCTTATTTCTTGGCAGCCATAGTCAAAATTGGTAATTTGACCACACATTTTTGAGGAGCCATCCACTTACCTTGTGATGAAGAGAGCCCCATGAAATAAGTAGCAAGCACATTTAAGATCAAAAAACTGTTTTTTGCCGTTCAAAGTGATTTTTTTTATCTTCAAGAAGTCCTGATTCTTGTGTCTGAATAATTGTAGACAGGTTTGAGAAAATCTTATACATGTGTTAGTGCTTTGGGAAGTTACAATATGAAGCTATACTGTTAGCATGACGTTACCCTCAAACTGTGGGATGACACAATTTTATTAAAATGGCAGGAACGGGGTAATTTGAGCCAAAAGACCTGGAGGACAATATGTATTGTCAGTTAAGGGGTCTGAGATCTGGAACAAGATACCAGCTGTCGTGAGGAAATGTACAACTTACCCCAGCTTTAAGAACCAACTCAAACAATGGCTCAAGACACATCAAATTTGTGACCACTAACGGACTTTGTTGTATTTTATGTGTATGGGTTTGTTTACTGTTGTATTTTATCTGTTTATGTATGTTTAACATACTAGATCCAGCACTTTACTACATTAAAAAGCAACTTAACGTAACTAAAATTAACTTTATGTAAATGGAATAGCACTTTACTGCATATGTGTGTGTCTGTCGTACTAGATGCAGCACCCTCCTGCACTAAACAGCTCTTTAACATAAGAGCTAACTGTGATGTCTTTTATAATATGTTGTTGAAACTTGTGGCGTCTCTTAAATTCTGTTGTATTGTTTCCAATTTCAATGTTTAGCTGTGTTACAATGACCTGACAAGGGACTACAGATGTAAATTAGCCTTTGGGCTAATTCTGGCATATTTACATTGCTGAAAAGCTAAGATGTCCATTTATATGCACTGTCCCTTTTAAATAAATATTTTTTTTTTAAAAAGGAAGTTGAGCCAGATATTTTACTGTAGTTTTACAAAATGGATTATTCTCAGTGACACACCACATCCTCAAATATGCATTCATATTTTAGTTGGAAACATTACTGTCATGTCCTGACTTTAAAGACACCCCAAGAAAAAATGGCTCAAGTCCGCCCCGCTCTCCCCTTGAATCTGCATGAAAATACAGACACTGACAGACACTCAAGGGATACATCTGCCTGATTTTCTTTTCATTCAGTGTCCTGTCTTGCTGTTACAAATGTTTTCATTAACAGCCTTGGACCTGCACATGAATCTAGATCTACAACAAAAAACATTGTTCTTTGGGCCTAACTCTTCACCATGTTTTAGGAAGAAGAAGAAGAAGACTTACTTTATTTCTGAGACATCATGCTAACTGAAAAGGTCATAGACTAACAAATCGCAAATCAAATGTTCCTTCAGCAATTTACTTACGGTAACACACCACACTCATCTTCCTCTTCTCTACAAGTTGTTTCCTCCTGGTGGAGAGACAGGAGGGAGGAGTACAGCCCATTCCCCCTGCGTACAGGATTGAGGAGGGGTCGAGGAGTGTAGCGGCCCCTCTTTTGACCCCTGCTAGAGTGAAGGATACTGGGAAATGGACTTCCAGTGTAGATCGGGGAGTCTTGTTGCTGTTCACAAGGAAAAAACGTTTATTTTAGTTAGCCGTGTCCTTAACGGATTAATACACGGTCACAATTTTTATTTATTTATTTTACTAAAAAAGCGAGTTATGAATTATTCAGGCAAAAACAAGAGGTTCAAAGACATTTTTTCCCCCATCAGATTTTTGATTTTGAACTCTCACTTCATGGGCACAGCCTTTGCATCAAGTCCTGCTCCCTATTCTGCTTCTGATTGGCTAACCCTAACCCTAACCCTAACTTTAACTAACCTAACCTAAAGAGGCAACAAATACTAGCCAATCAGAAGCAGACTTTTAGAAAATTTAGCGGGAAAAAAAGGAGTGTGATTCAAACAGTCAACAGAAATGTCCCTCCTGACTAATAAAGAGAAAACAGTACAGACCCATTGAACATGGTACAAAGCAAAGCATAGTTCGACCCTATTTTTCTTTTCTATGTTGCTTGCCTTCAGGATGGGTCAGAGAGCAGTGCTTTGAGCTAAACGCTACGCTCAGCATGCTAACGTTCTCATAATGACAATGCTAACATGCTGATGTTATGTATGTTTTCCATGTTCACCATCTTAGTTTTACATGTCAGCATAACAAAATTTACAAATCGTAACTAAACACAAGTAGCCATTCGGTAATAAAACAAAGTAACATTCTAGGGCAAAATTTTGTGTGGCTAAAATTAAATTAAACATGTTAGTAGAGGATACGCATCAACTGAATATTTCTTCGATACAAAACTACTATTGCTTTTCTTGTCTTAAACTCTGCAAGAGAAAATACACAAGCATATTACCCTAACTGTCAAATGTTTCTTTAAATTTGCTTCTTTAAAATTGTTTCCCATGGAGAAAATAGCAGAGTTGCCATACTGTACCTGTAGCTGTGATTGTTTCAAGTTGGCTGGTCCATTCTTCACTTTCTGGCTCACCATGAAAGGGGCTATCTTTTCTGCTGCCTCAAAATGTTGGCTGGGAAGGTGAATAGGAGGAGTGGGAAGCTGGAAGGAGGTATGTGGGGATGTAGCATTGGAGGGACAGAGAGCTCTGGGCGGGTGGAGGGATGAGCGGTGGGAGGAGGACATGAGGAATGGCGATTCTGGAGACTGAAGGACGTCGTGTGAGGCTATAAAAATGCGAGGGGGGAGGACACCAACATCAGAAAAGTGAGGAAAGTCATCGTTTATGTCATGATGTTGTCGGTATGTGTTTGTTATTTGGAAACAATAACTTGTTTTTGTATCTTGTAATTGTGAAAACCCACATCTAAATTCAAATGTTCTAGGTGAACATGTCATTTTTCCTGTGGTGTGAAAGAGTACAAAAGATGTTACAAGATGTTACAAATGGTTTCATATCTGAAAATGTGAAAAGTGAAAATGGAATTTGCATACAGGAAGTTGGAAATTTCAAAAGCTCACCAACAAAAACCCACATGTCCCGTAAATTTACATGTGGGTATTAACCTGTGGTTTATTTTTTTTTTTTGGGGGGGGGGGGTAAAGTTAATTTAATTTATTTCAAGTTTAGTGGTCTAGTCTTTTTTCTACAGTTCTGTTTTTCTTTCTCAGAACTGTTATGACAGACTCTGGATAAACTTTTATTCCTTTTTTAATTACATTTCATTCACAAAAATGCACACACAATACCTTACCTGTGATGTTGCCATAATCGCTACCATGAGAAGATCTCAGGTTGCCCTCATTGCTCCCGGGATCGCCTGACGACTGTGGAAAGCAGTGTGACAACAGTGGAAACTTCCATATCATCCCAGAGGAATGGATGGGTGGGAGAGACTGAAGGCGGGAAGCAAAAAACTGGAGCGTTCCAGGTGAATCTCCCCCCTGGGACACTGAATGTCCTGTGCCCCCGAATGCAATGGGAGAGTCCATTTTGCAGGGTGAGTGAGAAGGAGCTGGTAGAGGTGTGGGAGGAGGACTAAGAACTGAAGACATGAGGTGAGACGATGTGGGAGGAGAAGGGAAAGATGGGAGAGAGGGGTGAGCAGGTGAAGAAGAGGAGGAGGGAGGCAGGTAGGAGTCTGAATCAAAAGCACAGCTGTGCCTCGACTTGATCAATCCAGGGCTTCCTCCTCTCCCTCCTCCAAATTCCCAGATCTGTCCAGAGGAATCCCCACTGGAAACCACAGGGATTCTTCTCTTTCGCTGGGAGAGGAAAGCCTCAGAGAAGGAGTCCAGTTTCTGAGTGTACTTCCCGCTGCTGATGCTGAGAGCCGACCTCTGTGGTAGGAACCCTGAGGCCAGAGCGTGGGTGTCTGCTGTTCCTCTCCACCTGCCCTCTCCCGTCTGACTCGAGGGAGAGACGCTGAGCCAGGGTCCTTCAGCCTCTGCTGGTTGAAGCTGATCCTCCCCAGAGCCACAGCTGGACCCATAATCTTCTTCTCTTCCTAAATAATTGTCACTCACCCTTGAATCGGTCCTACAATATTCTACACTGCTGTCACTAAAGCTTCCTGTCACACTTCTGTTGTAGGAAGTAGTTTGCTTAGTAAAGTGGCTAACATTAGCCTCCCTATTGTAAACTGTTTCGTTTTTAGCTTCGCAGCTAACATTTGCATAATTATTATAGTTTGCTCTGAGTTTATGCCTGAGTCCTTCCTCACTGCCACAATTCATGATGTAAAAAACATCATTAGGGTTGCTGTAGCAATCACCTTTATTATAAAAATTGTCTGCAGGACTTTCGCAACTCTCCCCGTCCTCCCAAGTGTCCTCTTTTTTGCTGCCACCATACCAAGCGTCAACAAAATGGCTCCCCAACTCACTTTCTCCGTCAAGTTGGCCTCCCAAGTTAGCATCTCTGTCCAAACCGCTACCAATTGTGTTTAGCAAGCCTCTGTCACCCCCACTGCTCCCCCCCCTTCCCACAGAAGAGGTGCTTGAATTTGGGAAGGAGGTTGTGGATTCTTCCCCTCTACTTCCATATTGCTCTTGAGGATCCAGGGCAGACTGAGAGGAGGGGAATCCCAGTTCGGGGCTTTGAAGGCTGGGCAAAGTGAGGTGAAAGGATGTGTGATGGCGATGGTGGTGGTGGTTGGGGAAGGATTGGGTGGATGAACTGTCGTCCATGATGGCTCGCTGGGTGTAGCTAGAGTGCCTACAAGAATACAGAAAGAAGCAAGGTGTAAATACAAATAAAATCATGTCACAACATTAGCAGCAGTGGTTTAGCCAATAGTACACGTATAAATTCAAATTCTGTGACCCATGACATTCTATGATCTAATTAGAAATTTTAGGTAGTTTAGAAAGTTTGCTACTGCAAACGCTTAACCATTTTAGATGTAACCAAAAATGGTGCTTCCATTGTATTAGATTTACAGATCCAAATTTTAATAGCTGTGTCTGAGTCTCGCCAAGATATTGACAGATAAAGTATTTGTTCTCTACAGACATGCCAATTACAATTACAATAGTTTCTGCTGTCAAAGCTATCAACAGTTTTGACCCTCTCTGTATCTATGAATTTCTACCTAATTATTACAGTAGCATCATTAATGCCAACAGCAAGTAAATATTATAAAATATTTGCAGTGGTAATATAGCTGAAGCTGCTAATCAGGTCACAGAATCTGATGGCTTAAACGTTTTGCTGCAATTTGTCATGCTCTTTGTCCAACTGAGTAACGTAAATCTGTAATGCCACTTTCTAATGACTGTAGGTGTGATGCAGTTATTGTGTTAGGCCAAATAGGCCGGATTCAACTCACAAGAGAAGGCAAGAGTTGTCACATCTCCAAAACGGTTTGTACAGAGCCCTGCAGGTATTTTTAATTCCAAACCAAGCTCCAGTTAGCAGTTTTTAGCATGCATATTCCTGTTCCATTTACGCTAACACAACGTTCCTCGACTGATGCCACTTGGTTTAATTTGTCCTCAAAAACAAGCAACAGATTATCAGTAATCAGGCGTTTACATTGCATAATGTACCAACGAAGACCTAAAGATTTAAGTCTTTGCTGGGTTTTCTTTCTTTCTGTCTTGAAACCACATTCTGCTCTAAATAGGACAGCGTGTGAGTCAGAAAGAGAAAGAACGAAGGAAGATGAGATGAAGAGACAAATACACTGTATACGTAGTGGTGTTTTTTTTGTTTGTTTTTTTACCAGTCCTTGGCGCTTAATTTCCTTTTCACATATGTTTGTCCTCTGTTGTTCATGTTTTTGGTTCCCAGCAGGTCGTCTGATTTTCTTCATTATTCTCTCTGAGTTTTTGTGCTCTTTCGCTCTCCACTGTCTCGAGTGTTGGTCTAATTATTTCCCCCTTCAGATTTTCAACCTCTCACATACTCCTTCCTATCTCTCTCTCTCTCTCTCTCTCTCTCTGCTGTGTATCCTTTGACAGCACACACACACGCACACACACACACACACACACACACACACACACACACACACACACACACACACACACACACTCTAAAGCAAAATGGACACACACCACACACACAGACCACATATACTGTCTTTTTCACACTAATGCACACACACACGCTCACAGACTCATTTACTCACTCAATTACTCACTGAAGCACACGTACATAGGCGCACACACTCTCTGACTTTCACACTCACACTCACACAAATACACACACACACACACACACACACACACACACACACTTGCAGGTGTCAGAGGGGACCAGCGGGTAGTGATGTTGGCTCTGCCTTTTCGTCGTCGTGGTAACCACATCCTGAGGAAACAAACGCTGACGGATCTCCCTCCTTTCAGCTATCTTTATCTCTCTGCCCCCCTCCTCCATCTCTCTGTCTCTCTTTCCGTCTCTCTGCCCCGTAGTTATCTCTCTCTTTATCTCTTTTTCTCACCGTGTGCCCAACTTTGTTTTCTCTGTCTCTCTCTTGTCCTGCCTTTCTTCTTCTGTCATTTGCTTGAATGTTATCTTCGCTGCTTTTTCCAGTCTTTGTGTCCTCTCTAGTCTTTAGTATACAACAATGCTTATTCAAGTGTCCAAACCCCCTTCTTGGCACTATTTTTCTTTTTTTGTAATTTTTGTTCTGTATTTTTTTTCTTTTTCTAAGACACTGAGGTTGAGTTACTAAACACTTGGGGATGTGTAAAAAAGGCTTCAATGTTAGATACAGTTGAAGTAAATGTTCTTTTTACACCTTTAATTACAGAAAGAAAAACTATAAGCTGTATCTATAAAGTACTACTGTGGTTGACCTTAGTGAAGGTTTTTAGCTGCGTAACGTGTGATAGAGTGTGTGTATGTGTGAATAATTCGCTCACTTACGTATGTGCCTGTGCATTAGTGCTTCTGCATGTGTGAGTGTAAGTGCACACATCTTTTTGTGGATACAAAGTACATTTTCTGAGTGTGTGTATGTGTGTGAGAGAGAGCGAGAGAGAGAGAGAGAGAGTGTGTGTGTGCAGAGGCGGTAGCGTAGATGTTTACCAGATCAAGATTCTCCGGCTGAGTCAGCTGACAGGAAGTGAGAAAGAATGAAACAGGAAGGAAGACGGCAACAAACGATGAGGTTCAGGGAACCCTCTAAACCCTCTGCAGCCCCACCTACTCACCCCCCCACCATACACACATGCACATACACACACATGCCTTAAACATGCCAATGTGCCGTTTTCTAACTTTGTTATGTCATATAACCTTAAAACACTACCCACTCATGCACACGTAACCTCAAACACGACCGCTGACAGGTCCACAAGTCTGTGACCAACTTCAATAACCGCAAACACACACACACACACACACACACACACAGACAAGACAGGGTATGATCCAGCAGTTTAAATAAAAGGGACTAAATGAAGGTGGTGCTAAATCAAAGCAAACACTAATATTCTGCATCAGCATCCACCACCCTAGTATATTAAACGGCTTGCTATCTTTGGTGAAAAAGTTATTGAAATGTAAAAATAGATTTGACCATTGAAGACAAAATGTTTGCTGTAAAAACAAAAGTAATTAAATAAAATATTGGCAGTATTTTTATTTTGTTGGTAATATGGGTGATGCTAGGTCTATCTCCTTCCAGTATTGTTTTTAGTTTTTAAAAACCAATGCGATTCAATGCAAATCCTATTTTATAATCATCTTAATCTGCACAATTACTACCTGTACAGTCATCAGATTAAATTATTGCTGTTAAAAGTAAATATGTGGAGTAAATGCATTATGTGGAATAACGGTATATATGTGCAGTATATACTATATTCAGTATTATTATAGTAAGTATGGGGTATGTACTGAATTGCAAATATGTTCTGTTATATAATATCCAATATAAATGTATAGAATCTCACAAAGCAGGTGCCACAGCCTCTCATTATTCTTATATAATTTGAGTTTAAGTACTTAATTACTTTCTAAATCTAGAAAATAGGCCTGTATATTATATAACATACCTTACTGTATAAGAAATTACAGCATATTTTATAAAACTGCATTCAGGCACATAAATATATTTCTGACAATAGTTCAGATCTTCAAAAAACATTATTTGACATTCATTCCCACTGAGCTACGAAGATTTTGTCTTGTGTTCGGTTGATACTAAACTTGCCAGCGGATTGCCGCCCATCCAGTCTTGGGCCCCATTTCATCAAATTTGCAACATGAGAGCTGTGATTTGCAACATGAGATAATTATCTTCCTGACACGTTTCCCTCATCAAATCAAACACCATGTTTGTGACACAACATTCACGAGCATGCAAGACCCAGATGGACTTACAAACATGTGTGCAGTTTGTGAGTGACAACTGCAATGTGACGCTGTCGCCATTTGCGATCTGTGTGCGAGCAGTGCGAGCAAATCGCTTTTGTGAAACGGATCCCTGTTTGGATAAAATACATTTTTTAAACCCAAAATGTTTTCATCTATCAAATCAGCTTCTTTCAAATACAGTACTTTAACAGTTCCTTTATTGGTAATACTTGGCTTGTTGTTCGTGATCCAAATAAGTGATTTCATCAGACAGTGGACACAGAGAGAGTAAGAAAAGGAGGTGAAGAGTGCGTGTGTGTCGATTGTGCTGGTGTGATCATGTTATGCTGAGGTCACTTGTACAGTGTGACTACTTCTCATAGCTGGAAACCTCAGGATTAACATGAATTATAGATAATAGTGTGGTAACTACACAACCTGTCTGACACAATAACCTCAGTATTAGCATATGTGATACTTTTGCCAACATATTTTATTGATGTGTTATATGTTGTTATTTGAGGTCAGTTTAGGCTGGTACAGATAACCTCGCTACATCACAATTATTATTATTATTATTCAAATATCTGGAGTCTGACATTTCCACAGTGAATGCAAAGAGGTACAGCTGCTGCAAAACATTCTCTGACACCAATATAAAACATATTATCAATGCCGATATCTGAGTCACCGTCGCTGTGGGTAGGAATTGAGAACCGGGAAGACTGATTGATTTTTCTATCCTTACACTTGCAGTCAAACAACATGCAGGTGACTGGCAGCGGGAACTGAGATTCTGCTGCTCTTGACTTAGTCAGACTCCTGAAAAATTTAAAGTGAATCAACATAGCATTTTAGTGAGAATCTTTTTACGTTGTTCTTGATCACCCATCATGGGGATTTTGTTTGTTGAATTCAATGGGGGCTTGTAGTGGTCATGTAGTCACACATTTTAAGACAAAAATACGTCCTTTCAAGATATATGAAAATTAAGTGCACTGAAGAAAGACCAAATTTCAACATGATTACATGAAAAGAGTTTTTTGTAATAAAACCCTTCAAAGCTTGCACCTCAACAAGGCGTCATGTTCAGCCTTTGAAAGCCCTGACTGAAATTAAAGTAGTTTCTTACCAAGAAGTTTTTTGACTTCTTGGTCTCCGTATGTAAAATACAGCACACCCTATGTTCTGTATACCACTGAGTCTGGCACGGTTTGCTCATTTGTCCCCTTGTTTGTACGCATTTGCATACATTCGTGTTTGTCTGTGCACATAGCCTTGACAAAACAGCCGGAAAAAAAAAATGAATGAAAGGATGTGGAGGATGGAAGGGGAGTGTGGAGGAGTCACTACGGGGGAGACACTTCTCTAGTTTTCTCTCAAATTCACCATAAAAAGTTGCGGGAGCAGAGGAGGGGGAAAGAGAGACGTATTTCTGGACTTTTTTTTTCTTCTCTGGGCTGTCTCTCCGACAAGTGATGACTGGCGGGGAACAGAGTGGCTGAATGGATGACGGAGAAATCAAACCGCCAAATAACATGTACTTTGTTTATCACAAAACAGGCCTTTTTTAAATTAAACTTAGCCTGTAGACTACCAGCATTTAACGATTATGCCAAAGGTGTTTGTGGACCAGGCTAATTCCTCCTTGTTAAACTTCTTGTTGAGTGACGATGGGCCTCGCTGACGCTGTAGATGCATGTGTAACAAACAGTTCAAGAAAGTGTAACATTACCTAAAAAGCATGACAGAGTATATAAAATACTGAACACACAGAAGTGAAACTGCTGCCAAACAGCTCATCACACAAGAAGTATTGTGAAAGAGATGGGGTTTTTTTCAAAACATATCCTTTACTGCCTTTTTACATGAACACATGAGGCTAAAAGGCAACTCTGGTTCAAGTAATTCAAGAGATTTACTCAAAAGACAGTGTATCCTTATTACGAAATGATCCCCATTTATTAAACGACTTTGGAAAACAGTCCTGGAAAGTGTGTTAAAGAGAAAATTATATGTAACACTGTCAGACAGTAATACAATTCTATAAAATCAAAGCTAAAAAAAAATCCAAATTGGATATTTACATAGAATTTAGATTCGTGCAATGCTTCAGTGCAGAGAGATTCAAATTTCTATGTTTGATCTATGCTTTGTTGTTGTAGATTGGAATTTAGATCAGTGTTTCAGTCATATACATATGTACAGAGGTATTCACAGCTTTGTTGTTGGGACCCCAGGCCGGTTTGCTTGATGTGCAGAAAGCGTTACAGGAAAAAGTTTGAAAGTGCCTCTCTTGATGTTTGATGTATTTGAACTAAACAAAATAATGCGGTAGGAAATATAGCATATTTTCCTTTTAATACATTTGGGGCTCTTACAAAGGAATAAATGCAGGCATAAAAATCACATGCCTGTTTGACAGGAGCTTTCTCATCTAAAACAAAATCACACACCAGAAAATTTTCAGAGACCCCACTGTGCTCACATGTGACTGCAATACTCCACACTTCTAAAGACTACTAGAGGCTTTTTTCATGTAAAATAAACCATTTCAGGCTGCGCCACAGGAGGACCCACCTTAACGCATTTCTACAAAGTTCATAAAATGATTGAATATAATAACTACAGTGTGGAGTACAGTGAGTTTACTCTTTTGTTTCACTATATGTGGTGGGTATCAAGACATTCCCACGTTGTCAGTTTCACATGATGGACCTTCATGTATCAATACACACGGCGAAATGTGCCAGATGTTGAGTACGCATTCTTCTGGAAGCCCAGTACAAAAATGACAACCGTGTTGAAGCTGTAATCTAAAACTCAACAAGGTGCACTGATGGACCGAAAATGTTAACTGCAGATACGCATAAGTCAACTAAAGAGCTAAGAAAGGTGTCAAGCTTCCAACTTCCCATTTTCTGCAGCATTGTGTTATAGATGTGCAAAAGTGTAAAGTTAATGGCATCTTCACGATAACGTCCATCTATTTGGTTGAAATCTGTAATTTTACTGTGATCACACGTCTGATCACACACAAAGCCGCAAAACATCTGACACTGCTGGTTCAGTATGATACTGATAATATGATACTTTTCACTATTGTATTTTCCCCACACATGAAGTACATGCATGTAAAATACGTGATTCTAATTTATGTTTAAAATGACTGAATTCTGAATACACGAATCCATTCAAAGGTCACAGAAGTCAATGCGAAATCAACATTGGAGGGGTTGTTTCTTTGCTTTAAGCTATCACGTCATTTAGACTAAGAATGGATTTTGTTGTGCAGTGTTGCAAATATACAATGAAATACAGTATTACATATTTTTTACGCTTGGAGAAACATATTTCCTATATACTATATTCCAATAAAGGTTGAACTAGCCGCTGATGCACTACAAAACATACTGTAATTCTGGTGTGTGAGTATGGCTAAACTGCCAGTAAAATGATTAGCACAGAGTAAATAAGTAGAGCATTGAACATTGCATTTTGCTTTCTTTAAGAAAACTGTATTCTCCAGATATAAAAACACCAGTGTCAGTGTTGGGAGGTGCAGCATATATTCACCATTTTGGTTGTGATGTATAAACTCAAAAGCCTTTATTTAATTATATTGCTACACACAAATCCAAATCACAGATTATGGACCAGGATATATGAAAATTTCATATTTCTGAGATCAAAAAATTTGTTGCACAGGTTCTTGTCTATGTTATTATTACTATTATATTCACCAAGTGGGGTCGTCCAATAATCATAACCAATTTCCCAAAGAGGATCAATAGAGCTTTATTGTATGATAAACATATGATGTTTACAGCGTAAACATATTATCAACCTGGCTACTCCTGGTGAGTGAGTGCATTCCTAATAACTAAGATCAACAGTATGGAGGCTAAACGCCTTCTCCAACCATCGTCTGCCTGCTAATTAAATGGAAGTATTTTGATATTGTATCATTGACCTCTTTCCTACCTCTGCATTACTGTACTACACGTTCTGCACTTAAGTTTTCTTACTGTTATTTACTCTGCCAAGTAGGTTGTGTTTTGGTGCTGCTTGTTTGTTTGTCTGTCAGCAGGATTACAGAAAAACCATTAGCCCGATTTTAATGAAACTTGGTGGAAGGTCGGAGCATGGGCCAAGGAAGAACCCGTTACGTTTTGGAGTGGATTCGAATCATGTGGAGGATACACAAATCACTTTTCACTTTTGTTAACATTGCGAAATGGTCCAATTATGAGCTGAGATGATGAGGCTTCAGCTAGGCACAACAATATTTTGACATACTGTAAGTCTAATCGTTTTGGAATTATATCCAGACATACATGCTGGTTGGGCTTGCAAATTTGTGTCATCATAGAAGACTGGGCTTTTGGCATTGGCATGGGTCTGTGCTCACCGAGTACCCTTCTAGTTAGTTATAGTTATAGTTTTACACTTGACAGTGACTCGGGTGTCTGCAAAACTCCAATAACACCATAATGCGAAAATAAAGCAAATATGACAAAGTAAAATAAATAAGAATTAATGCATTAAGATAGAGTGCCTTGAACTTTTCATGTGTTATTTTTTAAAGCTTTAAATCAGTCTGGATGCAATTTGGAATTTTTATACTGTCCAACATAAAATAACACAAAAACAAATCTACAGATCTAAATGAATTGCAAACATAAACCAAAGATTTTAAACACTCCAAATTCATCACAGGTGCAATGGATTTTAGGTCTTAGTTTTAGCAAAAACTGCACCTTAAGTTTGTAGGCTATTTCATGACTGAGAAGTACAAATCAGGAGAAGAATATTAGAACATTTTCAAGGCGTGTGCCTGCGTGAGAAGCTAAGCAGAGAGGGAGGCCACTACAAGGCCCGCGGCAGCTGTGAGGGAGCTACAGGTTTCCATGGTTGAGAAGGGAGACACTGTGCATACAACAACTGTTTTCCGGATGCTTCGCCAGCGAAAAAACGTCACATGTCAACTGAGGTAATGTCTGCCAAAAAGGCATGTGTAAAACCAAGCGTGAAAAGATTTTATGGCCTGATGGGACAAAAATGTTGCTTTCTGGCTATCATAGTAAACGCCAAACATTGCAAATCACCAGAAACACACCACCCCCAACCTGAATCGGGTGTAACAGCATTATGCTGTGGGGGCGCTTGTCTGCAGTAAGCCCTGTTAACCTTGTGAAACATAAAGTTAACCATGAAGATGTATATGAAAAATATCATGCAATATATATATATAAAATTCAACCCCTAGTCAAACCCAGAATGTGTGGAAGGACTTTAAATTCTGTGCATTCACGGCCACAGTGCTACTTAACAGAGCTTAAGCACTTTAGCATTTCACTCCTTCTTTCAGACAGAGTGTGAACAATGTTGCTTAAAGCAATTTAAAGATGAGTATTGATGCAACGAGAAGGCAGCTTGACTCAATTCTGGCTCCTCGTGCTTTGATCATCATGTTGAGCAGCGGAAATGCTCAATACAGATGTTTTTAAATTCAGGTCTTCGTTGGTACAGACTGACGCTTCACTTCATAGCGCAAGACACAAAAGCGACTGTTGCCCCCCTTCTGTCTGCAGATGTTAAAGGAGGTCACAAAATCAAAGGATGTCAAAAATAGCAACAACAACACAAATTCGTCTTCTTCAGTTTAGACAAACTAAATATTATACAGCCTCCAAAATGGCTATGAAGATGAATCCACTCTTCATTCAGCAGTTTCAACAAAACTGGCCATTATGCGCTTATTTAAGGTAGGATTTTGTACAGGGATGCTGCAGTTTAGTTTAGTTAGGGGTAGCAAATGAACTGCTAACTGAGTGTAGTTTCCCAGTCTTATCTAAGCTCAGCTAATCAATTTCTTCTATAGTTACATCCCAGACTTCAAATTACGTGTGGGCCTTTTGCTAACAGATCCTTGCAAAATAACAAACATATTATGTTTAACTGTATGTGGGTCAGGGGGTAAGTTGAAGCCCCGGTTTATCTTATAATGATATTTTTTAAGTGTTCACAAGTCAAGCTTGTGGTTTTTAAGCCTCTTTGTGTAAGAGCATGTTTGGTGCAAACACCAGCATGTTGCGGGTAAAAACACTGATATGCTACAAGTAATGCTGAGGCTAAGAACTCAGTATTGTACAGTTTGTCACTTTAGAAAAAAGTTGGATTCTACGCAATATGCATCTCTACGTGGACTTATCAATCAGACTTATTAGAAATTCAACAAGAGCACATTTTCAGATCAAAATTATACTTTCATTAGAATGATTTGACGAATTTCAGTCCATGTTTTGTAAAAAAAAAAAGCAGGAGAATCATACTAAAGCTCATTTATATTTTCACTTTTACATATCTAAGTGCAAAATGTGTAAAAGGGATAATGGATGTCTTCCTGATACTGACTTACAGCCCCTCATTTGTTCACAATGCACATCTCACCTTCAATAGCAAAATCCACAGCCTCCTTAGTGACTGAACATTTTGAACAACATTTGTCAACATTTAAATGTGTTCATTTGGCAAATGTTTGTGTCCAAAGTGACGTCTTTGGATCTAATCTTGTGCACCTTCAGTTGTGAATGTTACCGGCTTAGTTACTAAAACAAAAAGTTGCCCTAGGATTGAAGCAACTGTTAAATGATGGCAGATGAAGAAGACTCAGGGGGGCAGGTGTGCTTTAGTAGTGTGAGAGTACGCTACCAATGCTGATGTTGGGTTATGTTAAACTTTCTCTAAACACGTTGTGAAAGGTTCCTGCCCTTTTTGTGTTTTACTCAGACAAAAACCAAGCTGGAAAGAGAATAAAATGTATTCTTACCTGTTCAGTTGTCATTACGATGAGCGATGTGGCAGTGACAGTGAAATGCATGTGTGCATGGTCTGCTGGTAGGCAGACATGTGTGTGAGAAAGGGGGAGGAGAGAGAGAGATGGCGAACAAGAGAGAGCTGTAGTTTCACCAAAGATTGATCGGCTGTGGTCGCTCTTTCGGTTGATCTTTCAGCCTTTCATCCACCTTGTCATAATGGCAGTGTGTGTGTGCGTGTGTGTGTGTGTGTGTGTGTGTGTGTAGGTGTGTGTATGTCTTAAGCTGTGTCATAGTGATGCTGGAAACAAGAGAAAAACACCCTAGTGTGTGGCTTTAACCTCTTACATACATACCAACACACATACACAAGCTCGCGTACACACAAGCGTGCACACACAAGCGTGCACACACGCACTTTCAGTCTGAGTGGGTGTTTTTTTTTCTCCTGTCTTTTCCCTCATTTTCTCTTAGGGTCTCTTTTGGTCTGTTGGTTTTTAAAGGGCCACATGTAATATACACACACATAGGACCACTGACGAAACCAAATGCATATAGTACACGCTCATAAACAGCACGTCGCTTTGGAAAAATGGTTTGTCCAGGGGATGTACATTTGCAGTTAGGCGAGGTCTAATGTCTGTATGGGGAAAGTATGCACTGTAGAATTATTGGGCGGATTTATGCACTTTTGTCTTTTCTCTTACTCAATAAAAGAAATCCTGGTCACTATTGTTGTGGACTCTTGTTCTAGTTTTAGGGAAAAGTTAAATTAAGGATTTGACATTGATTCTCTTCCTTGCTGAGAATTTGATGAGAAGATCAATACCATTTTCACGGTGGTAAGTTACGGTAAATATTTATCGACAGCCAGCAGCCTATTAGCTTAGCTTAGCTAAGACTGGAAGTAGGGGAAACAACTAATCTGGCTCTGTCCAAAGGTAACAAAATCAATAATAATATGTTACCTTATGTCTAGTTTATTTAATCTGTACAAAATAACTAAATGTAAAAAAAAAGTAGTTTAGGAAGTCACTGTGCCTAGCCAAAAATTTTCCCTCCTGAAACCATACCTTTTTATTTCATTTCAGTTTTTGTGTAGATTAAACAAACATGTCAATTTGTGAGCTTTTCCGGTCTGTATGCTAAGCCACGCCAACCAGCTACTGGCTGTAGCCTTATGTTGAACAAACATTGATGAGTGTGCTTTCAACTAATCTTTGGACAGAAACTGAATAAGCATGTTTCCCAAAACGTCAAACAATTGCTATAAGGATGAGGTTTTGCTTTATTATTTCACCTAATATTTGAGGCCCTGTTCTGAAAAAAAAGTCCTTGTTTCAAAATCTAGTGTCAACCCATTAATTATTTCAGTTTTGTGCTTATATTATTTCTGTATTTGTGTTCAAATTAATTATCACAAGGCAGATCTGAGGCCAGTTAGTACACATTGCACTACAGAGCGTTAGGACTATATAGTGGGTTAACATATGTATGTTTACTGATGTTCTGTTTTTGTTCTCATTGTTAGGACAATCTTCAATACATAAAATAAATCAGTACACCACAAGAAGTTAACCCATAAGAACACATAATTTAAAAAGAGAAGATAGTTCAAGCTGTAAAAAAAAATCAAAAGAAAAGTTTATAGATGTAATGAATTCAGTAAAAAAAAGCCTGAACCATTTCTCGCATTTCTCTCATTTCTCGCACGAGTTTGACTGGTGGATTATTGGTAAACCTGGGATTTACTACAGCGGTGTGACCCATAATAAACAGATTTTGCTGTGTGAATAGATCAAAAGGATGCCGAAAAAACATCTGAATTCATGTTTTGTCAGGTCTGTTGGCAAGATAATAAAGCAAACAACTTATGAAATGATGTTTGGATTGATCAGGACTATGCTATGCTAACATGTTTTCATAGTAAAGTAATGTTACAACCGATAGCTGTAATCAAGTAAAAGACATATATTTTCACAAACTACCAGGAAGTTCAACTTCCTCGCTTATGTTTCTTTAAGCAATCTCCTTCTTTATCTGTATTAATGTAAAGTAGTACCTTAGAAATTCAGCGGAAGTCGGAAACTCTGTGCCTCACTGCACACAGTAAGAGCTGTCTCTAATTATCATTTTCATTATCAAATCTATATGGACTTCTAACAAAATATCAATGAAGGGGGGAGGCTTTTTCAAACATCCTCAAGTTTGTCCCTCAGGGAATGGTTGGTTTTTCAAGATAGAGGGCACCTGACAAGTGATATAGCCAAAAATGTACTGAGGGTTGTCCAGTGTTGTAAAATATTTTCTTTGCTGCAATAATAAGGCCATAAGACCAACAGGGGGTTAATAGGTGCCCAGCAGCTCATTCATGCCCCAGGCCCCCATGACATCATTGAACCAGTCCTGATAATACAAAAATATCTGAAACACTGACAGCAATGTTTGAACGAAGTCAGAGGAGCGAGCTAGATGTTGCCCTTGAACAAGGCAAAGAACCTCAAAATGTGAAGGTTTTGGTGACAGGGGAGGTCAGACACTGTCAGCCCAAAGTGAGATATCCATTCATTACCACAGAGAAATCAAAATGTATTTGGTACTGAAGCGTACCAAATTTAGATATATAAAGACCCAGTGGTATATTAAACAGTTAAGTTAGTGTCAGGTAATTGAGTGGAGTGACTCACTTTATGATTGTTTTTTGAATATACAATATCTTGTTTTCACTGTTTTCAGATTTTCCACTCTGACAGGTAAGAGTGGATTACATTACTGTATTTCAGTGTAAAACATCATTTATGTCTCTGTAGATCTCCTTGAAAGTTGATGAAAGGTCATGTATCTTCATGTCGCCGTGATGTAAAAGGTGTAAAAGGTGTAAAGTGTGTGTGTGTCAGACTCAGACTGAGAGTCAGTCATGAGTGTGCATCGCAGTGGGTGAGACAGTGGTTGGGTTTCGCAGCGGCGTGGGGTGCGCAGAGAGGTGCCGAGACGGGCTCTGATTCCCGGTATCATGAACTTCAAACCTCCCCTGTCACACCACAGCAACACGGCGGCCCTGTATTGTACCAAGACCCCGAAACTCTGCTGAGAATAAACTCAAGTTTCAGCTGTTAAAGGGACTGTTTGACATTTTTATCAAAAGGATGGTTTTACGTCTATGTTTTTGAATGAGAAATGGACAAGTTTTATGACATTACATTACACATAAGAGTATAATGAAACTAGTCAGACTTCAAACTTGTTTAAAAGACACAGTGTAAGATTTTCAGCATTTGATTAATAGACTTTTTCAGTTAGATTGCCAGTGTAAGTAGTTTTGTAATTTTTAGTCTGTAGATGAGAACGGGTTGGTATATTTTGTGTGTATTTTGCCATGCCACATGGGATTACACAAAATCTATGAGATATCATCTAATATCTTCCCCAGGTACAACTTTTCCAAAACCAGAAGATCCTTCTAGAGTGATACATTTCTCCGTGTAACAAATGTTACAAAAGTATTATTTCCTAATTGCTTATGCCTCAAACGTTTAGAAAATGGTTGTTGTTCCCACAAACTTTTCTTTTGTGACAGGCACAGTCATATTTTAAAATTTAACTGGTTCCAATGAGAAAACAGGTGAATTTGCAACATTAAGTGCGAGACGGTGGGAGCCACTGGTGGACCCCCAGAAGGCTCTAACGCCACGACTGCACATCAAAGTGGGCCTTATGAAACTGCTTCTTTTCTGAGCTCTAGATAAGGAGTTGGCAGCCTTCAAGTACCTTCAAGACTTCTTCCCTAAGTTGTTTGAGGCAAAGATCAAAGCTGGTGTATAAATACACGTGTTAATTTCATTGCCATTGTAAATAGGTAAGTTTAAAATTATTACTATCACAATAGCAAAATTTTTGGGGGAATAATAGCCATTTTCTGAAGCATAAGCTATTAGGAAATAACACTTACTACCCAGGAACAAAAACTGTTACACAGTGTTATCATATATATTATTGGGGTTTTTAAATTACTGATGTCTTAATGTGTACACAGCATTTTATTGTTGTACCTGGTCAAGGTACAACAGGCACTAATGTAACCTACTTCCTTCACCCACTGGCCCCTCCAAAGGGTCACATAGATAAATCAGAGGGGTCATTTGATGATTAATGGGAGGCAAGAAAAAACAAAGTTCTGATACGTATTTTTATATTTTAGCAGGTAGAAGGGCAGGTAATTGTTGTGTTGTTTAATTTCACGTTTATCTCAGAAGCTGATAACAAATATGTTTTGTATCTCAAATTGTAATTAACAACATAACTAGTAATTACAGCTGCCAGATTAAGTAACAAAACTCTCTCTGAAATGCAATGAAGTGCTATGGAAAAAATAAAAAGTACACAATACCTCAAAATTGTACTTAAAAAAAGTCAAGTTACTGGAATGGCATGCCAGACTGGGCTCAAGTTCGTATGGGATTAAAAGTTATATAGTAATCTGTCGTTTTTCTTAAGCAACAAGTGAGAGCAAAAGGTATTGTAAATTGCTTTGGAAAAAAGCGTCTGCTAAATGCCCTAAATGTAAATGTAAAACGGTGTCCCCTTCTAACTGAACAAGCCAATACTTAAAATAGCACAGCAACAACCTCTTCTCTCTTTCTATCATCAAGCAGACAGAATGTCAAGCTATTCCTCCAGTGTGCAATGTTTCAGCTGAAGTACGTCTGCTTTTGATGAACCCCACTCTTCAGCCATCAGCTAAAGCATCCTAGAGATTTAATTCAAGCAAAAATGTTAAAAGAAAAAAACGACAGGTTTAGAACCAAACATATTCAATTCCTCTCAAAACATGCGATAGCGAACTCAGTACTTTTTTTCACAAAATGAAATTATTCATATATTAAAAGCGTGTGGGAAATATATTATGTACAGAGAGGAAAATTTCACTCTCCCTAAAATTGCTCATTAACCTGGTTTATCTATGCTGATTCATCTAAGGAAGTTGATGTCTTTCACAAATATTTCTACATTTATTTTTTTCATTGTTTTAGAGGCCACAGTGAAACATGCTGCGAGTCGATTTGTTAAAGGTATTGTTCACAGGCGTATTGCAAGTTATTAGGGGTAAAAGTGAGGCTCAGCATTAAAAATGAACACGTTTTCTCTGCCAACTTTAAGAATGGGACATATAATGGTGGGAGTTTATGACAGCAGTTACTATGTATGACCCATTTAGTGAAAGTTGTGCACAGCGTACATTTCAGTCAAGCATAATGAGGAGATAAAACCCATTTGATGGTGATAAAATACAGACGTGCTTCCTCTGTTAACATCTGTGACACACTTCCACACACACACACACACCTGTAAGTAGTGAAAACAATGAACATCTCATCTGATATTATCTTTGGCATAAAGAACACACTTAAACACAGAACTCATTCTTACAAGTTGTCACACACACACAAATCATGAGGGGTACGCAGGCGTCGGTACAGAACTTTCTGTTTATTCATTTCCACTTCAGTTCATTTGACAGACTTGATGCCATTCACTCTCATTTTGTTTACTAGCACTCGTGAAATGCTTCAAACCGAGTTAGCACACATGTTCAAAGTTAACTTGTTTTTCCTGTGTGAGGAGTGCCTTTCAGTTAGAAAAAAAAATGTTCATGAAAGAAAGTAAAACTGTCACTAACCTCCTTATAAGGTATAATTTAAAAAAACAAAACAACCTATAAAGACTGCTAAAGGAATGCCCAAAGAACAAGAATGGAATGTCTTCAACACATTTGGACAACGTAAAATCGTCAACAATAAAACTCTACGGATGAGTGTTTGTGTATTTTTTCCCAGCACCAAAAAGAACACTACAAAAGTAAACTAAAATTTGTTAATGTTTTAAAAACCAAAATAGTTTACAATGGTCAACATTCTGTATTTGATATTTTTTTTGACCAAATTCATTTATGTCCTGACTAAATAAACTGACAGAAAGCCGCATTCATTATTGTAAAAAGAAATGTCCTGTATCTTTTGCTATCTCATTCCTAAGGATTAGGATTGATTTAAATTTCTTTCTAAACAAAATCTAATCTGTAGGTAGCTTTCCTGTAGTTTGGCGCCATCTTTAGGCTATATAGGGGAACTGCAGCAGAACTGCTTGCCCGGGTCCTAGGGTGATTTTGTCGAGGCTGATAGTGGTGTCTGCCTCCATCTCTTTGTCAGTTGACAGCTGCACCGTGGCTGTCTCCGGCAACTTTACGCCCTCTGTTGGAACAAAGGTTACAAACATTACTGTTAATGTATGTCACTGGATATGATACATCACATCTTAACTAGATCTTTCTGTTGAACTCGCCTGTAGACGCCAGTGTGAATGTAAGTGTTTCGGGTGCTGCTCCCCAGTTGACAGCTGTTATGTATCTCTCGCTCTGGTCCCACAGACGGAGGAATGCGAGGGAGGAGGCGGAGGAGTAGAGAGGGTAGTAGTCGCCATAGAGGAGAGAGCGCTCTTTGCCGCGCAGCTCGCTGAGGGATCTGAACCACTTCCTTACAGCAACATGCTCCTTCCGCTCAGTCTGTAAATGAGAATTGAGGCTTTTTATTTTCAAACGCTGATAGCAAATTAATATTTGACTATATCGTCACTAGTTTGCTCAAGTTTTTTAAAATTTTTTAAACAATGACATTTACTGTGAACACACGCTAACCTCAGTGGTTTCATTGACAGCGGCTCCTTCAGCAGGTTCCTTCTCTATGTCCCACAACATTTTAGGAGATTGTAAACCCTGATCAGGAAACAAAACAAAAAACAGACTAAAAGGTTACACAGTTGTAAGGTTACTGAAACATCTGAACGTCTGCTCTGTTTTATAGCTTACCTCTCCAGCGTGAAGGCCGATCTCGTCTCCATAGGTAAACACCGGGGTTCCAGGCATGGTGAATAAAAGGAGCTGGTAGAGGCGGATCAGGCCCAGAGGTGCCTGTTTAGACAGATGGTCGTGTTCTGTAGCGCCGAGGCCCCAGGCCATATTTCTCTGTTGAGTGTTGAGGGTGTTCAAGTCCTTGATGCGTTCCAAACCTGCACACATTTTTAGGTAAAATTATGTGTATCAGTTAAAACACTTCATGCACATGCAAGTATGGCGAGACAAAAAGGGCACTCCAGCGTACCTCCTTTTTTGCTGCTGAGCAGGTCAGTCAGGACAAGATCTACGCCTGAAGAATTGACGAGATGAGACACATTTTCAGCCGTGATACCTTCAACCACACCCATCAGCAACCTGAGAGAAAGAGAAGGTGATAGTAGAAAGCAGAGAGGTTATGGCATATGCCGTTTTAAGCATAGCATAAATATAATTTTGTAATTCAACATCTTAACCCCCCCAACTTAAAATAGTTGATCTTGGGCCATTCCTCAATCCCTCCACAAGGCGTCGCTTTACCACATGTGTGTAAAGCTACAGGCCTGTGTATGCCTTTCTTGTTGATCTGTCTCACTCGAACCCCCACCCACAGTCCCCCGCAGTACTGGAATGCTTTTAATCTCCACCCTCTCTCAGGAAACATAACCCTGTCAGCTGACATTTTACTGATGCTTTGAAAAGTACTTTCCTGAGAAGTCCTACAAATTCTTTAAGACACAGTATTGAAGAGTTCATTTTTCCAGTCCACAGCCAGAAAATGTCAAATTTAACTTCTTGTACCACCTAATACTCAAATAAATTGTATCTCATTCCAGTACAGTCTTTGCGCAAACTTGCTGTCCTTGTATCTGTTAAGTAATAGCTACATTTATCCAAAAGGCTTGCAAATGTTAACTTTTGTTCTGCACAGTGTCGGCTTGTGCAGAAACAATGGAAGTCAGAAAATGGCAGCCATAGTTACCTCTTCTTGGTGTACTCCGTGCTGTTGCCAGACACGGCAGCCTTCAGCACTGACCAATCAGCTGAGCTGGTGGCCACGTTGAGGTCTGATATCTTAATGCCATCAACACCTAAATTCAACCAGTATTCCGCAGCAGCCTGGAAGAAACAATGAGCACATATATGTCTTTCTATTAATACAACACTTGGAGCCAAGTGTCTCACTTTCACACACTTAAAATTAGCAAACCAAGAATCACAAACATTGTGTTCGTGTGTGTCTCTCAGCATGCGGGTGTGTCCTACCTTGACTTGCTCAATCAGGTCACTAACATCACCAGTGCTGAACCAGGGATCAGTTCCCCTGTAGTTTGGAGTTAGGTCAAGCACCACAGAAATACCTAAGAGGAAAAGTAAACGTAAACAGTAAGCAAACAACACCTGAAAAATCTCCTCTTTATAATAATAGAGAATTAACACTGGGGATTCAAAGACATATTGGTCACCCAAATTACTGATTTCAGTTATATGATGACCTACCCTTCTTGTGGGCCTTTTCCAGCACAGCCTCTAGGGTTTTCCGATTACCCTTGTCAGGACTTAATGTTTTAAGATCCAGGGTGTTCGGCTGGTCAGCTTGAACGGTATGAAGAGGGCCGAGAACCAGGCCTTTCACCTTCAACTGGTTTATGTCGTCCAACTTTGCCTCAACACCTAGAGACAAACAGGGGGGACAGGGAGGGTTAACGAAAGGTCATGTCAGAATGAATTTCACATTAG
The DNA here is from genome assembly GCA_024633595.2 of Lepomis macrochirus. Classification (NCBI taxonomy): domain Eukaryota; kingdom Metazoa; phylum Chordata; class Actinopteri; order Centrarchiformes; family Centrarchidae; genus Lepomis; species Lepomis macrochirus. Next base: position 9,610,864 of record JALXJV020000002.1, on the reverse strand, counting down.
GGAAAGACAACAGAGAGTTGACGTACGAAAGATAGCAGGGTCAGAGGGGTAGGACGAGAGGGCAGAAGGATGGAGAAACATTTTGATGATTTAGGGGACAGCTTAGTAAAAAAAGTGCAGCTCTTTTAGCTAGGTATTGACTCAAGGCAGGAGCATGTGAATTACTCCCTCCACACCCACTCTGCTGGCCATGTGAAGTCGGAGCACAAGGAGGGCCTTTATATGAAAACACCACCAACCACGTGTGGTTGTTGGACCTCTGCCCAAGGCCTGTTGGAAAACCGAGTGCTCCTTAGAAATTCACTATGAGAACAGCAGTACAATCTGTCCTTACTTCCTGCCTCTTAAAGAAACACTTACAGAGACAGATAAATATGATGTCTTATTAAGTAACATTTGATGAAAATAAAAGTCTGACAGAATATAGTTTAATCACTTTTAAGCTCTAAAAGGAAGTCTGAATAAAAGTTGGATATCTGCCTTTTCAAAAAAAAAGTACTGTGTTGCTCAACCTCAGATCTGAGTAGGAGAGATATGAAAGACATGACTCGTGGGCTTTTCATGTCCTTTAGACCTTGAGTCACTCGTTGTCAGCCTACTCAGCAGTTTGTTCTCTGCCCAGCTGAAATAAGCCACGCAGAACTAAGGAAACTCAAGGCCTTGTCATGTGACTTATCCCTTGTGAATTAGAGTGGGTTACCACATCAAGACCAGGCCACTCAAAGCCTAACTTTTGGGAAGAACTAGAAGCCAAAATGGAACATGCAGCCAGCAGCAAGAAAGGGTTTCACACACTGAAAATACCCTGAAACTACATATTAATTAAAGTACTCTACCTGCTAGTCCGTCAGAGAAAGCTTCAGGGTCAGAGACTTGGTACAAAGGTCCTTCGTTCCACCAGTTCATCTCAGGGATGGGTTTGCAGCGAGGGGCCTGGACTATAATCACTATAGCTCCAGCCAGCATGCCTACCCAGCCCAGCCAAAACAAGACAAGAAGCACCCAGCGAGTTCGCACCCATCTGCAAGCAATGGATGAGAGTGGGGGAAAAATGTTAGGATGTTCACACTGATTTTATGACACATACACAAATAGAAATCTAGTAATTTTAAATGGGTGTTTGTAGCAACTCTTGTCCAGTAGCTCTTACCCTGGAGTGCCAGCAACCTTCATGAGCTCGTCTTTGGACAGGCCCGTGAATGTAACTTCCTCCTCGGGAACCTTCAGCTTGACGCTGCCATTTTTCTCTCCTCCTGCAGCCGGGCCGGTGCCTGTCATGGGCTGCTTCTCAGGGTCCAGCTCATTGAGCTCCACTTCCTTCATGTCGATCTCTGTGTCCTTGTTCATGGTTAAATCTGAAGTCTTTAGAGATGGGGGTACAGAGGGGAGGATGACAGGAAGAAAGTTAATTAGGCTGTTCTCCAGGGCAGAAAGCGTGTGTGCCCTCAAACGCTTGTGCTTAGCACAAGTTTTGTTTCACTGGAAGCTATGTAATCAAACACATGACCAATGAGAGAGAGAGAGAGAGAGAGAACAAAGACTGGAAAGGTCACTTGAACAGTCCAATGCCTGTTACAGTAACTTATGTTCGTCCCAGTTAGGGCGTGAAAACAGAAGACAGACTTAAAAAAACTAGCTAGGTTGGCTAATTCCTAAAGCAGCAATTAAATGGTACTAATTAACTTAACGTTAGCAAACGTCATCTGTTAGCTCAGCTTTGCAGACAAGTAATTACGTCTAACTGACAAATAGCTCAGAAAAAAGCACAAATCTACTAAAAAGTTACTTTATCTACTTACACTGCCCTTTGTATTTAAAATATTAGCTTAGTTACTGTAACAAAACCTCTCTTGAAGAGGCTCGTGTCTGACATCTGCTGACACAGGATGCAACAAGCTAACGTTAACAGAGACTAGCCTTCACAATAAAATTCTTGCTTTAATTTAAGTACCATAACTCATCTTTAACAACTATATAATTTTGGCGAGAAGTAACACCGGCCAATTCTGCCACGTTATTTACATCTGTGGCTTTATTAGGAAGATATTTCCGTATGAGCTAAGCGATTAATTTAATAGAGAGGTAAGTTATACTACAAAAAATATTTTTGCCTTACTAGGATTAACATAAGCATGTATCCGTTATTTCTTCTAAAATATCTCGCTTTATGATCACTTCACAATTTTCGACATATAAGATACTGATGTTTTATTTAATTATTCTACCGGAAGTCCATTAGTTTGCCGCTTTGTACTGGTTCATCGACATTTCAATAAACTACTGGTTTCACAAAAACTCTGCCACTGAAATACAAAGAAATACAATATTTACAAAAAATTGTAAATCTAATGCACTCAACAGCCGTATAAAAAAGGGGTTTGAAATAATGTAATATGTCTTCGTTAGAGATGATGAAATCAAGCCCATCGCAACGTCATCAGCACTAGCTCACGAGGCAGTGAGCATTGTACAGCATTGTACTTTCTACTATTCTATTTCATTTTCTACTCACGACTTAGTTTAACTCAGATAAACAGCGTAAACGGCCACTAAGTCCATTGAGTAAATTCAACATTACCTGTTTAAAAAAGCAACCTATATATCCTGTCCGGTTTGTTTCGTCCTCCTCAGTCGCTTACCCCGAACTCGCTACTAATCTTATTACAAACTGGGCTCACACTGTATTTGTAGTTCCCAGGTTTCTCCGCCTACCAGGGGACGACCCGATAATCTCTCTTCCTAGAAACAACTAACATTACACTTACAGTTACACCCTGTGCTCCAAACGGTATTTTAATACCGCAAGTTAAGGTTATGTTTGTCTAATATGATATATGAGCATTTATTAATGTAGCGTCCACTGCATGCTCATGTTTATGCCTATTGTGTATGTCTTTCAGCCTTTTCCCCTTTGCCCCAGTTTGTAGCCACAATAGACAAGAAAAAGCAAAATGTTAAAGTTCTTTTACCCTAGGGTCTTGTGTTTTCACTTAAAACTGGGGTAAAACTGTTGTCACCTAGCCTACACAGAGTATAAATAGGCATGACATGGAGGTGGAATAAATTTGCCCTCATGAGTTTTGATATGGTATTATGCTGCAAAGTCCAACAGCAATACGGTTGGAACATATTCAGGTAAAATTGTGAGCAATACAAATTCACTTTGGCTATGCAAACCTTTCCTGAAGATAATAGCCTATGAGTGGAATAAGCCATGCTGTTGACTGATTAAAAAAATGGATTGTTTGTATACTATAGGCCTTTAATCAATTGTTAGATTACACTTCCTATCCTTTCACGCCTTTTGTTTCCATACAGAACTCGTTTGCACCATTGTTTCCACTCTGTTGATGTAACAAACATTCACTGAGTAATCTGTTCAGTGTGACATGATTACAAATTTCATCAAGTACTAATCCTTTTAGGCTCTATTGGACTTTACAATTTTCACCTAGTAGCTAGCTGAGCAACAGCATTGACGATCACAAAAAACATTTTATAATTGTATATATTAAGTCTTTATAAGTAGAACATAGAGACAGAAATGGATGCACTGACTCGGGAGTGCTTGATGGCAGTGATTTGTTTCCCTAGTCACTTGCTGACTAGGCTGCCTCTGGACCAATGATATCAAGTAATATGTAGTAATACTGTATAATGTGGTCTGTATTATAGTATATATATATACTACATTAAATTAGGGACAACATGTGTGTTTACATCAGCAAATCTAAAAAACAATGTTTTCCTATCTGTGCTTGTTCTCTGAAGCCTCCAGCTGTTGTTGATCTTCACGCAGCAGACTTCTAGGAAACGCAGCCACAAAATCCTGATGTTATGTGCATGAAGTGCCGTGCCAGGTTTGTACAGCTTACAGTAGGAGATGAAGACTGCGAGAGTGAGGTTGATGTTGTTGTTGTTTATCTCTGTAACGCAACCCGAGAGTTGATCACATGCCAGAATACGTATATTTATGAGCAAGCACATGAGCCTTGTTATTACTGCGTGTAAATAATACTCATATTCCTGTGAGTTGTTTTTGTGGTAAATGTTGAGAGGGTAATATTTTTGAGTATTGCCATTTTCTCTTACTTTTTTTTTACTAACTGTTGTAAATATGCATTTACAAAACAAAGAAAACTAATTGGATTGGCTGGCTGAAAGAAAGCAAGACATCTTTTTAATGACTGATTGATGGCTCAATGATGTGGCTAATTTCTTTTTGAAGTCCAACTTGTATTTTTTCCTACTTCTTTGTTACATCATATCCACACCCCAATATACTCCTACCCCTGCTAACTTGCCACATGTAGTGCAAACAAATTCAGTATAAACACATTCACAAGAACATCTTTCTATATGCAGACTTTCCTATATTTGGGTTTGGGATAGTATATGTATATATGTGGCTTCATGGGTGGCAGTTTGTCTATTTGTGGATCTGTGACATTATAACCCGTTATAACCCAGATATTCAACCTCAATTATTGTGCCAGGTTTTGAAACATGTAGCAACACAGTATGACTTCAAGGGATGTTTATGTTCTGTTGATCATGTGTGTTTGGCAGAGTCAGGTTGTAACAGAGCTGTTGACTGCGGTGTTGATCCACGAAGGATGGAGAACAGACTTGCCACGAGGAAAGGGACACTGTCTCACGTTTCTCTGTTATTCATCGTCCCTTCCCTGTTTTTCCTAACCTTTCTATTTTATAGACCGAAGGCAAATAACTGGACAATGTTTGAAGAGACTTTGATGCTGGATAGTAGGAGATATGGGGGGAAAAACAAGGAAAAAGGAAAAGACAGATGAGCGGCTAATTAGGAAACAAGAGTAAGGAGGAGTGGCCCAGAAATGAGAAGCTTGAAGACAGACAGGAAAGAGCATATGGAGAGAGGGAAGGGAGGGGCAGGCAAGGGTAAACATGTGCTGGGGCTGTAGCAAAATGTGGAATGGAGCATTGGTATTAATGGCAACCACGTTTAACTACATTAAGACTGTGTCTGTTCAAACATCTTGTTTGAGTCCTGCTGAGTCTTCACATCTCAAAACAACCTTGAGCTTACATGGCATTTGAAACTTCATGTGACACACTACACTGATTCACGTGTTTGGCGGGCCTACAATAGAGATGAGTTCACGGAGGACACTGTGTGCTTTGTTTATGTATGGCAGTAGGGAAGGGGCGGTATCACTAAATCCATCTGCAAGCCTGGACACCCATAAAAGGAAGGGGAGAGAGAAAGAGAGAAGTAAGGAGGGCAAAGTTGATGCATAGTATTACCTGTTGTTTTCTCAGAGGGGGGCAGGCAGGGATTACGTTATATTACATTGCACTGGTGGTTCTGGGACCGTAGTCTGTTGTCAAAACAGCCTCCGTGCTTTGAATTGATTTTATCTTTTTCATTGGTGTCATGGTTTGGAAACCTCTCCTTAAAGAACAGAAACTCTGTCAATCAAATTGTTAAATGGTCTAGTAGGCTGATTGGTGAGTCACAGCTTAACCCAGCGCCCCTGTACACCAGATAGTTACAGCTGATAACTAGCTTGATTTAAAATGACGACTTCCGCCCTAAGAAGAATTTCAGTTTCTTCCTTCTAGACCATAGTCCCAAAGTGCAGAACAAAGTGGTATATAAATAGCTTTGTTCCAGCAGCCATCACTCAGAAGAACAAGTTGCACAGATGAAATAGAAGCAATGTTTACGTTTTATTATGTTTATCTAGTGTCTGCCGTCTATTGTCTATTGTGTGTGTTTCTTTTAAAATGTGAGGATGATTTGTCTATTGCAAAACTCATCTATGAGTACAAATAAAACAACCTAAACCTGAAAAATATGTGTAATAATGAACTACTACTTTTTTCTTTCTAAAATCTCTAAAAGTTTCATTATGGTGATGCTTCCAGTTCCTTGTATTGTTCTGTAACAAACTACAGTCTGTAGGGTTGGAAGGACACACACACCCACACACACAGGGCCTCACTATAAAATCCCTGTGTGATCCCTCTGAGAGAGTTTATTTTGCAAGACAGCTTTCGCTTGAAAAAAAAAGAGGCAGAGCAGACCCGGACCAGTTTAGACCAGTTTGCCTGGGGTTTTGTGCTTTCATGTCATTGTTTCAGGCTGGCTGTAAAGATTAGACTGAAACAGGGAGATATGCTTTCAGGGTGTTGTGTGTGCTCTAATATGGAGTAGAAATGTGAGGGAAAATAAAAGTCCATTAGATCACTGTGCTGCAGAGGATCTTTTAGAGAGAAAGTTGTAGGTGAGACATTTCCCAAGTCCATGAAACACACACACACATTTGATAATATTAAGTGTACTTCATGGGGACTTAGTCATGTTGTGTAATGTTATTCGTTTATGATCTGTCCCACTGATATCACTGAGTATGGCAGTGGCATTCAAATTCACACTCACACCATGCCTTGCTGATTGTACATTTTAATAACTTTTCAATTTACAATGTCTCTCCTCTTCTATTTGTCTTTCCTTACCGTAATAGATCTTTTTTTTCTGTCTCTGTTCTTCCACTTTCCCTTTAGATGAGAATGTGTGGCCTAGTTTTTCTCTCACATACAAAGGGGGGACTGTTCAGTGTGGACAGCCTCTCTCTCTAACTCTTTACTGGCACGAATAGAGAGCTAATATAGACAAGGCAAACACGGATTAGTTAATCACATTCGCACATTCACCACAGAAATACATCAAAAAAGAAATGAAAAAATAAAATTCATTGAATATAGTATGTGGTGGGCTACAAACTGTAAAAATTAAGAGGAACTCAGAATCACCAGCAACACATCCTGCTGATAATACAACATACTTTCCCACAAGTGTCACAATGAATTAAAGTAGGCTATAATTTTAAAAGTTTTACCATATTTGTTGTATATTAAACACAAGGTAATGAACTCCCTCTGCTTTCTCTATCTGCCATCTGCCATCAGCGTGTAATATTTAGGAGGATCAATTGACAGAAATGCAATATAATAGACATGATATGTTTTCAGTGGTGTCTACAGTGGCCCAAAAAAAGGCTCTTCAGAGCGCGTTTCGTGACTACGTTGAATAAGTATGAAGAAGAAGAAGAAGAAGATGAAGAAGAAGAAGATGTAACGTTAGTAATAGTAATCGTCTGGTATATTAGAAGTAAGAAAAGAAGAGAAATTTGGACAAATGGAGGACCACAGGTATTATTTAGCACAAGAGCCGACAGAACGTGTCGGCCACCGTAGCATCTCCTTCTCGCGGAAAGTGAGGGGTGAGTGGTGCATTCACGTGTAATCACAATTGTTTTTCCTCAAATTTTTATTGCAAGAAGAGACTGTACATGGGACATACAAAAGTATAAAGAACTTTGATTTGTGCATAATCACGTATTGCTTATTTTGCAAACATGTGTAATAATATAATATAAATAAACATACTATGTTATGTGGTTATAACGGTTAGTTCGCTTTGCTTTTCTAGAGTGAACTAGATGTCTGTGTCTGTGCTCTGTGGTAATCCAAAACATCTTTGTTGTAGCGTCCATGTTGGTTCCACATTAAGACTTAAGATCACATGAAAATGTCAGAAGAACGACTTCACAACTCAGGAAATGGGACCATCCCAGGGGCACCTAAATGCACCTTGAACCGCTTGTTGCAATTTGCAACTTCACCACTAAAACATACACTCTGAACCTTTAATCCGTCTATCTTTTTAAAGATATTTTGGGCCTTTATTGTTATTATTATTATTTTGGGTCTTTATATAGAAAGGACAATGCATACTGTTTGGAAATGGGGGAGAGAGATTGGTGTCGACACTCATACGGCGTAAGCTGGACTCGAACCCCGATCGATACAGTAAGGACCCAGCCTTGTACATGGGGCGCGTGAAAGCATTGTTACCCTCTACTTTTCACTCTCTGAACCTTGTTTCCTCGTCTGGGCCCCTTTTCTCTCCTCTCCCTACCGCCTCCACCTTTTGTCAGCTGGAAACAATGGTTACACGTTATGTAAAACTACTCCGCTCTGTGAGGAGAATTTCAAACAGTTCACATCATAGGTTCAATAGTAACTCCAACTACGTAAGTCTGTCATGTAGCAGAGTGGCGCAGCGGAAGCGTGCTGGGCCCATAACCCAGAGGTCGATGGATCGAAACCATCCTCTGCTAATTTTAATTTTCTGCACATGATATAATTTCGTTCACAAGTCTAGCCACATTAAATCTCTTCTGTATCTTTACTATATAATCAATCATAAATCCTTATATATTCATTGGTGTATTCTGTAGCCTGAACTTTGTTTGTCTTCTAACGTTATTTGTCTCAAAGCGTGTCGGGTTATTCATCAGTAAAACGACACCAGCCGAACAATTTATCTTAAATTAAATATTTGCCTCATTTGTTACTGCTACACATTTTCCCTTCAATTTAACAGGCAATTACCAGAAAGGAAAGCAGGCCCCAGTAACGATGAACACCGACCTTTGAGCCACAGCCTGTTAGATATAAACTCACACTCGGGCTATGTTTTGTTTAGGGCCTTGAGAGAAGGTGTTCACTATGTGATATAAAACACTGATATAAGCATATTCTGACCAAGTTTGATCATTTCAGCCCACTGAGTCTGTGCAAAAGTAAATTAAAGTGTAATGAATAGTGAAACGTGCTCTGACCTCAAAATGGGATTAAACAAAAGCTTAGGAACGAGTGGAAACGATTGTTGCACGATATGAATGCACAGCTGGAGACTTCCTCAGCATAACAGAACAGTCTGGCGTTGCTCTCTTTGTTGTATTGTATCAAACAGGGTAAAGCAGAGATGTGCTTTTATATAGTTTAGCATTTTTGACAAAGAGACACGTATTAGTTTATCTGCAAGAAATATGGGCCTGTAGTGCCCCCTGGTGTATTCCAATGCTCTTTACATATTTTTTTTGTTAAGCTTTTTAGGTAAATTTAGGAGGTTACACACTGTACTGACACAGACCTCTATTTCATGTAGCATTATAAGCTCTTGGATTCAAAGCTCGATCTTGTCTATGTTTTTGACTCTCTTCTTTGACATCTTTTATTTGATTGCCACAGTACTTACCAATATAACAGCGTAAAACGCGATCAGGATAATTAGTACGGATAACGATTTATCCATACGATGCATTATATATGAAATGAGAGAAAGAAAAGAGAGCGTGGTTCAAACTGGGAATGCTTTCTGTCAATAAGAATTAATTGTAATGTCGATTTATATTTTATATTATCATAATTTTCTGTGTTAAATGCATCTGGAACTATTACATTACATTTACCTTGTCACATCAAGCCTAACTTTGCATTCTTTGGAGCCAAATCCTAATTTAATTAGTGCATTGCCCTTGTGAGTATTGAAAGTAGGCTAACTCGATCAAAAATAGTGTTAAATATTATTACAGACAAAAAATAATATATGTACACATATATTAGGGATGCTACAAATAATAATGAAATTAAGATTAAAGAGATATGTTTACAAAAAGGAAAAAATCAAAATTTGTAGGCGAACTTGACGCACATTACGTAACACGCATTTTCACACGTCACCAGCCAGGAAGTGAGCGGAGAGGAGGGACGGAAGAATCACAACAGAGATACTCCAGCTTTGACAGTTGTCCTTTGTGCCGCTGAAACACGCCGTCTTACTGTTGATACCGAGAGCTGACATGTCACGAAAACCCAAAGATGAATATTACCGTTTTTTTACCGTTACCGACCCGCGCACACACGAGAAGGGACACACCGAGTACAAAGTGACAGCAAGGGTTGGTTCACACTTTTATCTCTCTTTAGTTTCAGCTATAGAAACATAATGTTGTTATTATGCTTAATAACTCTCTATTAAGCTAACCTAATCATGGATTGCCTACATGTTTTGTTATTACATCATGTTATTGTTATTTCTCTTAAGTACTTAACATATAATTTGTTTTGAATGTTGTAGCCTTGTAGTATTTGGTCAGTTACATCCATCAAAAGCAAGTGGCTTTGTTTTGTTGTTCGTTTGTAACACAAAGTTAGTCAAAAGGAAAAGGGCCCTGCAAATAGCTCAGAGTCAGACAGATAGATAAATACACAATGGGCCTTTTGTTCGGACAGTGGTGCACACTGAGCACTCCAGTGAAGCAGAGCGAACTTGTGATTCAGTTCATGAGCTCCAGCGCCCCCATGACTGCACTAATACCCCGTGGTCCAGACAGGTATGCAGTCAAATTCAGAGGGGATCATATCTTCCCAGAGCTAAGCCTTCATCAAACTCACGTATATTTACACATAAACATATTTACACAGAACAACTGAACTGACTCACGACTTGTTGTGTCTTACCTTTACTTTATCTTGCTTTTTCTATGTGGTCTATGGTCTTAACTCTCTATCCTGTTCATCTGTTTCAAAACACGGTATCACCCATAATTTCAACATATCTGTCCTTTGACATGTGTAAAGGTGCCAAAAAAAGCTGGCCTGACACTTAATGTCAAACACGTGGTTAATGAAATAATCTGTGCTTTCTCCTCTGTAGTTTGTGTCCAAGCGTCATCCAGAAGATGTGAAGGAGGTGGTCGTGTGGAGGAGGTTCTCAGAGCTGAAGAAGCTCCATGGGGAGTTGGCCTACACACACAAGAACCTGTTCAGAAGACAGGAGGAGTTTCCACCTTTCCCCAGCGCACAAGTCTTTGGTATAATGGGCAAAGATTGCGATACACTGTAGATAAACCCAGTTCCAGCATGGTCACCTGTTGCTACGATCACTGACTATCTGAGTTGGTTTGGTGTTGCTGCAGCGGCTAGATAAATCTCAGAAAAAGCTCAAAATACACTACAGAAATGTTTACACTGTCAACTCAACTGATATTTTCAGGATGTGGTTTTTAGCTTCTTTTGTTTTAGTTGAGTGTCTTTCTTTGTATTTTGTCATGACTCTTTTTTTGTATTTTGTCATGACTCTTGTGACATTTCCCCTTGGCATGTTACATTATTTTTCAGTGGTGTCATATAGTCTACCAATCGATAGTCACTGTTTACAGTAAGTTTCAAGACAACATAGTTTCTGCCTTGTTGCATCAGTTGTATATACACAAAGACAAATCGCTTTGGCATAAAGTGACAGTGGTTCCAAAACCTCACTAATGCCAACTTGATGGGACCTTTGCTTATCAACACTGCAAACCACAACCTAAAGAAAATGACAACATCATCATCCGAATCGTCATTATTATGTTGGTTATTATATTGTCTGTCTCTGTTTCAGGAAGGTTTGATGAGGCTGTGATTGAAGAGAGGAGGAAGGCCACAGAGGCCATGCTTTTTTTTACCACCAGCATACCTGCTCTATATAATAGCCCACAGCTCAAGGACTTCTTCAGAGTAAGACACACTCACATACACACATACAGGAAGTGAAAGAGTAATAGCCACAAATGTCTGCACACAGAAAAATATGTGCCAGACCAAGAGTCATAATGGGACTGGACTTTTCATTTAGACTCTATCCACTGCTCTCCACCACACCTCCTTCCATTCTACCTTTATGTGTCCCTACATCTATCACATCTTCTCCCTCCCATCTTTCAGGGTGGTGAGGTCACAAGACCTCTGGATCCCATGCCTGTTTCCTCTGCTGGGCCTCTGCCTCCCCCTCTCATTCCCCTCCCCAAGCGGAGAGCCTCAGACTGTGAACCCGCAGAGGAGGAGAAAGGGAGGGAGGCTCCCACCTTACCCCAAGACCTGGGCACCAACATGGGCTTAGAAGTGGGAGAGCCGGAGGTGGCGGCTGAGGCTTACAGCGAAATGGGAGGCTCTCCGAGAGAAGAAGAGGAACAAGAAGTGCTTAGCGATACAGAGCTGGAGGAAAGAGGTATAACGGGTAAAATGTGCACGGGTTTGTACTTTTCTTTTTTGTACTTGTTAATCTTGTGTTTACCTTTTGATCCATGTTTCCACCTCCAGTTCCGTCTCCCAACCCGTCACCAGCCAGAAACCACCAATCACAAGAGTCCCAAGAAGAATTTGACTCACTGTTTGACTCTGTGGCAGAAGAGCAAGTCCCATCCCCAAAGGAGGAAGGTCCGCCTCTTCTGTCTGATAATGACTTGGCTGTCTTTGATCCCTGCTATAAAGAAGGTGAAAATAAATGTGAACGCACACATAGAATATAGAATATGGAACCAATACCACTGCTCTTAGTCCACTCAAAACTCTTTAAATTAATTCCTCCCTGGTTTTCAGTCTTTGCTAATTTTCTTAGAGGTTTGTGCCTCGTACAGATTCCGTTCTTTTATACTTCTGATTTCTTTTTTAATTCCAAGCAATAATTTCTTATCAGGTTCCATTTTGAAAAAAAACAAACAGTTGTGTTTGAAGTCATTAAAACGTATTTCCTTTAACCACTCCACAGATTCCATGTTAAGAAACTATAGTTTTGGGGTGTCTGTGGCTCAGGAGGTAGAGTGAGTTGCCCAGTAGTGCCCACTCACCGGAAGCTTGGCATTCAGTCCCCTGGCGTCTCCATTCAAGTGTCCTAGGGGTGTGAATGTAACTGAATTTCTGTTTCTGATGAGCATGTTAGCTTCTGCCATCATTGTGTGAATGGGGGAATCTGACATAGTGTAAAACAGGCTTTGACTGGTTAGAAAATTAGAAAGATGCTAAACAAGTACAGACCATTCACTATTTTGGCAAAGCTGTTAGGCCATCCTGGATCACTGACTACTTGGGCAGGATAAAAGTCGTTTTTCCAACATTTGTTTTCAGACAGATTATTTTCCATATAGTTCACTATATCACACTTAAGTGGGTCTGAAGTTTACACACACACACACGGTAAAACCGTGCCTTTAAACAGCTTGGAAAATTCCAGAAAATAACGTCTTGGCTTTAGATTTATTTCATGGCCTACGTTCAAACTCAGTGCCTTGCTGCTTAATAATCTGGAATGCCACAAGTCTGGTTCATCCTTGAGAGCAATTTCCAAACATACCACGTTCATCTATAGCACACAAGTATAAACACCACGGGGCAATGCAGCCGTCATGCTGCTCAGGATGGAGTTGTGTTTTGTCTCCTAGAAATGAACATACTTTGGTGCGTAAAGTGCAAATCAATCCCAGATGGACCTTGTGGGGATACTGGAGGAAACAGATACTGAAGTATCTGGCTGTAATGACCGTCATTATGTGTTGAGTAAAAAGGTTGAAGCTTGCAACCCAAAGAACACTATCTGGACTGTGAACTTCACCGACTGGTGGGTGTATCAGAGTATTGACAAGGTAGTTTACATATTCATAAGGTAGCGTGGCCGAGCGGTCTAAGGCGCTGGATTAAGGCTCCAGTCTCTTCGGGGGCGTGGGTTCGAATCCCACCGCTGCCAAGGTGTTTATTTTTATTTTTTTTCTCAGCTTTGGTGTGCTTTCTAAGGAGCTGGATCTTAAGTGTTAAACTGTGGTCTGAACAGCATGTTGATTGCAACAGACAGCATGTTGTCAAGTCATTTCAAGTTCATCTTTGGAATCAAATGCCCTTCTTCTGAATTAAGAAATTTGGAAATAACGGTAGATGATACACATGTCATGGGATAGTGTGGCTGCTTGGTCTAAGGCACTTCATTAAAGATTGAGTATGTAGTTCTGGAGAAAGTCAGAAATCCTGAAGTGTAGTTTATATTTTCCCAGAACCCAAGATGAGTCTTCAGATTGCTTGTTTTGTCTGACCAACAACCCAAAAACCAACACGTCATATTAGACAACCAGTCTGAGCAGCTGGAACCAGATAGCGTTTCCTATTTTATCCAGTGATTTGTTATTAATAGTGATAGTTTTATGAACCATAGTGTTACAAATGTGAAATCAAACATAAACGTACTAAATACACAATTGGCTAACTGAGAACAACTGTAATTTTTCTAATTTCTCTACTAGTAAATCATTCTCTTCCTCTTTTTCTCTCTGTTTCAGATGGATCCAATCCCTCCAGTGACTACTCAGAGTTTTTCTCACTGCCGCCAACCAGTCTGGACGGAGGCAGCGCTGAATACTTAAAACAAGCTGCCACTGAGCTAACAGCTGCAATGGAGAGGGAGAAGGAGGGAGAATTCAGTTCTGCCATTCGTGGATACAGGACGGCAGTGGATATACTGATCACTGGAGTAAAGGGTGAGAACATATTTAAAGGGGTTTTTGGAAGATGGGTTGGTGGAACGGGGGCGGGGAGAAAGGGGACATGATAAAACACCAAAAAAACTGTTGTCTCTAGGTTATTCACAATCTTGTGTCTGAGTAGGTATGGTATTTATCATGAAAGCAATCTTTCATGTACATATCTGCATGAAGCTTGAGCCAGCTTTGTTGCTATAGTGACAGACCATGGACTCAGCGGCAGAATCTGCTAATTGCGTGATCATGCTCCATGTGCAAACAAGCTAGTGCATCAGCACAAATTATACTGTGCAATTAACTATGTGTCGTTGACCGTATTTACTCTGCGCTACATATTCTGATGTGCTGCTCACACGCTACCTCACTGATGAATGCGTTGGACACAGCTGATACACGCATGAACTCAAGTGGGCAAATGGACACTGCACAGCAGAGCATGTGCGGCATGTCAGCTATTTTGTTCTAGTATTGGCTGTCCTGCTGTAGGTAAAGCATGTGGCTCTGCCATTTAATAATTTACATAATTCATATTCTTAGCAGAGTTAAGTTGACCCACCCTCCTCAAAGAGATGCCTGATAGGGAGTTTAGCTAGTGTGGCCGAGTGGTCTAAGGAGCTGCATTAAGGCTCCAGTCTCTTCAGGGGTTCGAATCCCACTGCTGCCACTGAGAGTTTTCCTCCTTTGAAAGTAAAGAATTATACACTGCTCAAAAAAATCAAATAAGGGAACACTTAATCATCACAGTGTAACATCAAATCAGTTAAACCACCTGTCCACTTAGGAAGCATAAGCTGTTGTGAAACTGGAGAGGCAACAGCAAGACAACCCCCAAATAGGGAATGGTTTTGCAGGCGGTAGCCACAGACACTTGCTCTCTCCTAATCCCTCCTGATTCTTTTTGTCTTGCTGGTGTCCTTGTCTCTACTAAGAGCCTGAGGTGGTACCTGCAGCTGATTCCTCCAGGATGGCTCATCTATACGTGCTGCAGGTCTGATGAACTGTGAGGTAGCGTGGCCGAGTGGTCTAAGGCGCTGGATTAAGGCTCCAGTCTCTTCGGAGGCGTGGGTTCAAATCCCACCGCTGCCAAGGAAATTTTCTGGCAGAAAATACCACTTCTGAAAATCCTGAAAGTACTTTCATACTGTCAAATGAAGTTCTTCTCAGTCTAAGTCTCTTTGGGGGTTGAGGTTAGAGGTTAACTTAGTGACAAAACACCCACGGTGCGTGGCTGAGCACTCTAATGCCGGTTTCACACCAAACGCGATTTTACGCGTCGCGCCGCTTTCCTTGCGCGAGTGCATTCGCTGCAAGTGTTCACACACAACGCGATAAGGCAATTACAACACGCGAAAAGTCTCCTCCTCTTCCGGGAAACATCTCCTGGCGCTGTCGTTATTTACTATTGACCATGGCCGATACCCGTAGGATTGCCGCTTTGTACATGTTGTGGAAGTCCGAGACACGCAGGATAAACAAACGCTGCCGTGTTTGGATTCATGCTACCATCAGGAGACGCACACAGCCGTAGAGTTCAGGGCGGGCGCACACGGCAACAATGATCTTTTCTTCCATGTTCGCCGGCTGTCAACGTCTGCTATTTCTTCAATGAATGTGTTTGGCATGTTGTGTTTATGTGAAAACCGGAAAGGGAGGGTGTCGTCCACGCCAGTACGTCAGTGACGTCTGGGCCATCTCAACGCTGATAGGCTATCGCGACACAGCGTCATGCGACTCTTTCGCTCGAGTTGAAAATTTTCAACTCACGCGAATCTCCATCGCGTTGCCTTCGCCGCCGCCCGCCCTTCCAGCGTCGCCAGCTTCGCCAGCCTGGAAATCGCGGCTCTACGCGTCTTTGCATTGACTTTGTATGTAAACTCACCGCCCCAAACGCTCGATTCGCGTTTGGTGTGAAAGCACCATAAGGTGCTGGATTTAGGCTTCAGTTTCTTTGGAGGAGCGGCTTCTGATCCCACTGCTGCCAAGCAATGTTTTTTTTTCTGAACAGTTCAAACTTCAAATGATAGAAAAAATATTATATTCAGTTTTTGCTTTTGACTTACGTCCTTCTCCCCTTTTCTCTGTGCCCTCTTTATCTTTCCACAGCAGCACAACAAGGGGCACAAATTCCATTACTGGATAATATTTATGAATATATGTGTCTTCGTCTTAATGTCTCTGTGTCTGTCTGTCCAGGTGATCCAGATCCAATACGCAGGGAATCTGTGGTGAGAAGGACAGCCCAGTATCTGAAGCACACGGAGATGTTGGTTGACAAGCACTCCTCGCCCACACACACTCACACACCTACACACACACATCCACAGGACCCTTAGATGCACACACACACACACACACACACACACACACACACACACACACCGATTGCATACACTGTTCACACACATGAAGACAGATCTAAGGCAAGCTCAGGGCTGTGACATTCATACGCACACATACATGTCACACACTTAGAGACACTATGTTAGTACACATACGTAAAGTGAGAAGACAGCCTGGTTTGGACTAGAACATTCAGAAATGCAAGCTCTTTCAGGTGCAAAACTACAACCCCAGCACACACACACTCGTGAGGTACACTGCACAGCCCCTTTAACTACCTTTGTTTGAAACCTTTGTGAAAAATCGGTGATTTACAAAATCAGCAAAATCTGGAAACTAAAAGTGACCGCAAACCTAAAGGATAAATAATCTCTTTCTTAAATATTTCCTTCCTTTTACAATGTTTTCTTAAAATAAATACAGTAATGAATATGTATATCAGTAATATGCATTTTGCACAAACTGTGTATTTGTTAATAAATATGATTTTAATTGAAGTCAATAAGATATCTGTTTTCTTGGTTAAAAGCTTAGCAGGGAGCAGGTAGTTTGTCACAACAGTGTGCGGTAAGACCTTAGAATGTATATAAGGGTAAGACTCTGTAACTGAAACTGCTGGGTTACATAACCAGATGGTCAAAATAACAAGGTCACAAGGCCAGTATTTCAGTTTGTCTAACTTCACTCGTCAAAGTCAGAATCACTTACTCAACGTCTACAAGCAATGCACAGGATTTGTTTTGATGACAAATGGTAAACACGCCTTATAATGCAGGAGTCGCTGCTACATTTCTGTTCTATAAAAGCTAGAAAATTTGGGGCTGTTTGGCTGTAAAAACAACTGATTTGAAACTACACCTCTTCAGCATGCTACGTTGTATGCAGGTATATATGTATGTATACACTACTGTAGTATTTTTTTTAATCCTTTCATCATTTCAGAGGACTTTGTCCAATAATGTCAATAGTCCAAGTCCAATAGTTCTTATAGATTTTGGAGGTTTGAAGGTTTGCAGTAGCAAGGCAGTACCTCTTAGAGGCGCTGTTGGCTCTTAGATAATATTAATTACACATACTCTTGTGTAGAAACTCCTCATTTCCTGTGTTCGCCACCTATAAATTGCTATATCATTATCAGTATTTGCTTAGGGTTTACTGCAATAAGCTGGTAGACTGTCGAGGAAACTAGAACTTGGACCACTGATGAACCCTGTTGTCTATAAAGCCACAGTGATCAAACGGGAAAAGAACTGTGACTAATTCTGTTTGTACTTATGTTAAATGTACTGTATGTACTGTAGCAAGTACCAAAAGAGAGCCCTCCAGTGCTGCAAAGTGGACAGTGTACACATTACTCATACCTCTTTGCTGCATAACATTGTTGGCTGAATAACATCTCTATCAGAGCTGCTGCTATCTTGTCTATGTGGCCACATTGCACGTGCTATTTATTGTCCACCAGTCTGTATGCATGCCAATTCCCTGTCCTCCTACCATGAACAATGCTAATCTGATTAAATAATTGTTAGAAGATGAGTTAAAATGGTAACAGATTGTATTTTTTGATTGATAACATATCTAGTATACTTACATTATTCCCGATAATAGACCATATTCTGTTAAGAAACACTTATTAATGTGTTTTGTTAACTATTCACCTTGGGAGGGATTCAATTTCTGTTTTGAATAATATCTTAAAGAATCAGACTAACCTGCTTTTTAAGGTTAAGTTTTGATATTTTGTGACAAACGCGGAGAGGGGCTGATTGAGAGACAAAAAGGAGGCAGTGGGATGCAAAAGAGAGGGAAAAGAGGAAAGAGATCAGCACCATACAGCAGAATCCCTTCTCTGGAGAGGAGAGGGGGATGAGGAGAGGGCTGGAAGGACAAACAGATGGAGAGGCGACAAAAATGGGAGGCCGGCGAGAGGAAAAGGCTACCTTTCTCTCACCAGATGAGGAAAAGAGGGGTTGCGGGGAGCGAGAGATAACAGAGATGACGGAGGAGAGGAAAAAAGGAGGGTTGTGATTAGAGGATAAGCAGAGATCATCCCTCTATTGTTGAAGGGATGGAAAAACTGACCCTCCCTCTTCCTCTTTTTTCATCCCTGTATGTCTTTTTTTTTGGTTGCATGCTTTGTTTTGAGCATTGTGGGGAGCTTGAAGAGGATGGAGGGATGGCAGAGAAAGCTAGAGATAACATTACTCCATCCTGTGATACATCCCTCTTTTCCTCTCATCTCTCCACCTCTCTACCTTTCTGTCCATCTCTCCCTCTCTCTAGTGCTGCACCTGTGAAACGCAGAGGATGTGGGATAGAGAGGAAAGATGGAGAGACAAAGAGATGGATGGAGGGTGGGAGGGAAGGATGAAATCAGAGGAGGGGGTAGAGCCTCGCAACATTAGCATGCTGAGAGTGTCGGCACTCTCCTCTTTTTCTCTCTCTCCCTCCATCCCCATCTCTCTTTCCATCCCTCCCTCTGTCTCTTTCTCCTCACTGGTCACTGCAATTATACCATCAAAACACTCCAGCCTGAGAGCATAATAGCTTCCCCCTCTGTGTGTGTGTGTGTGTGTGTGTTATCATGAGAGATCAAAAGAAAAAAATTGTGTGTGTGTGTGTGTGTGTGTGTGTGTGCGTGCACAATTTAGTGGCATACATGGTGCATTTCATGTGCATGTATGACATGAAGGGCAGCTGTTGGTGTGTGAGTGTGTGTGCCAAAAACTGGATTCGCAGCATGTGTGGGTGCATATGAGTGTGTGTGTGTGTGTGTGTGTGTGTGTGTGTGCCCAAGTATCCTTTGAGTCCTACTGGCTAGAAAAACTGCTTCTCCAACCTCTGACCAAACACACACTTAGACGCATGCTAAGAGACCCACTTTACATGTGTGTGTCTAGTGAGTTTTATATATTTACACACACACACACACACACACACACACACACACACACACACACACACACACACACACACACACACACTCTAATGGATGCACACAGGCATACAGTGATGGCTTTGAGACACAAACCGTTATGACCTACATGCCCAGTGGGTCATCATTAAGCCAAACAGCACACTCTGACACCTTTGGCTGTCCCAACACACACACACACACACACACACACACACACACACACACACACACACACACACACTCACACACACATACTCTCACTGTTTTTGTTTTTGTTCCCTCAACTTCCTCTATCCCTCTCCCCTTCCGCTCTCTGCCTCTTCCTTTTTCTCTCATTCTCTAGCACACAAGCACACACACAATACCCCCTCTATGAGCTTGTTATCCCTCTCTGTCCGTTCGTTTCTCTCTGTCACCTTGCCCTGAGCTATTTGAGTACACTTCTGTCTCTCTCTCACACACACAAACACACCCGTTCCCTTTCTGTCTGTCTGTCTCTCTCACCCTTGTGCTTTGTTCCAACCTGTCTCTCTCTTTCTGTTACTGTCAGTCTTGACATACCGGTATGTTATCTGTCTCTCGGTGTCTGTTTCACTTAACTTGGGGCCTGATTGTTAGGTGCACAGTATCGCCAAAAGCATCCCAAAGTAAATCAACACCTCCTACAGTTTGAAAATTAAAGGAGCAACCCACCAGTTTTACACATGAAAGTTTACTCATCACAAGGAGTGCTACACAGCTCGTGCCAGAGACATGCATCCAGTCATGGGCATAAGGAGTGTGTAATGAGTTACACTTTTGAGGTGCATTATGGGAAATGTAGGATCCAGACCCATACTAGGGACTTAAAGTCAGGATATATCAGCTTTTACTGCTTCGATTCTGGCCAGTCTGTTTAAAATCTGTCCCCAAAGTTTTGTAAGGGAAGTACTAAACTATACTAAACTAATTTCTTGTTAATTTATTTAAGCATATTTTGGAAGCAGAAGAGCCAACAATATGTGAGTTTCATTAGGCTTGCCTGTCAGTTAGGAGAACAGGTCAAGTGGTCAAAGAAGATAAAGGAGTTTAATATAAAATGTATTCATGGTTGAAAATTTAATCCAAAATGTGCACTATTAAAATTCCAAGATAGAACTGCAATAAAAATACATAAAGTAAAAAACAGAGAAAAACACTATGACAATATGTAGTACAGTTTGTTTAAAGTTGCATTAATTGATTTGTTTTGACTTTGTGGGAGCAACCAAACAAACTATATCACATAATTGACACGTTATAACCTTTTAAGCTGTTATGGCGAATGTGTTAGTAAGCATATTTACACATCCAGCAGACAAAACAACTTTAACATCCATTTGGACTCGTATTTCTGGCCAACTTACAAATCTGAGTCCAAAATCCACCCTCCCTTCTCTGTTTTGGTCTCCATCAGCTCCTGGGGGAAATATTAGTCTCTTTACCAGCTAACTTTGTCTGTTAGCTGTGTGGTTCTGGGCAGGTAGTGTGCAGTGGGTTCATCAGAGTTTTTCTTTTTTCGCTGAAATCAGCTGCCTGCTGCATTTGGGGATGAGAGTGGAGTTTGCCGCCTGGAAAACAATGAGCTCAGCTATTGAGTTGGTTATAATTCTCTGTGGGTTTGTCACTATGAGCGACCCCTTTCACATTACACATAGTCATTTGACCCACTGTTAATATATATATATATATATAAATGCAGCTTTAAATTGGTCTTTATACCTCACATACCCCCTCGCTCTATGGCTCTGACTCTTTATTATGGCGGTCTCTCTCCCTTCCTCCCCTCTGTCTGCTTCTATCAGCTCCCTGCTTTTTCTATGCCCCCCCCATTCCCTCTTTCTCTCCCCATCACTCTCCCTGTAAGTAAATCAATGAACATACACTTTATGCCATTTATGCCATCTATTGATCCTTTCATATCTATCTGTCCTCACTCTATCCACTCCTGTTCTTGCCCTCTCTATTTCTCGGTTTTTCACTCTACTCTTTCCCCCATCCTGTTTCTCTGTCTTCCCCCCTTGAATTTATAATCTCTCTCTTCCCTCTCTCTCTCTGTCAGTCCCTTTCTCTTTATATCTCTCGCTCTGGGACGTCCTATTTATATGGCTGGCACCTTCATGCTTGTACTGAAGTGTGTGTGCGTGCGTGTGTGTGTGTGTGTGTGTGTGTGTGTGTGTGTGAGTGTGCGTGTGTGGGAGAGAGAAAGAGAGAGAGTGTTTGATGTTGGTCTAAGTGGTTAACATAATATGAGAGATGGCGTTCCCGCACTCACACACACACACTCGTGCACAATTTTAGGCTTTTTGGTAGGCTTTTCTGTGAACAATTTGTGCTTTTTAGTATTCTCTAGCTTGTGCAGCAGATCCATGTATTATCTATCAATTGCATTCTCCCACTCTGCCACTCTGTCCAAACACTCACACAAACACACACCTTTGTGGCTCAACCACCTTCCTAGAATGACAAAACCCCAGTATTATCTTTTGTTATTTATTGTTGCAGATGGAGCCATCATTTTGTGACCTCGCTGTCTCTGGCCCTCCTCCCTCTGCATGTGTTTTTATTTATTCAGACCTTGCTCACTTTCTCTCTTCCCCGGCCTCTCCTCCTCTCTGCATTTTTATGTTTATTCAGACACATCTCCCTTTTTTTCTCTCTGTCTCTCCTCTCGCTCTCCCCCTCTGGACCCGTGTGTCCAGCTTTTGTTACCAGCCTCGTTTCCATAACAACTGCGACCTTTCAGTCAGCGCCTAACCGTTTTTAATCAGAAGAAGAGAAAGACAGAGATGAGACAGACAGAGTGGGGGGGGGGGTTACCCAGGTGAGGTATAGGATGGATGTAAAAAAAAAAGAAAAAGAAAAGATCACCACATCATAACATAACAAGAGGATCAGAATAAACGGAGGAATGGAAATGGCCCCAGTCTCTGGTGAAACCCTGTGAGTTTTGTCAGTTTTGAGGCGGGTTTTGATGGGCAAAATTCCCAGCAACAGGTAACAAAGTGCTGCTCAAGGTGAAGCATCTACTTAAATGTTTTCCCGGAAACTGAATGCTCCAAATGATTAAAGCAACAAGGCTGAGGTGAATCATTACAGCTAGTTTAAAAAACACTTCACCAAAAATGTTTTGGTGCACCGAGAGGCTGTGACGAACAGGGTACTTTTCCTCTCAAAAGATGGTCCATTTATTCAGTGTACTCTAACATAGATTGCTGTTTACCTTCATGTTGCAGCTGTCAAGGGGTTTATTCTAACATCCTGGTTATATTTTAATAAACACTTAAATGCTACAGACTATATTTTAAATTAGTGTAATTTTAGTTAAAGTCAGCAAAATTTATGTTAAAATACATTTCATGGATCATCAAATATATTTATTAAAACACATGGCATAGATAATATCACAAAATGTTCAATTTCCATCAATTATTTGTGCCCTCACAAGTGTTGTCTTTATGTTAACAGATTTTTGGGCTATTTTGGAATCAGAATGGGTTGACTGTAATTACCTTACCTTACCTTCAAGGGCATCACTTTGTGTTGAAAAGTGGTGGGGACATTTGAGTGGGAACATTAAACACTTAATTTCCTGCATTCTAATGAGACATTTACATTGTATTGCAGGTTTTCTTATTGTGCCAATAAACCTTTCTTATAGCATTCATTTGTTAATTTACACTTCTTGGTGCAATTTTTTTCAGAACATTTTCAACAAATGCTTTTCAAAAGTGATGGGGACATGTCCCCAGCATCCCCATTGTAAATGACACCTAGCTTGTCTTAATTCTGAGTGAAAATTTTAAAGGCTGACATTGTAACAAACTGCATAAAGATAATGGTTTGTTCTGTGTGGGTTACTGAGCCTGGTTTCAAAGAAAAATTCCTGTGGTGAGATAAAACTGTTAATTATTGACCACCTCACTTTGAATGGTGAAAGTAGCCTTTGCATTAGGTGAGAATGTGCTGCTAAAAGTCTGTGGCTTCGCAACTATAATGATGCTTCAACATTACAGACTTTTAGAAATGCTCTGCAGTCTTGCTTAAGGTAGCCTTCTCATACATAGATTAGGCCTATCTGTGGGTGTGTCTGTGTGGCGAGTAGCCCATGTGCAACAAGCTGTTGCTATCATAAGCGATCTTGAAAGCAGTTACTTTTGACAATTGTGTGTGCGTGCGTGTATGCGCGCGCACATACTGGGGGTCATGCCAACATGGGAGGGACCGGACCGTCAAGTGGCCAGCTCTCGAGCCCACCCGCCCACCGCGCGCCACTCCACACCGGCAGTAGCGCGTGAGGATGATGCCAGCCAGAGATAGATGGACAGATGACGACGGAGGGAAAAAACCTGCACAGTGACACAAGTAGAGTAAAGAGGAGGCGGTTGATGAGTGAGAGCAGAACTGAGAGAGTTACGGAACAAAGGACAAATAAAGAGGAAAGGGGAACTGGAAATAGCCTGAAACCCGCTGCAGCTGGCTGGTTTCTTTCTGCCCGCACCGATGTCCGAGGCCCGCCTGGTGCCAGCTGAAGACAGTTGACCGAAGCAGAGCGCAGAGGACCCGGCCACTGGAGTGAAAGGCTTCGGGGACCGGACCACGCTGGAGCTCTTCTCCGTGACTGAGAGTGAGTTCATTTTGAAACTTCACAACGTAACGTTTAAAAACTGTCCACGTTCAATAAGCCACGAGGGTCCGTGTCTGCTCGGATTGTTTATTTTGTCTTTCATACTGCGACATTAGTCCACCGCTGCCAATTAGTCACAGGACCACGGGCGCGCGCGCGCACACACAAACTGACAGCTCGTGCGTCAGAATGGCCAAAGCAGATTCCTCTCGCGTGGCAGAACCGGCAGATGTTGCCACGCGGAGGCTTCAAACATAATCTTCAAACATTACATAAATTATTCAAAGTAACGGTATTTCCACCAGCAGAGATGGATAGATAGATAGATAGATAGATAGATAGATAGATAGATAGATAGATAGATAGATAGATAGATAGATAGATGAAACATTATAGGCTATAGGCAACATATATGACAAAATATAATCAAAAACTAGATTTAAAAAAAGCTATAGCTTGTGTAGCTATATGTCCAGACAAATAAAAACAATAATAACTGAAAAAACTGACCCAAACAATATGTCCTCCTAATAAATCTATTTGAAATAGCCTACTGTAGGCCTCTATATTTGAAATATTACAGCAGTCCAAGAGTACCCTTCTTAAGTCTAATCTAGTGGTTAATAGCTTTCATTTTCATTGCTCATATTTTGTGCAGCTTTCTGCTGGCTTTGAAAAGCTAATCTGTCCCTGATATAAGCGCATTGGCTGGCTTGCCATCTGGGCTGTATAATAGTAGAGAGGAGAGGGCATTTGAATAATTGATATTTAGCTATTTATAGTTGGATTATTCTTTTCATGTTGCACTGGGAGACCTATGCACTAATCTATCTATCTATCTATCTATCTATCTATCTATCTATAGATCTATAGATCTATCTTGTTATCATTTTTAATTATGACCATTGACAATCAATCCATTTGCCTAAAATTTAAACTACTGTGTGTTCACATTTTCTGTGTTTTTGTCTACCTACTATACCTCTTTTAGACTGTCCTTACATCTGTCCATTTATCATCCATCCATCTTTCTGTTCGGTGAGTGGTAGTGTATCCATCTGAAGTGGATTAGGGGTGTTATCAAAGCTAAGTAGGACGACTGTTCACACACACTTTTGCATGCACACTCACACACATACACACAAACACGTACATGCATGCTACTCTCACTCCATTTCACTCCCCAAGGACCATTGACCATTGTTAGCCCTCTCAAGCCTCTTTCGCTTTTGTGCAAATGTGTATGTGTGTTTGACGGTAAACACTCTGATCAAACAGGGCTTAACAAGCTGCCTGAACTGATAACAGAGAGAGGAGAGGAAGAGAGGATGAGAGAGGAATAGAGAGGAAGGAAAAAGGGGAAAGGGGCGTCGCGAGGGAGAGGAGGTTACATAGGGGTGTGTGTTTTTGATCTTGATTAAATAGTGTGATGCACTGTTATTCCTATAAGCCTAGAATTCACTATTCTACAATTTACGAGTGTTTCCAGGTATTGTAGCCAGGCAATGCTGAATTTGGTTTAAAAAAAATCCTACTGTCTTTTTAGTATACCAAATTTTTCCAGCTAGGCCTATAAAAAATATTTTCCAGTATAACTGCTCAGTAGTATTTTAGCACTGTTTTGTTATTGTGCTCCACATCCAAACATCTCCCTCGTTATTGTCACATATATTTTTATGACATTTGTGCTTTCTTAGACAGCACACAGTTGGGAGAAACAGGAAAGATAGTGTGAAGAGAGGTGGGTGATATGTGACAAAGATCATGAGCCAGATGTTAACCTACTGCACCACCAGCACGTAGCCTCGTCCCTAGTCGGACTGACACCCTCTTTATTTCTGTCTACCACTGGGTTTTGGTCATTTGTGAAACAGTGAGCTGTTTCTTCTTTTGACATGAACACTATGGACGAGAATATCAACCCTTTGAATAACTGTTTTGGGAATTGATCTTAGCCAAGCATACTCTCTCCACAACCATCAACCATGTGTGCTTATATTTTACAGCCCTATGCAAGAAAATTGCATCTCATTCATATTACTATTAAAGTGGAAGCGGCTGTGTCCTGTGATAGACCGGTGACCTGAGTTGCTGTTCAGGTAAGCAGAAGACATGATTTGCATCTATTCATCTGTCAACATGGTGTGAAAAAAAAGAGTTCTCAGCGCGGGCTATGGATTATCCAGAGTATCAGGGATAATTTTATTAAAATGACACATACTCACACGTTATTTTTAATAGCTTTGAGAACCACAAACAAAATTCCATTCACCTCCATTGTACTGGGAGGAAGCAGAAACTTCAGGCATACAGTACATGTCAAACAAAACCAAAACTATCCACATGTCTGTATGGACCTATAGGTATAAATGAGAAAATATAGAAATTATTTTGTAATTTTGGGCAAAATGTGGTCTCTGGTCTCTTTGTTCCACTCACTCCTTATACGAAAAAAACAAATATGAGCAGCAACAGTTATTCTGTACTTCTCTATCCTTCTGTATCTCTCTCTCCAGTGATGGATTCCCCCAGAGATCTTTTCGATGACCCTGCTCCCCAGCTACATGCCTTCGCTCCCACTCACAGCTCTACCGGCCTCCCTGGAGTTCATCCTCAGCCAAGTGCAGGTCGCCCACCTCCTGCCTTTAGACCACCCGGCTTCCCCCTCATCCACCACATCCTCCAGCCAGGTGGAGCGCCGAGGAGGATTGTAGGGCAACTCAACACAAACCTGAGCACACACCGACAGCAGGAAGACAGCAGTTTGGAGGAAGACAGGGTAGAGAGGGATGGACAGGTGGAGCAAGGGATGGAAGGAGAAGAGGAAGTGATTGAGGGAGAGGATGGCTTGTTGGGAGTTAAGAAGAGGCACAGTGATGCCGTCCTTGCAGCCGAGTGGAGTCAAGACGTCTTGAAAGTGAAGAGGATGAAGCTGGAGAGCCGACCAAGAGATGGAGAGGCAGAGGAGGCAGACAAGAGGCTCGAGGGAGGGAGGGGGGGGAAGAGAAGAGAGAGGGAGGAGCTGAAGGAACAACTGGAAGAGGCAAGAGAGAGACTGCAGGCCCTGCAGGAGAAAGTATGGAGGGCTTTTGGGGAAAAGCACATGGCAGAGGAGGAGAAGAAAATGAGGCGCCGAAGCAGAGGAGATGGAGGAGAAGGAGATGTGGGGATGGTGGAAGAGGAGGACCTCACAGAAGGGTTGTACGATGAAGAAGATATTGATGGAGGAGAGATGGAAAAGGAAACCTTCTCCCTTCTTTCTGTTTCCCCTTTTGACAACTTTCACAAACGAAGAGAAGAGAGGCAAAAAGACAGAGAAGGGAGGGTGGAGAGAGGAAGAGGAGGAGGGTTGCACTTGGAGGGCGTCATGGAGGGAGCGGGGTTGTGGTTGGATTGTGGGGGGCTAGTGAGAGGAGACTGGCATGGAGGGATAGAAGACGAGGGCGAAGAAGGAGGGCAGAAGTTTGCTCAGGCCCTGAAGCTGGAGTTGGGCAGCGCTGTGGCGCGAGTCATCGACCGGGTTCTCCGCCTTTACACCGAGATGACAGATTTCAGTCCTTCCTCCCCTCCTGCCGCCATCTCTTTCCTCCCGTCTGACGTAGCAAGCGATGGAGGGAGGGAGAGGGGTATGTGGATGGGACTGCTAACGGGAGGAAGAGGGGAGGGAAAACCAGGAGGTAAGGAGGAAAAGACAGGGGCGCAGGATGGAGAAAGGGAGAAGCAGCTCCAAAAAGTGAGCAACGGGAGCGCCCGGCCTCCAGGACAGCCTCATCGCAGTGACCCATCCGATCTGACGATGCCATTGGCCGCTCAAAGGTCACCTGACATACGGAAAGCCCACGCGCTCCTTGGCCCACCTCTCTCTGCTCACCTAAATCCCTCTCATCCGAACATCTCCCTCCATCACCCTTCTCTATCTCGCCCTCCCCCACTTTCTCACCCTCCCCTCTTGCCACCAGCCTCACAACCCAAGGACCCCTCCTCCTCCTTTCATCCATCCTCCTCCTCCTCCTCTTCTTCCTCATCTTCCTTCCCTGCGCCTCCCCCTCCCCCCCCTCCTCCTCCCCCTCTCCCACTCCCCCTTCTTCACTATTCCATGCAGCAGCTCTTCTCACGCTCTCTTCACCACCCTCAGCTCCCCCACCTCCCCCCGACCCGCAAGGACTATTTAAACTCCGACCCTTTCTTGGAGTTTTCGTCCCACCCCTCGTCTCACCCCTCTTTCCCTCCTCTCCCCTTGCTTGGTCACCTGGACCCCTCCCTTGCACGCCACGCACATGGAGGCCGCGAGAGGGAGAGGGGGATGAGGGGAGACGGTGGGATGAGAGGAGGGATGGATGGAGGAGAGCTCTACCTGACCGCTGGGGGAATATCCTTTTGTCAGCAGGAGGGGAGGAATGAGGGAGGGATATGTGTTTGTTTATGAGTGTGTGTAAAAGGACACATGTATCTCCTTAACTGGCCTCATGTATACACCCAGGAGGGCTTGTCTCCCTGCCATCTGAAGAAAGCCAAGCTCATGTTCTTCTACGCTCGCTATCCAAGCTCCAATACACTCAAGACTTACTTCCCTGATGTCAAGGTGTGTGTACCCCATCACAGTGCTGCACCAACAATTTGTCCATTGCTGAACAACACTGACTCCAAAGCCATGTTTTACCTTTTACTTACTGACTATTACAGAAGGCTAGTCATGCATACCCAGTGCTTTCCTCTTGGTTCACTGTGCTGAGGTTAAGGGGAGGTCTATGGCTACATCCATTTTTAATAGAGCTTGACTTTTAACAATTTTTTTGACAATAATAAAATAATGACATATCAGCCAATGTTCATGTTTTACACACGTGACACTAACAGAAAAATTTAGTTTAATGAAAGGGTCTCTTAAATTTGGTAATTTAACAGTTAAAACAAAAATATACTTATTTTAGTTTTTTTTTTAATCTGCATTTGCAAAGTAGCACTGCCAATCTGTATACAGTCTATGGTGACAATAGCTAATGAAGCTAATGGAGTAAAAGTAGCACAACATTCAAATACTAAAAATAAAGGAACTCAGAATTGCATGGACAAGTTCATTTTCTAAAATAATTTAATTCAAAAAGTGACATTTTTATATATTTTAATATATTCTAGATTCATTATACATCATTTTTTTGTTTGTTTTAATCTTGATGATTGCAGTTCACAGCTCATGGAAATCAAAACTCCTGTATCTCAAATTATTAGGATTTTAGATTAAATAATTTATAATACAGAAATGTCGACCTGAGAAGAGCTCTAATCAGCTAATTACCTCAAAACATGTGCAAAGGTGTTTTCCTGAGCGTGGTTCTAGTGCTCACAATGAACATTTCCACAATAAACAAGTTTTTTGAGATGCACTGTTGATTCAGTGTTTCAAATATTTAAGCAGTAGTTTGATAGCTGTTTTTTCAGCACTTAGTGTAGCAGCGTATGACACCTACAATAGTATGTGATTTCTGTAATTTTGTGTCACTGGAGTGCATCATTAGGTCACTTTTCACTAACACTTAAATGCTTGGCCCGTACAGGGTTCAAACCCACAAACTTGGCGTTATTAGCTCCACGGTCTAACCAACTGAGCTAACTGATGACATTTAAGGTGAAATAAGGTGGCCATTTAGTTGGGAGTCATTACGATATTAGTGTTCTATATCATCATATGGGCTTGGATGGACTGGCCTTCCATAACCAGCACTGCTCAATAAGCAATAGACCGAAGCGGAGGCAGTATTCCAGTCAGAGACCTAAACTGACTAAATTGGAGTTACTGTCCAATTAACATCAGTAAGGATTATTTCCACTTTTTATGGACCGTTTTCATTAAATGATGTTATGTGAAGAATGACCCAAAATCTATCATGAAAGAACTCTGATAAATATGTACTGAGGGATTATATCTGTATATATATATATATATATATATATATCTGTAACATTTACTATTAGAAATGACAGCATATGTAGATTGCACATTTTGAACAGTTTAATGGAAATGCAGTATTTTACAATCATTATAAATAATAAAAGACACAACAAAAATACATTGATCTAAAATAAAAAAAGAAAGATCAAACACATATGTGGTCTTTTGGTCATGTCTGTTTGAATATCTGTAGATATATCTGCAAGACGCCAATGTTAGCGGATAATATCGGCCTGCAGACATTATCTTGATTTGTGGTGAAAACGCAGTCCCAAAGTTTGGCCAATGCTTTCTTTGAAGTCAAGTTTCTTTTAAATAATTATTAATGCTAAATGAAATGCTCTAATAAGCGCCCCTCTCTTGCTGTCCTCACCTGCTCACTTCCTGTCCTGCTGTTTTCCTGTGTCTAGTTTAACCGCTGTGTGACCTCCCAGATGATTAAATGGTTCAGTAACTTCAGAGAGTTCTTCTACATCCAGATGGAGCGCTTTGCACGACAGGCTGTCCGCGAGGCTCTCACCCGGTTGGTTTGAGTTGGCACTGGTTCATGTTAAACTCATTTGCTGCAAAACTTCCATTGTTTGACTGGGTTTTATAAGAGCTAGCATGTTGGCACTGATTTTTTTTACTGTCTGTTTTATGCATCAGATGCTGTGCATATGTTGCCGTTCATATTTAGTAGTTTGTAGAATGAACGAATTACAAATTGCAGAGTGACATAACTTTGTTGCATCTTGCCCCAGGCTTTCACTGTTTTATGCATTAGTGGGAAGTATTGTGGTTTCCAGTCATTCATTTCAGTCAGTCAATTCTTAATTTGAATCTCACATATATTTTTATATTGCCTGGAATTTGATATGAGGTAGTCAAGCTTGTGGCAAGAGTATCATTTTTTATTGGATTAAATGTGAATTCACCACTACTACCACCAGCATAGGTACTGTAAGTAATAATATTTAATATTTCAGTCTGAATGGTCAGAATTTGCCACAGTGCATGAACTGTGGAAAATCAGGACTGTTAGGAATGAAAGAAACAGCACTTTTATTCTTACTGGACATAATACGACGCTAGAACAAATTCAGAAGTTGAAAGTAAATAATACAAACAAATAATAATAATACAAACAAAAAGTGTCAGCTTCAGCATTGTCAGAATGAATTTTGATGAAATTAAAATGAGTCTGTCTGTCTGTGTAATTCAGGGAAGGTGCACCTCGTCTGGGCAGAGAGAGTCAGCTTCGAGTGGGCCGTGATACAGAGCTTTACCGCATACTGAACATGCACTACAATAAAAGTAACGTCTACCAGGTAAGGAGCGTATGTTTATTTTCCACTGTAGCTATGTCAACATGATAATATAATTTAAAAATTGTACAATTGTATTTAGTCCTTGGTTGGATGCTAGAATACTTTGTCAGTGCTGTCAGTGTAGTGGAAATATGATGCTTTTATTTTTTCATAGATTGGGGACCTTGAGTATGATTAGCTCCAGGTGTTCTTTAATGGCAGTATGTCTGTGTACAAACACAAGAGGACAGGAATCATGTGGTCTTGGTTGCTCCAGTTTAGGTTGAACTGCACTCTGACAGATGAAGAGTTGTAACTGATTAGCCGACGTGAGGAAATGCCTTGGTAAAAACTGTAATACCAACAAGGTGAAAGAAGTGGTCATGAGTTTTATTGTATTTTAAAATATATATATTTTGTTTTTAACTAACTACTATGAGGATATATTTAATTTGTTTTGTCCACTTCTATTCTTTTCATTAAATGGAAACTTAAGTTGGTGTGGTTGTCAGTTGAATAAAAGCATCACTATTAAATTTAAATTATGTTCAGTTTGATCTCCCAATTACTGTAAAAAAAGAAGTCCATTCTTGGCAAACTGTAAATGCCTTTGTGAAGACTTAGCTGAGTTAATGGTCACAACTCTATGTGCAAATTGCATTTTTCCTCACAGATGCCCATAGAATTTGTATAGATTTAACATTGTGAAAGCAGAATCACCAGTGTTTGCTTTCTATGTGGCTATAGGATAACTATGAATTAAGAAGTCACAAAGAATAATGTCTTACAAGTATTGTATTTCATCAACATGCTGGCCCGTACGGGGATCGGACCCGCGACCTTGGCGTTATTAGCACCACGCTCTAACCAACTGAGCTAACCGGCCATAAAGCACAGACTCTTATATGGCCCTGTATGTAGCCTTCGGAGATCTTTATACATTTCCATTAATCATGATGTGTGGTTCATATGGATATATGATTTCAAAATAGTGTTGTTCCTGAGAACAACTTCTTCACTGGTAGCACTAACACTCTCAACAAGTTATTAACTGGAGAAGGAGGAAACAGGAATGTGAAAATGGAGTAATGTCCATTAGGCTAACAGATATTTCCACAAACGTTACTAATGTCAGTTCTTTGTCAATTTTCTCTAAACCTCAAACATAAATAAGTATAAGGGATTTCACACGTGAGCCATTGACAGACTTATTTATTTAGAAATAAATCAGATTTGAACTATTTAAGCTAAGCTAAGCTAATTATTTTTTACACATGGTCTTGGTGTGTGAACGTATAGCGAACAGGAGGGTATCACACTTGCGGTTCCTTACTACAGTAACCATTATCCATGTAGTTGCAGTTCCTCGAAAAAGTCATGGCCTCGGGATCGAACCCGACTTGGCGATTAGCCAGCTAACCAACTGAGCTGACCCTACTGAGAGCCCTGACTGCAGTGTAGATGGGCGGACTCAACGGGTCAAGCGTCTGACCCACCCACAGCCCTTCAAGAAGCTGAAGCCCAGTCTCCCGCTTCACTTGAGATTACGTGGAAGACATTGCAGCAATTCTCCTGGTGACGGCGACAAAGTTGAGACTTTAAATGGCAACAGTAGCAGCTTTGTGCATTTTCATATTTCATTGACACACACGTTATTCTTTTGTGTTTTCTTCCGCTCAGTTTCATTCATTGTAAGCTTCTTTCTTCTTATATGTGTTTTTTTCTCGATATAAGCAAGACAGATTTATGTTATAATCACTTATTTTAACTTCACCTCAAGTTATAAGGAGAACAAAACGTTAAGTCAAAGCCTAAAAGAGAAGATCCTATTCTGGAGAAATGAAAATGACTCATTTATTTACAAGAATTGATTTTATTAATAATATAATTATTTTTATTTCACATCAGTTTTAATGAGCACTATTACTGAGCACAATATGATTTTGTCCTTAATATGAAAACAAGAAATTTTAAATGAGTGAGGCTTTAAGAAGAAAAGAATCTGAAGTAGTGTGTTATATGTTATTAACCAGCTGTGGGGGGCAGAAGGCACCAATGGAAAGCATTAATCTACAGTGTCTGTGTGTATTGTACAGAGGATTATTTTTAGTCGTGGACAAACTGTGATCAGAGAAACTATCTATCTATCTGCAGGTCCCAGAGAGGTTTATCGAGGTATCAGAGGTGGCTCTGAGGGAGTTTTACTCAGCCATTTGGACTGGGAGAGACAGCGACCCCTGCTGGAAGAAAGGGATATATAAAATAATCTGTAAGCTTGACAGTCCTGTACCAGATGCCTTCAGACTGCCTGGATGTCCTGTTGGCTGATGATCGAAAACCACTTTCATCTGGTACATGACAAATGCATGCATAAAAACAAAACCTACTGAAAGTGGGGAATTTTATTAAAGCATTCACAAACTATATAATACCACACAGTGAGAACTGAACGTGTGAGAAAATCCATTCAATTCTACAGTTCAGTTCATTCATAATTCATTCATTTTGGAAAAAAGATCATTTAAGATAATAAAAAGGATTTTGCCTGACATCGTGTGCAGGGAAATACATGTACGTGCTTAAATGGACAGAGCCACGCTGGGTCAATACACTCAGTGCTGTGATAAGAGTCTTGTGACTGCAGTTATCGAGCAAGGCAACCATACCATGGAATTAAAATGGACATAACAGGAATTTCAAAACATTCTTCACCAGTCAGTTGAGCAGGCATGCAAATGTTCATAGTCGCTGCGTGGTGTGTTACCATGAGATGGCTATTGTTTTAGATTGGTCGTCACATGAATATATAACATGCATTCCCCTGGCAGCCCCTTGTAAATTATTGTAATCCACAAAAAAAGCACCATTCTAGGCATCAGATATAGTACTGACAACTGTTTACCAAGCATGGGCACTGCACAAATTCATGTTTCAAATACTTTCAGACAAAGAGTCCACAACCTGGGTACATACCAGGGTTCTCAGATTAGGTTCCCCAGCTTCCTGATTATTTGTTTTAGAGAAGAGCAGTAATATTGCTGTGTAATCATTAGGAATCTTGCACAAACAGCACTCACTATCACACACCCAAACATTTCAGCGCTGCTGTCCCTCAGGGGTGTTCACAGTTTTACAGTAGAGACTCGTCAAAACATCAAATATGATTGTTGTTTGCTAGAAATAACCTGTTATTGTTGCCTTGTGCGTGGGTGTCTGAAGTGCGTGAGTATCAGAAATACCTTTTTTTGTTCAGTGTGCCCTGCAGCTTTTCCATTTTAGATACAGATATTTTACCATGGCTGTGTGAGGATGATTTCCTTTTTTTCTTGCTCCAACAACACCAGGCTGTCGTGTTTGCTTTATCTGAAGTTGGTTTTTGTTTCCACTAGAGAAGTCAGGCTTTGTTTAAAGAAAAGGACCAAATGTAATTATTATTACATTATATACTGAAACTGTTCATTTTAAGATAAAAAAAAAATGTTGCCCTTGTTTTTTGGAAACTGCTAGCAGTGGTTTCAGTGGATTTATTTTGCGTGTATATCCATCTCTTAGTTTAATATTAAATTATTATAGAGCTTTTGTACATGATGGCACAATGTAATCAAAATGTAATTAAAATACTGCCAAAAGGGACAATATATTGAATTGAAAATAGTAAAATGAATGTTTTGTTGTTTCCTTGATGTATTCTTATTGTTGAAATATTCACTTTTGTTTTTTGTATTCCTTTAAATGTATTCTGCTAAACTAAATAGGCCGGTTTCACAACTAGTATATATATCGTCATTTGTTTCCTAAAGGTATTGCAAAAACTTTCACTATGTTTGCTGTATATCATGAAACATGGGTTTCTGTTCATTAAAATGTTGGTCGACTGCTCCAGATTCAGGCCTCCTCTGGCTTAATCACCACTCTGTGAGGCCAAGCCCATATGTAAACTATTTGTGATGTGTTTGTTTTCAAGTGCATGTTTTCCTACATTTGCGTTACATTTTTAAATTGTAATCTCTTATGTTTCTCTCATTGCTTTTATTGGCCTCTCTTTTATATTATATTATACTCTTTTATATAGTACATATTGTATGCTTTTAGATCTGTGTCTCATTCAAACTTTGGTGAATTTTGATGTTTGAACTTATCAGTGAATTAAAGTGATACCAGACTTGTGTTGTGCTGTCTGGATTCACACCACAAACACACACACACACACACACACACACACACACACACACACACACAAATAAAACACACAAGCTCTCTGGTGATCAGGTCCTGGTAGCCTCATGCCAGCATACTTTAAGCCTTTAATCTAACAACATAACTGCACTAAAACACACACATACACACATTCTCACTGACACTAACACTTGGATGATGGCTTTGTAAGAGGCTCAGCCCTGGACTAGGTCTAGCCACCTGAGACAGCAGCACACACACACAAACACAGTATCTATATTGAATATATCCAAACCACATTTTTTAGATAAGACTCTGGAGAAAGGCTCTGAGGACACTGGATCTGTTTAAGCCTAGATGCACAACACAGTATTTTTTTAATTTGACATTTTCAATGAAGAGATCACAACAGACAGAACACACACACAAATACAAATGCACCCTGACTAGCTCATTTTTGGACCATCTTTGTCAACATTTCAGAGTTTACCACGTCAGATTTCAGCCATTCACAAGCAACACCATGTTCTTGCTTTTATTAGTCTATTTATGATTTATGTTCAGATCTGTAAATGCTTGGTGACACCAATTCAGTTTGAAGGCTGTTAATGACGCTAACGCTTTCAAATTAAATGGCCTCTTTGAATGTTGTTGTGGCATCACTTTGTGCTCTCCCTTTAATCAGGGCTGTGGAACTGGGAATGCACCACAACAAGAATTTTCACACTTTTCAAATGTCAAATTTAGTTTCACTTCTGTTTTTTCCTCATTAGTCTGCTGTATATCCATCCATCCATTTACCTTCTGCTACATACTGTATCTTACCTCTGTGGGTTCTTATAACGTGTTTTCTTTCTTAAATGTGTGTGCATATAAATGTATACCTCTCTCTAACCCTAACTACAGACTGTGTACAGCCTACATGTTAACAAACTCACCTGGAAGCTAACAGTAGTGATTTTCAAAGTAATGCAAACTTATTTTCATAACATGACAAGTCTCTATGTTTGAAAACTAAAATTTAAAAAAAATCTATTATACTATTAAACTATATACTATTGATGTATTTGTACAACATAAGGTTATATGCAAACTTAAATAACGTAACACATTCCCTGTGCATTCAGGAAGGACTATTTCTTTACAGACTTTTGTGTGACATATATCAAAGTAGCATGCCGGTCATATGACATAAGTCACAAGGTTTGATTAAGCATTCTGGGAATGAAGTGCTACTTTCAGACATCAAACACACACACACACACACACTGGGCAGCATATAAAACCAGGATGACATGCCTCAAACCTTTGACTATAGCCGCCTGATCTGAGTGTACTGACTGAGGCAACACACATACTACATGTGACGTTCTGAAATATGCACAACACTGTCACACCAGTAGTCAACAGGCTACCTTCTGATGAGCGTCAACATATTGCAGTATTGCATCATCGTGGATTATAGGATTTTATACTGTAAACGTTATAGCCTACGTAAATTAAGCTGATTCATCTTCCATTCATTATTCCTATTGGCTGCTTCCCACATCTATTTTGTTAATCTTTCTGGGTCATCAGTTCCTCCAGCTCCTGGCCCGAAGAAAATTGGTCTGTATTACGACCAGTGTTGAAGTTCATGAACCCATCAGTGTGACAAATAAACGATTTTTACGCATTCACAAGCGGACGTGCA
This sequence comes from Lepomis macrochirus, assembly GCA_024633595.2. NCBI lineage: Eukaryota > Metazoa > Chordata > Actinopteri > Centrarchiformes > Centrarchidae > Lepomis > Lepomis macrochirus. The sequence goes on along the minus strand of JALXJV020000002.1, from coordinate 9,573,674 downwards.
TATCTGCTTCCCATAGCTAAAGAGAAGCAGTAGCTTGTTGAAACAAAAAAAAACTTGAGGGAATCTTCAGAGCAGGGCTGTCGCATCGGGCCATCAAGAGCTCCCAGTGAGGACCGGGTGATTTCGCCAAAAAAAAACCCTACCAAAATAACGCCGGAAATCAAGCAGTTGCATCTACAACATTTAAGCGTGGCATTTGTTACATCGCGTAAAGAAGAGGCGGGTGAGTTGTGAGGAGCATGATGGTTTCATCCGGCTTTATTGGCATAATTTTAAATTGTATTTTTGCAACATATGACAAGGTTTAAGAGACTTTTCTTGAGTTTTTGTTTTTCCTTTTTTTTGCTTTCTCGTCCAATGGCTACTTTCAGTTAAGCAGTTACAAGTGAGAAGTTTGTTTAAAAATGCTTAAAAATAAACATGTAGCCTAAATCAACTGTAGGCCTATGGATTATTTTCTGCCATTACTGTGACAATTTCATCGGAGGTCTAAATTGATTTATGCATTTGTGCTGCACACTGGTCTGCCCTGTTTCTGCTATGCACAATTAAATACATGCTAGTCTAATTATTGTAACCTTGCAACAAATCAATTACTGTTATGACTATTAGCTTCGTCTAGGATTTTATTTTGAAACACTTTACCGGAAGCTTTGTGTATTATTGTGGCTGCCTTTATGCTGGTCTCTTCCCGGACAGCTGGAACCGGACCGCTGGACGATGGCGTTGACGGTGCTGCTGCTGGTGGAGTTGGGTCTGTACGCCAGCTGTTTCGTCTGTGGGATTGTTACCGCCGCATCCATCACCATAGTACAGGTGACTTTACTCAGAAAAGAAAAAAACTTGCCTAATCAATGCTTCTTCTACCGCCATCCTCTTCCGGGTAGACTCACTTTTTTCAGTGCGTGTGTGTCTGTGCTAGAAAGTTTCAAGTTCGCCAAAGAAACAGCCAAACTGAAACACACTTTCAGAGCTTTTAGGTATTTGTTGCACTTATTTGTACTTTATTATATATATAGGCTATATAATCTCCTTTTAAATCCATGTGCGTAGTCTGTCCTAATAGAGGCTTCACGGCAGGGTACTTTTTGTCAAAACAAATTTGTTTATGACTTATTAAACTTTCGCATATTATATAGAAATAACTGATTTTATAAAGTAGCATATTTTTCTAGATGTTTCGTATTTCAAGGTATCAGTAACATTATTTGTCGAAAGCAGGGCGCGAGTACAACAAGCCACGCGCTTTCACTTTCTTCTGATTTCCTCTTGGCTGCGCGTGTTGTTGCCAGTTTCTGCCTAATAACACGGGTAATTACGTTAGCTGTGTTATCAGGCTAATACATCAAAAATGCATTATATCATTCAGCAGGGCCGCTACGTTTTTCCCTATTAAACACACTGTAGACCCTGCGGCAGTCGGCATCACTAAATGCCCGTGCCTTTCCGCTTCATGTAATTATTAGCTGCGCTCATTTTTCGCCCGTGAAAATTAACATTTATTTTGAAAATTAAAATCCCTTTAACATACGTCTCTCTCGCCTTGAATAAAATCTACTAAAAAAAAAGTGTAAGCGTGTGGAAATGTGCGCGCACGTGAACGTGGATGTGCGCGCGCGCAAGGGTCATGTGTCCAGAAACTTGTTGGCGTCATGTGACCAGATGTTCCTCGTGCCCAATTATTCCCTTCGCTTTGTTATATATGCAGTTATATGCAGTTTGTATGTGTTTGGGTTTATGTGTTTTCTCAGCAGCTTATTTCACACATTCATTGTATGAAACATTGTGTGTATGAAACAATATAACGCTGTAACAAAAGGAAGGTTTTTGAAACAGTCTTAACAAAATTGAATTTTCAAAATAAACTTGCAAATCTCTTTGCCTTTCTCTTCCCTCAGGGTAATTTTGGAGGTCGGTGTATTCTATATGGACTCGTCAACTACAATGCAACCACGAGCCTCATTGGCTTGCAGTCATCCAGCGCCTCCTCTCTGTGCTATTTCGTGTCGGCCATATCGGTCATGGCAGCGGTGGTTTGTTTCTCGCTGTCTCTGTACTTGTTGTACTCTTTCTGTATCGACGGGGAAATCAAAAGGTAATGACAGATGGGTTTGTGTTGTTGTTTTTTTGCTGTTTTCTGGGTTTGAATCCTTGAAGTCATCTTTTTATTGCCCATCGTTTAAAATGGGCTGTCAACCGAGTTTGAGAAATACTGGCTGCAACTGCAGCTTAAAGCGTCCAAACCTAAATTAAACAGCACTGTGTTTATGTGCTGGGTGACAGATATTTGACTTAAAGGGAACACAATGTGCTGCCAACACAGGCCTGGTCTTAAATTATCACTTTCAGCCACATGGAAGCAGATTTTAGGCAGCTGTTAGACAACTTCAATGTAATTACTTAACTACGATTTAACAGACATCAATGTTTGAAGGCTGACGTTTGGATTAACAATAAGATAAAAAGCTAAAATGTATTGATCACACACAGGAAAATCTAAGCTGATACAAGCTGAGATAAGTATCAATGTTTCTACTCAAAACAGCAAACAGCATAGTCAGTTTGATGTGTTGAAGCTGCAGATATCCCATCCAGCTTTGTCCCATCCATTTCAGCCACCACATGCATTTTGTTACAAATGCATGGACGCGCAGGAGCACAAAAAACTTTGTAGCTTGGCAAAACTATCAACAATAAAAATACAGTTGGACTTAAATAAGCATTTCTTGTCAGCAACGTATATTGGTCAATGCATTGTAAACCTCTGCTCAAGAATTGTATTCTTGTTAGCATGAAAGGGGCACTCAGTCCAAACTTTTTCCTTAATGGCAGGGTTAGCAGAATGGGTTTATTAGTTTTTACTGCACTTTTCCCAGACTTTGCTGAAGTTTAACAGTACAGGCTGCAGAACTGATCAAAAAGAGGACACGCCTTGCTAACATGGTCATTCAGTAGTATTGACATCATTTCCTAATTTGTTCAGAGGTTGAAATAACACATTATTCTTCTATTTGTCTTTGGCAATCGCTTTTAAAAAAGCTTACAGCCGTTCTCACGCTCTTTCTGTTTATTCTGTCCTCCACAGGGGGCGCATATGGATGAACCTGACCGTGGCGGTGTGCGGCGCCTTCCTGTTCTTCCTGCTCATCACGGGGTGCATGTTGAAAATCGGACGCGACTCTCTCTGCAGCTCCGTCCTACATAGTGTTTCCAACGTTACCAGGTGGCGCCGACACGCACACGCACACACACACACACACACACACACACACACACACACACACACACACACACACACACAGGCATGCACAGGCACCTCCACACAAAACCAAAACCTCTCACAAAGAGAAATGAAACTAAAAACAACATTTGAAACCCAGTGAGCTTTACTTCATGTTTTCTTGGTGTCCTACCTTCTCCAAACATGATTTTTGGTGTCTTTCCTACTTAGCCTCTTTTACAGCTATTAAAAAACACGTACCCTTTGAGTTGCTCTGTCAGTGAAAGCTCCAGTTTATTTTCCCTTGGCAGATGAGACATTTCATTTCTTTCTGTGCCTGTAATCATGTTGCACTGGTCTCATGACTGGCCTATTAAGATGTCTCTTTCTTCTAAAGTATTTCATCAGCACTGTGTAAACTGAAAGATGGAGAAGCAGAGAAGGAAAGTCCAGTAAAATGTCCACTAATCTACAAACATGTTATCTGTGTAATCAACTGCTGCTGCGGCTTTGTTCATAGACTCAGGGGATTTTGGCAGCTAAAATATCAAGTGAAACTAGAACCCGACTGATAAATCGACTTGCCCATATTAGCTAATTGTAGATAAATTGATAAAAGAAAGATAAAAAGTTAGTTTTTAAACTGCATTATGTCATCTTAGTGAGGTCTCATAACTACACATAACAAACGTTAGGGATAGTCTTTGTTTATGTTATGTGTTTCTGAACAGAATGTAAAAAAAGATTTTTGGCCAATATGACGGAGTATCAAAATCAGTACCGGTCTTCCTGTATCTGTATGGCTCTAGTGTTAACAATTGCTGGGACGCAATTGATGGGTTGAAACTTGATCATCTGTTTTCTGTCAACTTTCTAACATGCAGTCTGTTTCTGCCTCTCAAGATGTGAGGATGCCCAGACTAAAAATTGGGTTAGTCCACTCAAAGGAGGAAGATTCTACGACAATCTACATAAAGCCGAGGTGAGTAGGCTTCATTCAGTTTATATTATATTACGTCTAGGATCACATGAGCTGCAATAACCAGTTCTAGTGAGTCTTGCTGACCAACTTAATTCATGTAGTAGTCGACATAGCTATTCGACTTTGATTACAAATGAGCAAATATTTTTCAGGTTCCGTCCCAGATTCGCTTGTGAATGCGTATATATACAAGCTGTACACTGACTACTTTACATGCAAAGTGCCATTTCTTCAGTGGTGTCACATGAAAAAGTGTAATCAAATATTTACAAACATGTGAGAGCTGTACTCACTTTTGTGAGATACCATATATGCCAGATTTATTAAGCATGGCACATACATTTTGACAGTTTTAGTTGCTTGAAGTTGCAATATGGCCATGCTTAAGTTAATCATCTCTTCAGTTTCATAATTATAAACTTTTCTAAACTTTCGCAAGAATAAGAAAGAGGTTTTAATAGAAAAGTGAGCTGAAGTCTGAAGATGTGTGAATGAATTGTAAACAGCTCCTAAAGCTGCTTATGTAGAGCAACAGATTCAGTCAGGATTACTGTTAATTCTATAAATAGCTATAAAGAACCATTAGTGCATTCAGAAGCATGGGTGAGAGCATAAATGTGGAGGATGCGTCCGTGACTGACTGTTGACAGACGAAAGAGCTTCATAACTCGACTCCCTGTCAGACTGCAGTGTGGGTCAACTTCTTCTTCTGGCTCATCATCGGGGTTCTGGTGATCGTTCAGAGGCGTCAGGGTTTGGGGTCGAAGACGACTGCAGGAGGGCTCTTCAGTGATCCAGGGGTGACGGCTGCAGAGACGGAGCCATTTTTCAACAATCCGGCAAGGCCACAGTGAGGACGGGTGTCACAGATGTCAAAATAACATACTTGCGCAGCATGATAATGTGGGAGTAGATGTAGAAAAAGGGTAAAAACCTTTAATGTACAGTACCTTGTATTTCAGGTATTCCAATAAATAATCACATATCTTATGAGATAATACATTAAACAAACAAGTAATTTGGAATTAAGACTTTGTTTGTTATGAAACAGAAAGTCTCGACGAGGATGGGATTCGAACCCACGCGTGCAGAGCACAATGGATTAGCAGTCCATCGCCTTAACCACTCGGCCACCTCGTCAGGGTTGCAGACATTTTTAATACAAACAACCCTGCAGAGCCGCTTTGAGGCCACAGCAAACTGACCATATTGTGCAAAGTGTAGACACATACATTTACCCTTTTCCCACATTTACTCACTTACCAAAGCCGTTGTAGAAGTCTGACCACTGGATCTTGAAGAAATGTGTATTTGTAAGTGTTTGTTGATTTTGTTTACATAATCAAACGATTATGGTTTTATGAGTTTTTGTTCTGCAGCCACCAGTTTTTATTTCTGCAAGTTGTCGTTATTCTTTATTTATGATGAATTATTTCATTTCACATTGACGTCAATTCTCTCTTGTCATTCATTTCGTGTCTAAATGTTTGTCTTTGGATGGCTCAGTCTTGATATGTGAACAATACCACTGCTTAAAGAAAGCTTTGCTACAGCTTGACACAACACGAACATTGTTAAACTATGTTAAAAATAGTTCAGATGGACTTTTACTTTTAGGTTTGATATATGTGCTCCCACCCTAACATTTACAGCTAATGTCACTCCACAGGTCTTTATCCAATACTTAAATCTGACCATGTGTTAGTTTGGGATATTACACCGTAGGAACTGATGTACCTAAAAAAGCTGAATGTAGAGATAACGAACACTTTGTTTGTAGTGGTGCTACTTTTTAAACCAATAAACCAAAGAGTTGCAACACAATGCCCCTGCAAATTAATTTTTACAGGGAATGGAGGCACAGGAATAGATATGTTGAGCTTTGTCTCCCTCTGCTGGTTAATAAGTAAAGACTCATAGCAGAGGGAAATTTGTAATGTCTAGTTTTATGTGTTAAATATAGTATACTGGTGTCACTTCACTGTCATTTACTGTAATAATAATGTAATAATCTTGTTATTGTGGCTATGGAGTGATGGAATGACTGATTGAGTCAGTAACCTCTACAAACTTGACACCTATAAACAGATAATCATGTTCTCTTGCCAATTTCGGCAATTGCAATGAAACTGTGCTCTTTTAGGCCTAATGTTTTCGAGAACAACTAATATACTAAGAAAATGTCTTTATTCTGCACCTCTTAAACTGTGGATCATCCCATCCAAGCAATAAGCAGCAGTGATTTAAAACAGCACACTGCTTCCAAAAACACATACTTTTGCCCTTTTCCCTTCCATGGTAAGCGTGTCTCTGGTATAACCTCATAAAAACTGTTAGGACTTACCCATTGGTGTCATTTATTCTGGGGATGCTGGGGACATGTCGACATCCATAGCTTGCACCAAGAAATGTTTAATAACAAGTGAAAATACTTTGAGATATGTTTATTTGCACAATAAGAAAACACGGGAAAAAAAGTAAAATATATTTTGAATTGTTGCCTACCACCTGAATTTTGTGTTTCCCTAGAAATAAGGACAATTCCACCATAAATTGGTGCAGAAAGTATTTTTCAAAATACTCATTGTTAATAAGTTCATAGGTCAATCTGTGCACCAGCAGCGTATTAAGACACAGTATAGCTGCATAACCTAGAATATAGATTCATTATTTGGCCATCAGGAAAAAAAGTCTGAATGCTTTACCAGCAGCTGCCTGACAGATCAAAGTAGACAGAATGAGCTTACTCCTGCGATTACAACATGACTCAGTATGCCTTTCCTTAACTGCTTAATCTCTGTGGATTACCTGACCTTGCTTGAGCCCTGAAGTACGAGATATGATGTTCACTGAAGAGAGAAAGTAGGGAGAGACGGACTAGAAAGAGGGAGACGGATGGGGACAGCAAAAAAGTAAAAGAATTTAAGGAAGACACACTGGCCTTTTTACAGGAAAGACCTCTCTGGTTTTGTAAGTCAACTTCTAACAGCTACTTCTACCACCTACACCTACAGTCGAATCCATACCTGGAGTTACACTCTGCTTTTTTTAGATTTATATAAAGGACATCTGTGGAGGACAACCAAGAGGAGAGCGCACTCTGGAGAACACCAACAACTGCCTTCAACTCAAGTCTCAGAAAACCACAAGGCTGGTGATAAATTTGACTCTGGAGCCAGTGGTAAGACATGCTGTCTGGCTGTTATATTGGGCTAGTGGTTATGAAAATAAGCTGCAATAAGATACAAGCAATAAAATAAGAGTAGCAAGGAAAAGGATAGACAGAGACTGGTGGTAGAATAGGGATGAAAGAGAAACACAGGGAAGAGCTGTGGACACTGTAGACCAAGCTAAGCCATGATAAGCCTATTTAAGCTACTTCACTCTCCACAGATCAAATGTTCTGTTTTAAACCAGTTGATCTGTGCTGGACTTCTGACTGTGAGCTATTTATTCACTTTATCTGATTTTTTGGCAGGATAGCTATAGATGACTGCCAAAAACAGACCTTGAGTCCTAAATTTGAATCATAGAGAGCCTTTCAACTGGACAAACATATTTTAAGTCTCTGTTTTTAAGCATTTGCCAGTGCTTAAAAGCCCTTGAACAAACCACTGTATAATGTCCAGATCTTGTTTTCACCTCTGACCTCTATCTCTGTCCAGAACATGTCTCACGATCAGTGTGAATCAGTGGCAGTGAGTGTGGAGTCCCTCCTGAAAGATGCTAAGAGGATGCAGCTGCAGTGCCGTGAACGCAGTGAGCAGCTCTCCGTGGCCGCCACGCAGCTCAGGATGGAGTCGGCCGCCCTAAGGGAGCAGTGCGAGGCCTCCCAGCTCGACATGGCCCGTATCCGCCGGCAGCTGGAGGAGCTGATGGATACCAAATCCGCCTTCGAAGCCAGGGAGAGGCAGGCGCGTAAACTCAGCAAGCAACTGTGAGGAAACAGCCACCTGATTGACACCCAGGAGAGCGGAAGAAAGCCGGTGCAAGGGGGCCAAAAAGAAGGGGTTAATCTTTAGAGACTCTGCAGGGGAGAAAAATAAATGGGTGAGGGAGGAAAGTAAGAGACAGTAGAAACAAAAGGGAGGGAGGGAAAAGATAAAAAGTGATGGAAAAGAAAGTCAAGAGAAAGAGCAAAGGAATAAGATGCGACTTAAAATGTGTCTTTAAAAGTCGGTGTCAACTTCAGCAGAACCTAGAATGGAGTTTAGGACAGAATATTGCTTTGGACATTTTGGTAAAATTGACAATTTTGTGAAAAAAAGTGAATCATAAGCCTAAGAGAAACACAAGCGTGGGGTTTGTCAGAAAAGTGGAGGAAAGAAAGCACTTTATCAGCATTGACAGCTCTATCTCGGCCACAAAAATTTAATCCCCCTCCTCTTTCCCACTTTTTATGTCAAATAAACACCGTCCAAATCCACTCTTGTCTCTTGCTATTCTCAAGCATTCCTACACTTTTCACTTTTGTTTGCTTCATGTAAACTGAACTACCTGCCACATATCATTGTGCGTGTGAGGTAAGTAGTTCAACGTTGATAAAGAGCAACCAACGTCTGTTAAGGAATTAGATCATGTAGTCTCTTAAATGGTTCGAAAATGAGAAATGCCCCGATGTGCCTGAATGCCTCTCATGGCTTTATAACGCTGTTTCGATGGATACGGTGGGGGCCAGAAACAGTTAAACATGACTGCTAGGTAGATTGTAGCAGCTTTAATGAGAGCACTGGTGGCGATCTCCCTCCATGTTTGAAAGCAAAAAACACCGCCAAATCAATAAAAACACGCCATACGGAGGCCCAATGTGCAGGAAATGTAATGAAGTGCCCTCTATGGTGCCTTACATGCCATGCTGGTAAATGCTTAAATACTTACAAGTTTCTGTTTTTTTATTACAAAGGTGTAGTAGTTATACTTTAAATCTGAGTCAAAATAAGTTTAAACTTAACCAGGGTTTTCCCCCAAAGCATGCAGCTGGTGCCCTGTACATTGTTTTCACCCCTGGTCCTCAGACAGCGTGTTTCCGCCACTGCATATGTAGCTAAAAGTAGCTCCTTCCTGTCTAAGTTAGGAGAAACTCCTAAAAATAAATTGGTGCGTTTCAGTCTTAGCCTTAAGATCCACAAGATTTTAGAGCATGGGGACTTTTAAAACCATTATGTTGATGGTTTTGGAGTTGATAAGTCTATCTCTAATCTTCCATCTGGTTTGGTCTTCAGTGTTCAATAGACATTTTTTATTAGAAATTATTTTACCTAACAAGACATATGCCCATGTGAAAACTGCATGCTCAATTGCCACTATTGCTGCTGAAAGACAAAGTTAGTTTCAGTGTCTTCATATATATTTTTAAAGTTGAATTCTTTTACCTTAAACTATCGACTATTTGTCTGAGGGATGTGTCCAAAAGATCCAAGTAGCTTACTTTCAGTCATAGTAATAGCATGGTCATAAACAAAATTTGACAAAATGTGCAAATTTGCACCAACTGAATATCAGTGTGTGTGCTTGTGCTTGTTTGTCTTCACAATGGTAGTAGAAATATTGCACCCCTAGAGAGCAGGGCTCACAGGGCCACAGAGAAACCTACAGGTCTTATACAAAACTTAAAACATAAGAAATTACGAAATTTAAACATAATTATAAAACAATTAAACATTACTATGTGTGTCTGACACACACTGAAATTCAAAGAAAACATATAAATACAACTAAACATTTTTAATTGTTGTTACAACTAACCCAGACTCTTGGGGGCATGAACAACCTTACCTTACACCTAAACCATTAGCACTAACAACCATGAAAGAAGTCTACATAGACACACAATAAACATGATTTAAGTTTGATGAGTTTAACTACAAGTCAGGCAATGCTACAACAAAACGTAAACTTTCTTACCTCAAAATAATTTTTCTCCTTCTATAATTAACTGTTTCTGCCAAAGGGTGCTATTTATTCCCATGTTGAATAAGGACTAAACGGAGCATGTGCAGAGTGAATCAGGTGATTTATAAATTGTTCCTGATAGGAGAAATTGGACGTGTTACAACTGACCCGTGTTAAAACCATCCCTGGTCTCCCCTATTTGGATTATTGCATTAAATGTGACCCATTTGTGAACATCGTTGTCTGAAATGATTTGATTCTCTGTCACTAACGTTTGGCCTGTGTTGGCTGGTAATGTAACAACGCTGTGCAGTAAGACATATTGTAGTCTAAACAACCTTCTTGGTCAACTTGGCAAAAAGACTAAATTCACACTTAATCCAGAGTGCTAAATCCTAAATTAGGAACAAAAAAATGTATAAAAACAGCTGGTTATTTCTCACTCACCAAGACTTTTGTGGTTATTAATTTAAATTTGAAGGTGCCCAGTGGAGGTTTCTTGTAAACAAACACAATGTTTACATTATCACCTTTAAGCATTGTGTGTATCCTTGAGGCCTAACAAATGTGTCGAACCATCTCCCTCGTAAAACATCTGTAAGGACGATTTTTAAAAAAATATTTTAAAACCTAAATCCATGTTTACTTGCTAGAAGTCTATTGGCAGGGATGTGTACTCATAACATGTGTGCTCAGGGGAGCACACAAAACAGGGACCCCCATAAAACATTGCTCTGTAGCGCTATCAGTGTTCAAATGTTCCACATGGTGCCTTTTAACTGTTTTGGTCTTCTCTCACTGTTCTTATTAATGGGGCAGAACCCAGCAATAATACCCCTCACTGTAGCTGGTCATCATAGCAACGCCACACACAACTGCAGCCACGTAATATTCAATGCAACACACACACACCAGCGACCTACACACAGGTGTCTCTTGATTAAAGTTAAAACGTTTGAACATTTGTTTTCCTCTGTCGTTGTTGCTGCAGCGGTCTCTGTTACAGTGGGATCAGAAGGCTCTGTGAACGGGCGGCTGGCCGGCCTCACAAGGTTTTCAGGTCACATTTCAGTATCGCTTCAGCTCGCTTGGAACCTCGACGGAGGTGATATGAAAAAAAGTACCTGTTACCAGGTACAGGTACAACTTTTCCACAGTGGAGAAGCAAAAAAAGGCGAGTAGAATCGAGGCCAGTCGAGGCAAGTCGAGCTGGTACCATGCAGTGGAAAAGGGGTTTTAGTGGAGCATTTAGCAGCTTAAGAGTCAGATATTTCCCTTTGGAGTTGGTGGAGAGCAAAACAGTGCTAAAGGAAAGCGAATATTGGAATTGGACTGTCATCAGATGGCCAGAAAACCAACACCAAATGAATGCTAATACTGCTCCATATCTGGCGCAGTATTGTGTGATGTGTGAGACAACAACTGTTTGCTAGCAGTGTGTTTACAACTTGTTTCTGCTGCCCCCAAGAGGCCAAAAATCTGTTAGTGTTGGTTTAAACAAGCACACGCTGGGGGGGGGGTTGAACTTTTGACATAAACCTTGTTGTGTTAGCTGACAGGAAAATATGGATAGAAAAGGGACTAAGAATTTGTTTAAAGCATACACCTGATAAAAAAAACAACAACAAATTAGTCATATTTCTTTGAGAAATGAACATTCATTTACACCACGCAGAGAAATAGCACATCTTGAAGAAACTGACTATGTTGGCATGTTGCCCCCTGTGAATAGAGCATTGAGTCTAGACTTCTCAATATTTGCTCTGAGCAGAATACTTGTGTCTCCTGACTCCTCCTGACCAGCTGAAGCTCTTCAGGCACGTCGGGCTGCAGCTGGACCCTTCATCCTACAGTGTGTGTGGAGATGGTTCTTCTCTATCCCTGACCAACTGAAGCACCTCCCACATTGTTTACAGTGGTATGGTTTCTCTGGATTCTCTGAGACATCCTTTCTCTGCTGCACAACTGCATGCACATCTCGGTTCCTCGCGAGTCTATTTTAAGTAGCGGGTGTTTAAAAACAATATATTCTTTGTGTGGTTCATCAATGGTGATAAATTATCCAAAAGTCCCGCGAGGTGCGGACAACTCTGCACAACACTGGTGAAGCTGTGGCTTCATCTCTTCAGCAAGTGTTCCTCCTGCCACTACACATATTCACGCTGCGCCTACACATGGGCACTGACGATCTCGGGTTAGGGTTAACATTTATTGGAAGTGTTTTTTTCCTTTTTACATGTTTATTTACAGCATTAAACGTTGTATTAGGCTGTATATTAACTTACTGGGAGGAAACCGCTAGTTCTATGTAAAATCAGACTTTGATCTTCCCCATATCGACAAAATGGCATGATCCTTGTGTCGTTGCGAAGTTTCGACTGTGAGATTGACAGTCGAATCAGGCTCTGCCCATTGAAGCATCGAATCTTCGACTATTTGGGGTCAGCCCTAGTTGATGGCATTTCAACTCTGCCTGCAAAGTGAAGCTTCTCCCACAGCTGCTGGTCTCCCATTGGTGTGACTCCAGTGATGTGACTTCTGTTGGTCTGGTGGCTTTGGAGACAGTCCACCTCCCACACTGGCTGCACAGGCGAGGTTTCTCTTTAGAGCGAGCTGAGACAGTGAAAAACTTTTCTCACAAAGGCTGCATTGGTATGGTTTCTCTCCTGTATCTGGTTGAAGGGCTTCTTGCAGTTGCGGCAGCGGTGGTGCTTCTACCCCATGTGTCCTCACTCAGCCTCTGTGCTCAGCTAAAACCTCCCACAATACTGAGAAATAATTAAAATTAGTTTTTGAAAACACATTTTTTTCTCAAACTAAACCAACAGGTCAATAAATGTGAGACAGAGTGAAACGCGTAGGAAAGCAATACAATCTGATTTTGAGGGAAGAAAAGTCTCTCTGCTGTTTGTATTATTCTTTCCTACATATACTGGTTCTACACAGTTACCATGATGGCCAGCTTGCAAGATAATACTTGCGGTTATGACTATAGCCTGTTTTTTTGGAAATCCTATAAAATAACATTTTATAATATTATTTGAAATGTAATCTCTTACTTCACTAAAATGTGAAGTTATTTAAATATATCTGGAAAGAAATGTGTAACCATTTTAGTACTCCATATTAAAGTTTGATAGCACATACAGTGCTATTACAGTCCCAGGTCATTTCAGACCCGCTCATCTAATCATATCTACATTGGGCATCAGGGATGAGACAACAATCAGTCTGTCATAGTTTAGTTTAAAATTCCTCTCCAGACATGTTTATGTATGTAAACATATTATGCTATGATTAATATTTTGTTCAACATGGTTTTACCACATAAAAAGTTTATTAAAAAAAAACTCTTAAAAGGTGGCTGGATCACATCTATCTAGTACCCACCACTTTTTGAAATGGCTGATTTTGTCCCCACCACTTTTTGAAAGCATTTGCTAAATGTTTTCTGAAAATTAGCTTTCAACAAGAAATGTTTAATAACAAATTAAAATTCTATGAGAAAGATTAACTTGCACAATAGGAAAACATGAAATACAGTGTAGAAGAAACAGATCTGCTTTGTCCAAGAAAAGTAACTTAGTAACTAAAAAAACAAGCTGCTGATTACTGAATTATATTCAATATTAATATTCAGAATTATCATCAGCCTCATGAATATTGTTTCCCTTCATATACATAAAGACTTTTCCACCATAAATTGCTGCAGAAAATGCGTCTGAGGACCCCCAGACCCCACAATCTAATAGCCTATTTATTTAATATCAATGAATCTTTCTCCTAAAAAGCACTGGAGTATCTGCTTGTCTTGTTCTCGTGACTCCAATTTTGTGCATTTTCACGTCTCATGGACTAAGTGTTTCGTCACACCCCTAATATGAGACTTTAAACGTCCCCACCATTTTTCTACACAAAATGATGCCCTTGTCTGAAGGTGTCACTGTCTTCATCCTCCTCATTATCGGTCTCCATTACTTGATGACCGTCTGCTTCAAACTCATCAGAGGAGAGTGGGGGAATGCCCTCACCGTCATCCACCATAACAATCTCAACCTCACCTTCCTCATTGGAACAGATGTAGATCGGGAGATTGTGACCTTCGTTATTGTCGACAATCCTGATTATGTCAAGGACACCGATTGTCTGCAGGACGTTCAGTGATGTGCATTAAACCACCCGAGGGGGAGAAAAAGTTAAAGCATCTGAGAACCTGATTTCAAATTTTAAATATCTCTCATAACATTAAATATTTAAATACTTAAATACACAACAATCCAAGTAAACGTTACACAAAATACAATCTACCCAATGTACTAACTGCGCTACACGCATCACTAAGCCACCAACACACAGGAGGGTCAGTAAAATCAAATATTGTGCAGTTCTGCCTCTGTTATCATAAACAGAATGAGAATAATTTTATGCTGCATTCATGAGACTCTTAATGGTAACTGTTACACTACCTTTTCACTTGGAAAAACTTGTTGTAGTGTGAGTGATTCTGCAGGATTGTTGACATTTGAAGCCCTAGGCAAAACAAATATACGCCTCCGTTCTGTGCTCCTTCAGAAGCTTCAGTAGCAAGGTCCACACCACTTTCTTTGTTTTCCATTTACAGATCCAGGGCTTCGTAGCAAAACCAGACTGTATTTCGCAAACACAAAACAGAGAGCATGCAAACCGTGAGGACATATTTGCTCAATTTAACAAAGAAAAAAAGTCACATATAAACAATAAAAATATAAAATAATAAACAAAATTTTAAAAAAGTGTTACTCTGAAAATAGGTGTTGATGTTTGACGAGCAGTAGCATTTTTCCAAGGAACAATTATTAAAATAACAAATAATTGTGATAATGTCAGTCAATTTATATGAACAATAATATTGATTTTTTCCCCCTGGTTGTTCTCAGTTCATAAATAAACCAACTTTAACTGTAATGTTTTGCAGGTTCTGCGGCCAACTTGGATGAACAAACTGTTTTACTTTAAAGGAGATCAAATTCACATCGTCTTTGTGTAGAATTTAAACTCCAAGTAAAGAAAGATCACAGACAGACTTTTCATGTTATTATATATTTTCATATATGTCCCTTCAGGCTACACACAGAACATATATCCATATATGTAAAATTAGACACGGATAAAACCTGTTATACAATTACTTACACATATATTACACAAATGTAGTGGTATGGTAATGTGCAAAACAGGCATAACATAAGTTCCATGTTATTTAAGTGTGTAGAGGATGAGGCGGAGTTGAGTTGATACGTCTGTATCGCTTCAGACAGCAGTTGAGTGAACAGGCTGTGGCTTCGGTGGGACTGTGTTTTATTACTGTTGGTATTATATTAGTATTACTTGATGCTCGCATAAATGGGTCTCAATGATGCTCTGTGAGTTTCAGTGACCCGCTGTAGAGCCCGATAGGTCCTGGGCTGCGTACATCCCATGCCATGTTTCAAGTCAGGATCCTTTCTATTGCTCCTCTCTAAAAGTTAAGAACTTGGCACAGGTATCTTCCTTTTTATGTTTCTGTGTGAGAAACTTAACGGCCAGCTCTGAATACAAAAAGCTTCAACAATCAAAACACTCATGGCCACATCCACGCAGAAGAACATGCCTTAATTAAACCATTACGTGCTGATATTTGATGCTAATGGTTACATCATGTTCATGAATATGAGAAAGCACAAGAAAAAATATTTTTAGCATTTTATAAAATTTGGCCCAGTTGCCATTTTTTAACATATAATTTTGATGTAAAAGTTGGAAATTTTACTGCCCTTAAGCCAAAATAAAAGTGTATTCTCCGACGCATATTAGGGTCATCCATCATCAACCGCTTATCCTGCGTACAGGGTCGGGGGGGCTGGAGCCTATCCCAGCTGACATTGGGCGAAATTGGTCGCCAGTCCATCGCAGGGCCACACACAGGCGCACAACCATTCACACTCTTGTACCTTTATGACTTTAGTTTTTTTATGGAATTATACTATCATTTTTTAAAAGCCTACAATGGCCCTAATATACTATCTTAGAAATATTTTGACCTTAAATACATTTTAGTTTTCTCCAAACAGTTCTTCTAATACACACATAGTACTTCCATAATTAAATAAAAATTATAATAATTTACATACAAATATGTTACAAATATAATAATTTGGAAAGATTTTAGTTGCTTAGTTAGTCATAAAGCCTGGAGCAGGAATTGATCACACACACACACACACACACACACACACACACACACACACACACACAGTCGTGTTTCCATCACTTCAGAGGACCTTACTACGAGAAGAGATCCAGCGGAACACGCAAAAACCTTGTGTCACAAAAGATTAAAATTTTAATCACCATTAAAAATCATTCTATAAATACATGGTTGTCATATCATTAAGACCTTATTTTAAATAGCAATACATAAATAAGCAGTGGGGTGGTTGGTTGCTGGGGTCAGAGACGTAGAAAAAAACAACACAACAGTCTGCTGGGTTTCAGTCGAGGAAACAAAGCCTTAACTGTTAGTTGGTGTAGCTGGGAATGTGTGTTTGTTAAGTTTGGTTTCTTTGCCGCTGGTCTTCAATAAGATGCTTCTATTATCACCGCTCTGAAAGACAAAATGAGAATGGCTTACAGAAAAAGTCTCCACCTGCAAGGTCCTTGTATAGGTATGCAAACAGGTAGACTTACTTTCAACCTTCTTTTTTAGTGGCGACAGCGCTGCTTTTGCCTGAAAAGCACACAGAGACTAAGTTAGCTAAACATCTCTGTAACCATGACACATTTTGCAGCTTTATTGTTGGAGTGTATGCAGTGTAGTGCTGTGGCATTCACAAATTTGGGAATTAAAATGGAAACCTAACTACAATTTTTAGTACCTTCTTGATAGCAGACCAGTCTTCAAGGATGTCGATGTCTCTCAACATGTAGACAATGAAAGGCCCTGTGAGACACAGAGGGAGTGGAGTTAAATCTGTCGGTTTACAGGCAAATGAACTTAGAGATACTGTTTGTGGCAGAATCACCAAAACACAGAGGAACTGCAACACATATATCAACATAGGGGAACAGTTGGAATACAACAAAGTTGTATAAGAAGGAGTTTCTGAAAAGTGGTGTGGGGAGATGTTTCACCTGAAACCAGAGCTACTTTCTTTTTCCTCTCCGACCGACCCAGCAGGTTCTTTCTTTTACACTTCTTGCCCCTCGTGTCATCGCTCCACTCTGTCATGCAAAAATGAAGCATTAATGACATTGCTCGTCTCACTGTTTGGATTTAGGTTCACGTCTTCTAACACAAGGTACTACATTTTAATATAGGCCTGCATTTAATTATATGTTGTGTGTAGCATGATGGTGCTGTAGAATGACAAATAAACCACCTTGTACATTGTTACAAGGATGCAAGGAGACGTGAAAAATGTCCTGAAAAGACTTATAAGGTTGACTGAAAAGCAACTGCTAGAATCCATTTTTTCACCACTGAGAAAAGCTCATCTGATTTAACCTTTTTTAAATTATTATTTTGGCTTTTGCCTTTTATTTGATAGAAACAGCAGAATAGAGACAGGAAATGTGGGAGAGAGGGGATGCCATGGTCTCGAACCCAAGCCACCGCGGTAAGGACTCAGCCTCACCCTTTTGAAGCTAATTTACAGTGTCATAAATTATTGCTTACAGAAAGTCAGCTGTCAGTTACAAAGGCTGGTAATATGCTTCTTGTGACAGATTTTATGCTTACGAGTGTTTTATTTTCAAGTTTGCAACTGCTGCATTTGCTCTGCATGTACCCTTAAAAGCATGCGTTTGCTTCTACACTTTTTGCTGAGAGGCACAGCATTTAATACAGTCGGGGCACTGCCAGCACGAGCATGTACTGCTACCTCTGCTACACAGTAGGCCAGTTTTTAGGTTCATCATTGGGTTCGTCTTTCAGAGTGTAGTGAATTTTATCTAGTACATGCATAATGTGTGTGGACACAGACACAGATTTCTGTTCAAACATTAATGATGGCAGAAAAGGTGGAGTCCCTAAAGGCTAATGATGATGTATCGATTTATCTTTGGGATTGACATCTTAGCCGTACCTGAGGTGAGGTCTGTATTCTGTCTGTCCTCCTCCAGTCTTCTTATCTTTTCCAGCAGTTCTGTCTTCATGGCATCAAACAGCAGCGCCCGCTCACTCTGAATCACACACATACATACATTTGCTCAATACCACTGGCTGATATGTGTGCGTGTTCCTATACAGTATGTGTGTGTGTTTATATATTACCTCCAGGTGCTGCTTTGCTCCCTGTAGTTCACACTCGTGCTTGTGTTTGATCACCTGTAGACACAGCTCTCTGTACACTCCTGTAAAAAGACACAGAGATTTCTTTATTTTATGGTCTGGCCTTTTAGAAGACAGATAGTGATGCCATACAGCTTATTAATCTAATACAGCTCATGGCACTTTTTTCTGAAAAAGGTTTTTTAAATTACCTTTCTCATTCTGTGATTTACAATTTCAATTCAATTCAATTTTATTTATATAGCGCCAAATCACAACAACAGTTATCTCACAGCGCTTTTCATAAAGAGCAGGTCTAGACCGTACTCTGAAGTTATTTACAGAAGCCCAACAATTCCCACCAAGAGCAAGCACTAGGCGACACAGGCAAGGAAAAACTTCCTTTTAAGAGGCAGAAACCTCGAGCAGAACCATGGCTCAGGGTGGGCGGCCATCTGCCTCGACAGGTGTCTACAAAAGGCATTGTTATAGATGTCGGATTAAGAAATTGTGTGAGTTGAATGCCGCCAACTTTGCTATCATGTCCAGCATTCTGAATTCACAGTTTCTTTACCTCAAACTACAAAGATTAGGATTTCACAAAGTATATCACCTCTGCCAATCATCATTAAGCACATGCAACTACACAGTTAGCTTCAATTTAAAATGAGCCTTCTGTCATCTTATCATCTTTATCCAATTACAGTATTCTGGGTTCATCTCAAGTCTCTTATTTGCATCCACATTTCCCTCACTTGTGTCTTTTCCTTGCAAGGAGAGAAAAAAATGAGGAAATGTGTTTTTAGAGAAATGAGATGTCCTTTCTTCTGATCATTTTCAATAAGGCAGAAACAGAAACACAAATAAGAGCTGTGGGATGGCCTGCAAGATGGTGGACCAGAACGACATCCGGTTCAAGCAAGGAGCAAGTAGCGAGGAAATATCATGTAAGAGACTTGGGATTGTACCCACTGTATCAGATCCACATTTACACTGACTGAATCAAACTTTGAGGTTAAGGTTTGTCAAACAGCCCCACCTGGTGGCCAGGTGTTGTATGGCGCTACTACTACACATGAGAAAAGTTGCACCTCTACACCCAAAAGAACACACGGCGTCCGACATGTTCTGCTCTGTTTCTCAGGTATGTTTCAGCAACCGAGAGAGAATGAAAGAGGAGGAGAGGAGACCACGGAGGAGAGTGAAGAGGAGGAAGAAGATATTGTGTGCAGGGCGACATCACATTTTTAAATGTGAACATCATGACTTTATGACTTGCAACGTGACTTGCAGTGTAAGCCATGACAGAAAAGCTAAAGCTGTTCAAAATCCAAGAAAAGTGTGTATTGCCTACCAGCCACTTGTGTTCGTATCTGCATGCTGTTCTGTAATGCAGCCAGTGGTTCTTTGTATTCTCCAGCCTTCCCTGTCAGCACCTCGTCCAGCTTCACTTTCACCTGGTTCAGCCGCTCCCGAAACAACCTGCAATCACACAGTGAGGACAGTCGTGAGGACGTTTTATAAACAACTTGGGGTCATTCTCTCATCCTTTTTTCCCTCCATCCTTCATAGAACTTGAGGTAAGTTCAGAATCACACCAGGGGGACACAGCGTAGAGTTTCTTCACCCTCCTGTTCCAACTCACTTCTCTTTCAGATCCTGAAATTGTTTTTCCAGATCCAACATCTCATCCAGACATTCTCCTCTCCTCCGCTCGCAGTCTTCATCATCCATCTCTTCACACAGAGGACAGAGACAGCGTGAAAAACAGACTTGACAAATGCAGAATCTATGTCAGAATTTAGGTGAGCACTTATGGTCTTTACCTGAACTCTCCTCTTCCTCCTCATCCTCTTCCTCCTCTTCACTCTCCTCCATGTCTGTCTCCCTCTCCTCCGTGCTCTCCTCCATGGTCTCCTCTCCTCCTCTTTCATTCTCTCTTGGTTGCTCCACCTCTCCGTTGGCCTCAGGGAGTTGTGACTCTCCTTCTGCCTCCATCTCCTCCTCCGGCTCTCTCACAGGGGGTTGAGCAGGCATGGCCGCCTGAGAAACATGAGGACACACACACAAACTATTCTCACAATGTGTCTGGGTAAGTCAACCAAATCCATCTCTTGTCTGTCTGCTATTTCATCAACAACTGCATTTTTTTCTTTAACTTATTCTTTTGATGTCATGTTTTTAAGAAGAAACTATTTATATAAGTATATATGAAATATTTAATATAGTGAACGGCTACATTTGGAAACAGTGGGCACCCAGTTTAAAATTTATTTTTTCAATTTTATATGATACACAACTGCCTTCAACATACTGACACTGATATCTGTTGATTTACTTGTGCTATTTTTCCTCAATATTGGTTATGTTGAGGAATGACAGCACTGCAGCTGGTTTGAAATAATAGTGAGCCACACACACACAAAACACAGAAGGCAGACAAACGGATAAAATATGCTACTCTGTATCTAAAGCAGAGACTCGTCCATGGTTTAACTGTGAATTGTTGCTTACTGTGCAGATAATAATCAAATAATAATCAAATAATCTGCACCATCGAGCTATCGTATGGCTTCTGAATTTCTGTCAAGTCAGCTTAAAAAAAACACAGCACAAGACCGGAAATTACCCGATTTTCCTTAATGAAAAGCACAAGCGTTATGAGGAAAAACTAAATATTGTACGTGTGTTAGAATAACTCAAACGAGAATAATTACATATTGAATATAAGCGGCTTGTTCCCACCAAGAGATGCCTACATCCGTTTACATGGCTTTTATTTTGTTACCTTGCCAGACTTCCTATTTCACCTTGCGTAGCTTGACCACTGGTCGCTTCCGTGATGTCATACAGTAAAACGGTAAGCGTTATGAGCTATTTGGACCCGAACTGAGTCTGAAGCATGTTAATACTGTCCATCTATTTACTTACAACACCCAAAGGAGGTAATGGTGACTGGTTGTTGCATTTTCCAGTTAAATTACTGGCAAATAAACCCGAGTGAAGTCAAGTGCAACACTAGCTAACAACTGAAGCCACAAAGCGAAATAATGAATGCGTGTGCACATTGACAGGCTCTTTAAGTCATTTTATTGACATATCTTCTCTAAACGAATGTGACGTTTGATAGTAAACAATATAATCAGTGTTTGTCATTAAGCACGCTGAAGCATCACCAGAATAGCTTTCATTCTGACCCTGTCCACCAACTGCACACGGATTAACAAGTAACGTTATTCGTCCGTGCAGGCAGGCGATGCTGTTTGTAAACAGATAACCTTCCCTCCACCGGACAAGACAGTGACTACAAGAGCCCGCTCACCTCCTCCCTCTGCTCGGCTGTAGAAAGTTAAAGTAGGATTTGTTATATTTCCATTTTAAAAAGTACTTCCTCTTCAGTTCAGTTATCAGCGGACACTTTGCCGGACTCTACAACCCGTAAGCTCAGCCAATCAGCGCCGAGCAGTACCGATAGCTCGACCAATAGGAATGACCTTCCCGAACGTCGCCTGTCCAATCAAAATGCTCAAGCAAGTATAGTCAGCCAATCATAATTCAGCTTGTTGCTGGAACCCATCATAATTAACCAATAGATTACACCTTATACAAAACCCGCGCATCTCCCTTTTAAACGCATTATAATAGAGTAGAATATAAAATATAACACAATACAATGATGGTGGGTTAGACAACTCAGGTGAGATTACACACACACTAGAATAACTACAATGAATACAGGCTATGAGAAAAAGAAATACGAAAAAAGTGAGAAAGCAATATACCTTTAATGAAAAAATAAAAAATAAAAATATTTTGGTTTGGTTTATCTATTTCTGTTTATAAGTGGCTCGAATGACCTGATATAATATGTAGGATAGTACTGCAGTTGTATGAAGTAGCAATATGAAAAACATTTGTTGTATTTTTCTTTCTTACATTTTGAATTATTTTAAAATTGTCAACCTTGTACAATCCTTTGACAGTTTTGAACTTGATTACAAACATGCCAGTAAAGCAATTTCGATTTCTGACTTTTGAAAGACACTGTGGTTCTAGGCCTCTGTGTTGTGGTAGATACAATATTAAAAGTCTGACTGGGTATACATTAACCACCCTGCGATTAGAACAGATTATGATTGAGCCACCCTTCCTTCACAGTAGGGTAAAAATGAAGTTGTAATACTACAATTAGTGCCACAAGATGGCACTAAAGTAATGTAACATGTCTAAACAGGCACGCAAATGATAATAGTGGAATTCATATAATTTGGACAATAGGCCTTTTTCGTGGCAGACATTTTGTAATGTCATTGCAGGAAAGCTACAGGAAGAATTAATAATATTTATTATGTCAGCATACCATTTCCTCACTTGACTTACACACACACCTACTGGAACAGAGCCTATTCTTAAATACACCTGTGCTTTACCTGCTAAGACAAGTCAAAATGTCCTCCATGAAAAAGTGTCTATAAAGAAAAGGTTAAAGTTCTTTCAAGTGAATAAATTGCAGAATATCAAAATTTAAAAAGGGGTGCTTTGGTGGACTAAATACAAGCTAATAAAACTATTGTATAATCATGTACAAATCTCTCTAGGTCTTCTGAACCAAAGAACTGACACACCCAATAATAAAGACAAACAAGATGTCCATTTTACATGTTTTTATTAAAGTTGCATAAAAGTGTAACAAAATTGGGCAAAAACACAAGACCTGTTGTTGATATTGCTACATTTGTTTGTTGGTTTGATCTAATCATTGTCCCAAAAAACACCACCACTCCTCCAGTCCGCATGTTTTAGCGCTTGTATTTAGCCTCAATGATAATAATCACTATATATATATTTTTTGCAATTTTCCCCAACAATAAAAAAAGACTTCTTAATAACAGTCTAAGAAGGTATAATCCAAACCTGGATTTAGAAATGAAAATCCACTCAAATTCAGCTACTGATTGAGCTTGCCTGGTACAATCTCACCATTCATGTCTTGCAAAAATGCAGACCGAGCTCGATTTGGAAACCTCACCAGGAAGGCAAAAGCAATCGCACCAAAATGTATCTGAATGGGCTTATGTTCAACTACATGTTATTCCAAGGCCCGGCATCAAGAAGTGTCATGATCACAATAAAAACAGACCAGTATTCAAATGGTAAATGTAAAGAACATCATTGTTTTATCTAAACAAAATCACTGTATCAAGGCCTAAGTATTAAACACTCACTTCTAAAAAAACAACAGAATCTCATTTTGTTTTCCAAAAATAAAAGAAAAGGAGCGACTGGAGAGCAGAGATTCTCCACGTGCCGCAGTTCTGATCAGTAACACACCTTTTTAGCAGTTTGTTACCTTTTTAAAAATGAATGTCTTCCGTTTATTTGGTTTGTGTAACATAAATAATACCTAAGGCAACATCTGTTTTATTTAAAAAAGGAAAAGAAACTCAAGAAAGGATAGACGGATGGTGGACAGAAGGATGAAAGTTGGTGGGAGGAGGGGCAGAGAGAGAGGATGCCAGGGAGAAATGACAGAGCAGCAAGATGAAAATGGGCCTGTGTGCGCGCGCATGTTGAGAGAGAAAGCAACAGACAGTGGAGGTCGGCTGTCACCGCAGGTGTTCACAATTGGCCATCACATCAAACGTTCCTGTGACTCCAATTGGCCGATGGCCTTCGGTCTCTCATCTGATTGGCTCAGGTTTAGAAACAGATGGCTTATTCTTGGAGGTGATTGGCAGCTGCAGCGGGGGAAACACGCAGATCTTGTGACAGCTACAGACCAGCCTCTCTCTCTCTCTCCCTTTCTCTCCCAGTGCCTGTTGTGTATGTGCACATCTGTGTGAGAGGCAGCTGTGTTTGCTAAAGTGTTTCCGTTCCCTCCGCCCCAAGGGTGGCCCGTGTTGTGTGTGAGAGAAAGGATAGAAAAAAAGGGGAGAGTGAATGCATTTAGACAGCTTCAATTTAAAACAGTGGCCTCCCTCTCTCCATCCATCCCATTCAGACGGCTCATTGGTGGGTCTACTGACAGGCAGAGGACAGTACAACGTCTCTACACCAACGTGGAGCAAATACATTTTCCATGTATTTGTATGTATGAGTTTCCATGTACATGTGACAGCTCTGAACTGATGGCTGCCAAACACAAATAATGTGGTGGACTAAATCATTCCTAAGATAAAAGGAAGAGGCAGTGAGAAACAGAGAGATAGAGAGGGGGGATGATAAAAAAAAAAAAACAAGGCAGCTTTGTTCTGGGTCCCCCGAGTCGGACTGTCAGTGTGTGTGGGACAAAATGCATCCAGAAAAAAAAATTTAATTCAAAAACCCCGAAACAGGAACCAGTCCTATACTAAAAATCTAATTTGTTGTACAGAACAGCAGAATATACAGGCCAGAAAAACACTCCTATTATGAAAGTTGCTGTACATTATGTAGCAACATACACACGTAGCATTTAGCAACACACAGACGTACATAAGTATGTGCAGGCTGGACAGCAGTGGCTTCTAAAGAGCCTCTTTTATGACTGCACCACGCATTTAAAGATAGAAAAACATCTCTTTTTTTCATGAATTTGAATTCTATTCAAGCACACCCGACGTAGGAGAACCTCCGTCTACTCTAGCCTCAAGGGAGGATTTTTATTCTAAAATTTGTTGGACTGTTTGACCACCCCAGCCAACCAGTGACTTTTTTAAGCTTCAACCACTATTTCCAGGGATGAAATTTTCCTCTTTGTCGGACTAAAGATAGACCATACGTATTCTTTGTGGTCAGAGGTTCAGATTTTCTTCCCAAAATGACATAGTGCAGATTTTTCAACAGATACACGCACAAAAAAGTCAGTCTTTAAATGCACCACTGTAGCAAATGCCTCTGATTAAGGGGGGTGGGGATGTATCTGAAAAGATTGTACGGACCCCCAAATAAGTTTTAAATTAAAAAAAACTAACGTCAAGTGAATATCTCCATGCCCTCAAACTGAGAAACAAACAAATATCAAAAGAATCATGGTTGGTAGCTGGATCAAGTTTAAACAAAACAGGGAATCTCATTGGTAGAGACAAAAGCACTGATTAGGCCCCTGCTTCAAGCTGACTGGCTCCTTCCTCCTCCTTCATCGTTCACCCTTCCACTCTTTCCTCGGCTGTTGCAGACTCTTTCTCTTGGTCCTCTTCCCACTCTCGGCCGCTCCGCTCTCTGTAATTACAGGGCTCCTCTCCTCCTCCTCGGACAGATGGAGGGTGGTATGAGGGAGGGTGGGAGCAAGAAGAGGTGGGTGAGGTAGAGGAGTAAAGCCAAACAAAGGGTGAAAGAGAAGCAGGGGTGAAAATGTGAAAAAAGGAGAGTGCCTGGATTGAGACTGATGAATCACTGGTTATTATGCGTTCTTTCCTTTCCTTTTTCTTCTTTGCTGATAATTTAAAAAAAACTGAACAAGGGAAGGGCAAACAAAAATAAAAATAAAAAGTGACTTATGGGACTGGATCCAGGCAACAAGAGAAGAGAAAGAGATGAAAAGAAAGTGGTTTAGGACAGAGGGCCTAACGATGAGTGGTAACGAGGTTCAGTATTTCATGAAGATCCTCAATGGAAGAAAACCGACATCAAAATAAAAAGGATGGAAAGCGTGGTAGGAAGACGAGAAGTGAGGGCTGAGGTGGAGGGGAGGAGGATGTGAGGGAGGACGAGGGACGCCATCATTTCTTCTGAGGCGTGGAGAGCTTCTGCATCCCTCGGATCTTGTCGAGCAGCTCTGAGACAAAGTCCTACAGGGAGACAGGAGGGACAAAACACAGGATTCAGAAACAAAGAAAACTACAGAAAACCTTAGTGTCAGCCGGTAGAAAGATGGCAGAAAGGAATAGAGGAAAGAAGGAAAGACTTACCTCAGTAGGTTTATAACAGTCAACCAGCAAGTCCTGTAAAGCAATAACACACAGTCTAAATAAATATTATGTCTTCTGCATCTGTGCGTCCTTACATACTTTGACACAAGTGTATATCCTACCTTGACCCTGGCTGCCCGCTCAACATCACTGGGCATATCAAGCAGCTCATCCACATCTATCTCCAGCTCTGGAATGGCCTCCTCCTAGAAGACATGTAACAAGAGAAGAAGGAGGAGGAGATTAAGAGACAAAATTATACAAAAAAAAGTAAAAAAGTTGGTTAGTAAACACTACTAATGAGAGTCTGAAGATGACAGATCACTGTCGGTGTGTGCGCGCACACACACACACACACACACGCACACACACACACACGCATTAGTAAATCTCTCTTCATGGACAGAAATCCTAATTGTCCTTTCTATTCTTAGTCCACGCGTTAATGTTAGGTGGTTGTCTGCAAATAGACCAGCACAGGCATTTCTGTCTGTGCACGACATGGTACAGTGACTGATGAATGTCCATGTCTGAACACTAGAGGGCGGTGCCTGCCCATTACCCCACATGTTGTGCAGAGAGAAGAGACAAAGGATCAGGCAAGTAGGCGGATATCTTCAAATCATATTCTCCAAGGATGGAAAACAGAAAAAGAAAGTGTATTTAAATGCAAACTTTATTTGCACATTATGCAAAAGGTTTGTGAAAATGCTTGTTCTATATAAAGTCCCCTTCACCTCTTCACTTTTCAAAACCCACCTGTGTTCACAAAACAAAACGCAGCTTGAGTGTTTAAGATCCTATATTGAATTTACTGTCATAGACGACAAAGAAAGAACAGAAAATACTCAAATTTAAAAGATCGACTGTTGAATTCTTTTTTACTATTGCTTTTTACTTTTTATGTTCATCGATAATCAAAATAGGTGTTCAGTCGATCGACTAATTGAAAATACGACTGTTGCTTTAGCAGATTTTGTTATCTTCAAACAGAGCCAGGCCAGCTGTAAGCTATAGTAATGCTGGATGAGGCTTCATATTCAGCATACACATATGACTGGGACAGATGTACGTTTACACACTCAAAATTAGCTTGTAATTCACTTTAAACAGAAATGGCTGCAATAAATGAAAAATGCACACTTATGCACTTTTAATTTCAGTAAAGCAATTATTGTCTGCTACTGATAAGCTGACCTAAGAGCACTCTTGCCTCTAGCTGGGCTTATCAAATAAATAACAGTGAAAACTGAGTTCGTTGTAAGTTCTTTTTGTCTCTTTCCTGTTTCCTTCTCCCGCAAGTCTATCAATTCTTTATTTCCCTTTAGATTGATCTGTCACTCTATAAAATGTGGTTTAATAGGCTCCCTCTCTTTCTCAGTTTCTCCATCTGTCTCACTCAAACACACTAGCTCAGTGTGTGCCACCAAAGCGGTTCACCACTGGCAACAACACACACACACACACACACTCACGTACAAACACTCGTTTCCCTCTTTTTTGCAGCTCAATTGCTACCCTATATTCATGTCATTCTCTAAGAATCTCTCTCCCACTCTCGTCCTCCCCCTCGGATAGAGTTGCCCACACCAGCTGTCTCTGCACCTGCCCAACTGCCCCCTACCCTATCACACACACACAAGTGCACAAACAGACAGGCACAGCATGCCATGTGTGCACATTTATGTGTCACATTTACCGAATGGTAGATTTTTTTTTTCAAGTTAGAAGTCCTCAACATCACACACATCCTTTCTGTTACACACATGGATTAAAGAATTATAAAATAGGCATTAATAAGTCTGAGCTGGATGATGTGATGTGTGTATGTAAGGATTTAATTCTGAGCAGGACAGCCTGTGTGTGTGAGATAGAGACTGGAAGTGACATGCAGACTTACTGTCAGCAAAACACACACACACACACACACACACACACACACACACACACACACACACACACACACACACACACACACACACACACACACACACACACACACACACACACACACACACACACACACACACACACACACACACACACACACACACACACACACACACAGAGACAAAAATGTGCAAAATACTGACACACAAATAAGCTTGAATTCTTACAGAATTTCAAAATTAAAGCTCTGAAAGACAGGTATACGCACACGTGTACACTGCAGACATTTGATGCTACTGTTATTCACACACGCTCAGACTGTGAAGCCTGACACAAAGACTGATCTGCACAACATGTGCGGCCCATGTGCTACTACACGCATTAAAGAAAGCTAAGAACGAAAATGTGAGGAAGACGAGAAAACAAAGGAAACAAATACTGACACTCAATTCTTTATCTCTGCTCAGTCAAATCCCAATTTTGAACTCTATAGAGAAATCTTAAGATAAAAGATTTCCACAGTCTGCTTTGTACTTATTCATTTTTTTACATTGCATAGTATTTTATTTTGCATCTCTGGTGTAACTGCAATGAATTAATTGCATTGCACTGTTAATTCTACCTGAAAAGTGTAAGCGACATGCACTGGCTTCTGTTTCATACAGCTTACTTGATAATGATTTGAGAGACAAACTGTTAAATATGCGAGGGGGGGGAGGACGCCCAGAGGAAGGAAGGTAAGAGGTTAAGGAGCATGTTGAGAAGAGGGAGCAGCTGAGTGGAGCAGACCGAGAGGGGAGGGAGGGAGGAGGGAGGGATGTTGAAAAAGGCCGGAAGACAGGCTTCAGAGAGGAGACACAAAGAAAGCAGGGAATCACGAGGGAGGATTTCCAAAACAATCCTCCAGACTGACTTACTGAACTAGTCTGGGGTCTGGAGGGGTTTTTACTGTTGGCTGCAGATGTGGTCTGGACTAAAAGGTGGCTACAAGATACTGGCACACACTGGCACACAAACAACATCTGCAGTTTGGGTATTTGATACATTAAAGAACTCACTGTGCAATTTACAGTGATACATGCGCAAGTAATAGATACAGCTGGGGAGGGAGACCCAACATGAAGTGGAAGGTGTTGCTCCAACGTTAGCCTCCAGAACACACTCACTGCTCCATGCCATATATATCTGAAACTGTACTGGAGGAATAAACACCATCATGTCAAAATATTTTCGCTGTTGTTGTTGTTTTGATGGCAGATCTGCAGTTTGGATGCAGAGATGTTTAGCCTCTCTGAGAATATGGGGCCTGTATCATGAAGTGAGATTAGAGGGTTATGGTGCTGATAATATTTGAGTATTAAACCTTTAAAGACTCAATGACATAATAATTTGACATACAAATATACTCACTGTCACCTTTTACTAGAAAAAACTAAATCCAAAAACTATTTATGAGCTCAGTCATATGCAACATTTTGGCGAGGTAGCCTGGTATTAATTTATTTTCTTTAGGCATTTTTTGCAGAGTCCCTGTACTTTTGTGACAGAACAGATGCTAAAATTAACACAATTAATTAAAATACA
The DNA here is from genome assembly GCA_024633595.2 of Lepomis macrochirus. Classification (NCBI taxonomy): domain Eukaryota; kingdom Metazoa; phylum Chordata; class Actinopteri; order Centrarchiformes; family Centrarchidae; genus Lepomis; species Lepomis macrochirus. The sequence goes on along the minus strand of JALXJV020000002.1, from coordinate 9,543,930 downwards.
CTCATGTAATGTTGTGTATATGTCACCTTGCTGTAACAGTGATAAGAGTTTTCCCTGCAGATATCAATCTTTCACCTCATGTTACATCACTCACTGTGGCTCTGTTGATGTTATATGTAAATTTAAAAAGCTTCTATTTTGTCACCTGTAGGTTACAGTGCACACAAACTGCAAAACCCCCCAAAACATTTTAATTACACATCTTAAAATGTACTCAGTCTGAACCGCCAGCATCACAAGAGAAACGAACCGGTCTTTACATTTAATTATACTATTTCTGACACGCTTGCAAATATAATTCACACACCAACACAATGAGGGTGTGACAAGGGAGAGAGCAACAGACGAGACACGCTGTCTGTCTGGAGGCTGCCTGCCGAATCAGATGTGACAGTATGAGAGCGAGTTTGTGTGTGTGTGTGTGTGTATGTGTGTGTAGGACAAAGTACTATTCCTCTCACAGTAGGGCTGTGTAGCAGCTTGGACAGATCAAATGCCAGATACAGCTCCCTCACCGGAAAAATACAAGCTGCACAAGTAGGTCAGTGCTTCTGTATCGCAACAGGCCTATCGCCTATAATGTCTGAATATCTCTTAAAAAAAGGGAAGTTATGTGAGAGAGCAATGAAACAAAAAAATCAGGGTTCCTCCAGGGAGGCTTGGTCAGAGGCTAGACTGAATAAAAAAAAACATCATCATGTGTCAACAGTTTTTTATTTTAAACTGACTACACTTCACGGCACTCTAACTGACCTAAAATCTGATTTAAAACTTGCAACTGTGATTAACTGTGGCTATGAGCAGCTGAGACACACACAAAGCAGTTACAGCTACACACACTGAAAGATGAACTACGCAGATGTAAAACCAAAAAAAAAAACGGGATGTGAGCATGAAGTCCTACCTGACAGACGCTGATAGGACTATGTGAGTATCAGTGCATAAAGACATATGGCTAATGAAATGACAACACGTTGTAATAAAGTGGATATAAGCCAACTCCTTATCAGCGAGGGAAGCTTGATGTGTAAGTAGGCCACAGAGGCCACCTACAAGGATTACACAGCATGTTGTCCACTACATAGCTTATTCCTGTGATGTAAACTGTGTGTGTGTGAATATGTGTGTTAGCTACACAGCCAGAGAGAGAGACCACAGAAGAGAAAGTCATTTGAATGTAAAAAAAAACAAAAAAAACAGAGGGGTTTACTAAAAAGGTGGATGATGGGTGATAAATAGCCACTTTTGCTTTCCTAGGGCCTCAATAACAGACAAGGATAAAAATAGTCAGACTTCAGGATGGCTGCTCGCCCGTCTTGTTACAAAGACAAAAACAATGTTTTGGCTGGATACTGTACAGGGGGAAAGAGGGAGGGGGAGGAAGTTGGAGAAAGAGGGAAGTGATGGTTGGATAGGGCAGGAAAGAGGAAGAAGATGTAGTAGGAAAAGTAGGACACGTGGCGCTAAACACTGTTGCCATTCACTCCAGTTTCTGTATGCATGTGCTTGTTTTGACTGAATAACCCGGGCTACTTTATACATCATTTACTCACTCTGTTCTGCTCTCTGTTACGCAAATGGAGACAGGAGGTTGACATGTGATCTGCATGTTACATGAAAACAAGTTTGCATGTTTACGCTAACTATCTACACAAGGACTCTCTGTGTTGAGGTCAGTCCGAGCTGTAAAGCGTTTGTATGTGTGTGATAGAGTGGGTAAGTGAGTGTGTGTTTATGCTCCATTGAAACTATCACCCTAGGCTGGCTGACTTAGCACAGAGACACAGGTACCAAATATGTGTGAACAGTGATCAAGACAAGTTACAGACACAGCAACTGTGCAGACAATGTGAGCACTGTTTGACTTGTGTTTCTGTTCTCCCAGCTCAGAGAACGTAGTGTCCACACAACAATTTTACAGTTCCACATCACTAACAACAGCAGAAAAATGCTGTTGTGACAATTTGTTTCAATTAGTTTGAATCAACTGGTTAAGAGCTAAGAGAAAAAAAGTCTGGAAACAAAGCACCTGGTTGGATTTTCTGCCTATTTGCACTCAAAAAGGATGTTGAACAGCTTAAATGGAGAAAACTGTATTGTGCTTTAATCATCTCTGTCTAATGGTCCAAGTCGATCCAGAGCTTTGTCAATACTTGAAGCTCAGCTTCAGTATTGTGATTGTAAAAGGGGATTTTGGTGCATTCCAGGCAAGGAGAGCGTCAAACAACCCACTAGGTGTGCTGCAGGGCAGGGTGAGGCACGCAGGAGAAGAGAGCAAAACAGAAGCGTGGCTAAAGGCCAATGAAAAAACTCAGTTGAAACAACAGAACATTGTGATGAAACACTTGGATGTTGACCAGGTCTGACAAAATCCAGGTAAAAAAAAGGAGATGGACAAATGAGAAAAGAGATTAGCACAACAGCTGACAATTACTCTGGTAATGCTTTCCAAAGCAGTCGCACACTAATGTGATAAGTATGGTCTTGTTTCAAAATCAAATATTCCTGCATTGCTCAAGTTCAGAAAACTGGCGTAAGGATGAAACATGCTTCTGCAAAGATTCACATAATTATATTTGACTAAAGGAGGCAGAGAATAGGTTTTAAAAAGGTACCTACAGTTCACACAGATGAGCCGATAAGCACACCTTCCAAAGTCACAAGTCGTGTGCATGTGCAGGCCTGTTCATTAAATAAACCCTGATTGGTTGAGCCAGAAAGGATTTGCAATAACACTGAAGTTGGGCCAACACCAAACATCGGAGTAACAACACCTCAAAAGCATTTTGTGATTCACTTGTAATTGTTCCTTCCCTCAAAATTAGTTTCATGGAGAACTATGGATCTGTGAATTCCTGTATGACGGAGGCTATGCTGGCAGGTAATGCTTGTGTTAATGTTAATGCTCATGGACACGCCAGTATGGAAAGTTCCCAGAGCCCTTTTCTTGTCAAAATAACAAAAAATTGTATCTTTAAAGCTGAAAAGCTGCTTGCAAGCCATCTCGAGGTTGTAATTCATAACACCCTTGTGACTGATCTGGTAATTTGGTCTACTGTCAGCTGATTAAAACACACGCACGCACGCACGCGCAAACGCACACGCACATGTAGTGGAAAAATACTGGGCTTGAACCTGCTTCCTGTCATGCTCTCCCCCCTCTGTCTCTTCATCCTTATGTCTCCTTTGATGCCCTTCCTCTCTGGTTGGCATTACCACTCTGCGCTGTTCTCATATAAATCATCCTTGATGGGTCTGTAATGCTGAGGGCATGATACCACTTTTGAAAGAACGAGAGACAGAGAGAATTTAAGAGATGGGGAGTCACAGAGGGGTCAACAAGGGTATAGAGATTAGGGATGCACTGTGTCAGTCATCGCCCTGCTGCTTTTTTTCATCTTCTTTCCGCCTCCGTCTGTCTCACATTATCGCTTATCAGGAATCTGCAGCTCCTTCAGGAACAGACATCGTCAGCTTCCCTCTCTGACACCTCTTTTTCTTCCACACATAACCAGCCCAGAAACTAAGGCTTTATTCTAAGGTCTCTACTCTGTTCTTTTCTTATGCACTGAAGGGGTTAAAACACCAGAGCACCCAGCTACTTCCTGTCTGGACACGTGACCACGGGAGATAGCGGGGAAGGGGAGCTCCGACGATATCTGTGGGAAGCGGCTGGCTGAGTGTGTGTTTGAGAGAATGTGTGTGTTTGTTAGACACACACGCACACAGATTTGATAGAGCGACACTGGCGATACTAGTGTGTGTGTCTGCAATTAATCTAAGTGGTGATTGGCTGCTGTTGCCACAGACACACACACACACACAACTATAAACCACAACAAGCCATAATCAATACAATGCAATGTACTTATTCCAGTCTGGAGTGTGTGTGTAACATTGTGTGTGTGTTATTATTGTGGACCTTTTGTTTGTGTGTGTGTGTGTGTGTGTGTGGTTGATATTCATCTCTATTGCACGTCTAATCAGTTGGATGTACTTCCTCCCAGGAACAAAATGATGTCCTGTTTTGAATCATATGAAAAACAGAGAGAAAGAGTCACAGGCAAAAAACAGATCTGAAGCATCCCGGAGAGAGAATGGAAAATATAATTGTTCTGTTTTATCAGCCATATATATATATATTTTTTTACACCTTTCCCCCCCACACCTTGCAAAGGAGTTTGCAAGGTATAAGATTATCTGGATTCCCCCTGATGAAGGAAAATGTTACAAACAGTAATCAACTTGTTATTGCATCACACTAGAGGCTGTACAGACACATGTAGCTCATAAATGAGTTTCTTCATGTAACGCCCCCGAAACAAGATGTACCCCTCGTTTAGCTCACGCTACCAGAGACCGCAGCCCTATCAGCCTTCCTGCTATCTCACTACAGATAAAATGCAAACGGCTCTGTCACGTCAAGTGAAAGGAACCAGAGCTTCTGGAGTCTGGTGGTAGAGATGTGGGCATGCTCCAAGAGCTGTGTGGGTTGCTTCAGACTTAATGCAGGAGAAAGCCAAACCAAACAGGCTCCAAGCACACAGAACGTATCTTCACATGCTGCCAGGAAATGATCATCACTATAATTAAGACGCAACCACAGTAGTTTTGGCCATTCTTACACAGTCATTTAGTGACAATGGCATATATATAGTCGAAAGACATGCACACTAATATAGAGTAAAGTCATATCAGGGAGTGGCTAGGTTAAAGCTACCAGTAGAGCACACAAACACGCGCATGGATGTTTATACACATATTGCTAAAAGTCTATTTAGACCCCCCCCCCCTCCCCAGAAAAAAACGCTGCCCATAGTCATAGCTGCCTGCAGTACGCCTGAATGATTCACACATCAGCATGTTTGGCCTGACTGAACGGTTCTGTGGTTTCTGTGTGTTGACTGGACACGTCTGCGCTGCAGCCTCTCTTTCGGGAGGGAACACACTCGGCTGGTCCCTCGGGGTCACAACCAGCCGCGGGGAAGACTTGTACTGGCAACCGCGTGGTGCTGCCAGGGCTGGAGCTCTGCCGCTGTATCACGCTTTCTATTACACGAGGTCTGCAGTTTGTTACTGCTGCTGCTGCCCAGTTACATTTAATGTTTTCACCCAACTGTGACGTTAAACTTAAAGCTAAAATATAAAAAATATTGATAATCACTGACACACTGTTACAGTTTAATACAGAATAACAGAAGTAAGGAGGCTTTTTTTCCTCCATTGAACCTTCTAAACTAGTGCAGTGCAGAAACAGCACAGTGGTTAGCACCAAAGATGGATAAAAAAAGGACCTTTTCAGTGAACTCTTGTAATGTTGTAATTAAATTAAACCAAACTCAATATGTTTTAGTCTGCTAGCCAAATACAGCAAACATAACATACTAAGCATGTCAGACAAGCAAAGCTACTTGCCAGTTGGGGAGCAACAGAGGGTGTGCAAACAACCTTTGGCTGTTAACTTTTAACATTTGCTTTTAATGATTTGCATAAAATACCCTGGATGAAAACTCAGCTTCTGTTTCCCTCACACACACACAAAATCTATGTCTTCAGCCCAGTCTAATTACAAAATCTCTCCAATGCATCCATCTGAAATATGTGACCCACACAGTATCTCAAGTACCCACTTTTGCCCTCCACCTCCACTCTGCATCTCCTCTCGAGTCTGTCATTTCTGCAGCAGAGAACAGAGGACAGATCTGAGGAGGAGGGGAATTCACACGCAGACTGACATCGATGTGTGTGCATGTGCGCACGCTCCTCGGGAACCTTGGAAAAAGTAGCCTGAAGTGTTATAACAAATTGATTTCTTCTTTTTCTTCCATCAATCGCTAATTACCATGAAAGGAAAAAAGCAAACATTAAAAACAAAACTCAGGAATGAATACATACAGACAAGGGCACCATACATGCATGCACCTCCACTACAAGCCGTAAGAGTCATTACCACTACAATTGAAATGAAAGAAGAGATTACGTGCAGATTAAAATAAGAATACATACAAACAAGGATTATCGCAGATTATCATTATGTCACTCTTGGCAAGTGCTACTAACTCAACCGAAGGGCCCCACATTCATTTGATCACTTGCCAGGCCATTCATTTAATGATTTAGACCTTTTATTCTGGCAATTTTAGGCAGAAGTGTAGTTTGGCAATCCTTCAAGCTCATTCAGGTTTCATTTAAAAATATTTTTTACATTTTTGTCATAATTTTCACCCACTTTGCCACAGAAGCGTCCATGGTTTATTTGTGGAGCCTTTTAATTCATTCTGCCATATTGAGATGTAATCCGTTTTGGATTTCAAAAGGGATTAGAGAACATTATAAATCTTTCATGCCGATCAATCATCAACACAACCTCTGACTTCTTGAACGCTGGCAACACATTTAGTAATCTAATGAGCTAATGCTTTGGTTCAACTCCATTTTCAGTCAAATCAGTTACAGAATAAATGAAAACACAGTGTGGGACATTCCATCAGACCATCACATAGAAACAAAACAGACAGACAAGACTTGATCTAAAACAATAAACCGAACCGAACAAGAAGCTCAGTTTTTTTTTAAGTGTGGCCCTCATTTCACCTTCTGTTCATCCATCCATTTATATTCTTTCAATTCCCTTCATTTGTTATTAGAAACAATTCTATAGGCTTTGTGTTTGTAACTACATGTATGACTTTTGTCCTGAGCAAGAACTTAATCTGACCTTTAGAACATGTTAAAAATGAAATATGAAAAGAGTAAAATTGAAAAATGAAAGCGGTTACTGTCCAGCATGTGAGCTATTTTACTTGTTTTTCTTGACTTTAATCTTCATTAAGCACAGATGATGATGACAGTCGGCTTGTCAGCGTTAATGTGTGACAGTAAAAAGCCGCTCAAAGTTAAATTTCTGTTCAAGATGTATAACGGATGTAGCAGACTGTGGTTGTGCCTGTCCCATTAGGATCATTTGTGTATATGTTTCACTAACTTATTGTTGCTTTTAGCTGCCTCACAGCTCATTTCCTCTCCTCTGAGGCTTGTCCAAGATCACCAAGATTTGATAGCCTTTACAGAAACTGTAAGTAGATTAAAGTGATAATCCACCCAAAATCTTTCTGACAGAAAACACACATGCCCTGTAGGCCTGAACAGTGGCGGGAAAGGGTGCTTCAATGTACATTTTGGTAACTTTTTTCTGCCTTTACTACTTGTCATCTGCTGGAATCCATTCATTAACAGCATTAACCATTCATCAAGGTGACCACGGCTTACTCTTATTTTTCTGTTAATTTTTGATAGCATCCATGTCAGATTTTATCATATAACATTATATTATTATAACAGAACATTTGTGTTAATTTGTTCATTCAATGCCCTTAATCCAAACACTATGAGAGAGAGAAAGAATGAGGGAGATGCTGACTCCCTTCCTGATGAATCAGTAACTTGTAATCATTACGGTCACCGAGAGTCTGCCCAGATATGGTCAGTTGTTCCTTCCTGCTCAAACTTGGGTCTCAAATTAGAGATTACATGTGCATTAACATATAACAAATTTAGAAGGAAACCATTATATGGGTATGTATGATTCACTACTGAATAAGAATAAAACATGAATATCAAACTACATAGTTTATATTAGTTTGTGTATCCTCGTCTATTTGTCCGTCTGCCTGCCAGCTGTCCGTCCATCTGTCCACACATCTTTCATCCATGCGTTTATTCCCAAAGCCATTTTAACCACAGCAGTTTTCACAACAGCACGAGAACCCTGCCACATGACTTTGACTGTTGTAATACCATGAGTTTAAATTAGGTTTCACACAGTGATGACATCATGGAGGATTCATGAAGCCAACATGGCACCGGTGCTCTCACCTGGCAAACTCTCTATCAGTGGCTTGAGACTGACAACAGGTCAGGGAGTCACTGTCAATGCTAACACGGCGCCACAGCTTTGAACAGTCTGCTGAAAGCTGCTGAAAGCTACAACTATGTAACATTAAGAATCCCATCCCACGTTTGACATCATCCAACAGCTTCTCTAAATATACAGTATAAACAAGTGCAATAAACACATTATGCAAACAACACAGTCAGAGACAGTGAATAAAGCCATCTATTATGCTTCCCTGCTTTAACCAACAGTCTGCTCTAATGCACCTCCTGGGACAAAAATACACTCCTGAGTGGATCTGTGTTACCTCACTCAACCTGCAGGCAGTTGGCATCACGTACAAAGAGACTTCATGATGATAATGACGTATGCCAGCTGTTGCCAACTCTAGTCACCACAGTTAAATATTGGGAGAATGGCTTTGTCCGTTTAATTGTTTTAACAGGGATTCAACATGGAGAGCGATAAACGGGAAATCACCAAAACCTCATTCATTTCTCATTTTAAAGCACCGCAACAACACCTTGGAGTCAAAGATAACAACACTGGCCTGTGTACCAAACTACATCACTATTATATGCACATTCAAAAGTCTCCTCAAGGGTGCTAGAGCTTTCACAAAACAGCTATAAAAAGCATATGTGAGGTCTTAAAATGCAGTCATTTAAAACAAAAGGGTAGCAAACAGCACTTTGGCGAGGACCGGGACGAGCGCTTGTCTGAAACAAACTGTATGATGAATTGCAGAGCATTCAAAATAATGAGCAAGGAGGCAAAGGGGTACTTTAACGCATCGCAGTAATTATGTTTATGGAAACAGAAGATATTAACAGCTTGAGTATTTACTGGATGGCTATTAAATGTGTGCACACAATATACACAACTGTTCAGCAGGAAGACAGGCTGGATAACAGGCTATCAACTTTGTAAAGTGACATTAAACAAGTTTTGTAATCAAACTCCCAATGTGGCCCACTTGACTTGTGATCATTAAAAAAGGTACAGTGACTTTGTTGACTGTTTACACTTGGCAGGCTGCTTAAAGGCTCGTGCAGACTACACGATTTTCAGCTTCGGCCGATGGCCGTGCCGTTCAAACTACACAACTTGCCGTCTTGTGACAGGAGTCTTGACGTCGTTGTGGCGTTCACACTACGTGATTGATCGGTGACAGGGGGTAGCAAACTACATGAGCTGACAGCGACTCTGTCACCCGACGCTGGTCTCCAAACCACGTTTTGTCAAGAAAACACACATGAAATGTGAAACGGGAAATGACGCAAACCTACACACGAAACAGCTGTTATTTGTTATTATAAAGATACCAATTATAAAGACATAAAATCTGTGTGAAAGAGTGGATTAGCACACTCAGGTAGCAGGGATCGTCTGAGCTACAGAGAGAGCTGAGGTGAGTACAAAGTGTTTTGCGGTGAAAGAGTAGCTGCTCTGCCAGCAGCCTGCTCTCATTGGCTGGATGTGGAGTAGGCCGACTCTGCCCGATATTTGGCATGCTCGATATCTGGCAGACGTCAACAATGTGTCAGAAATGTGTTGAGAAGCCGTTGTGATGCGTCGTTGAGTATATCACACATAACGACTGGCGACTGCCGATCAACTGCTGATTTACCCCCGATCACAGCCTGACGGTGGCCGAGCTCTCTGAGTGGCAAATCGGGATAAAAATTGTGAAGTGTGAACTAGGCTTAACCTGTGTACTGCAACATAACACTGCAGGGTTTAACATGGTGGAAAGGTGTCAGACAGCGAGTATAAGTACAGTATGTACAGGGTATGCTGTCACTTCAAAAGCAAGCATTGCTTATGTCCATGTTTGTTAGCTAGCGGTGTCCTTCTTTCCCGCTTTTTGGAGGCCCATAGATTAATAACATGATCTTATGCATTCTTAAAATGTAACCAAACAATTGTACTAAAAGGATCCATAAACACTTTACTGAAACAAATGACCCACAAGGGTCATTCTGATTCTGATATCTTGGCTTTTTTCAGCTTTTTTCAGCTGAAAGGATAAAATTACCAACAGACCTGTCTCAGACCTGAAAATGAGGTGCAGTACATTCCTTTATCTCTTATCCTCATCCTTCAACCTGACTCACACCTTTAACATACATAAAGAGACTGACAGCCAAAATGGTGTCTCTTCACAATAAAGCAACCCTAAACTGTATGTTACACAAAGGCAGTCACAAGTGTAGTTATCCAAGCGCAAAATTGGTGAAACCGAGACAGACATGTGAGTGTGTGTTTGTGTGAATCAACAGGTGCGTGCATTTATTGTACGCTGTGCTTTTGGGGGAAAGTGGTATGTTAAGAGTGTCCATTTTTTTCTTTGTACTGAATGTGTTTATCTCTCCTTTTTTTCCCCTCACACACTTCCTGTAACAACATACATCAACATTCCCCTGAATGACTCACATCCCTCATTCTCCCTCTCTCTACATCCCTCTCTTTCTTCATCCATGCCTTCTCTTGCTTGGCGTCTTTTACTTCCTTCCGATCTTACTCGCACACTGACCAAAACACACGCTTAGCTTAACTTTTGTTGATTTTACTCATGGAGTCTCTTAAAAAAATCTCACATAGTCAGTCAGTGGGTCAGGCTACAGTACATGCTGACTCACCGCCAATCAAACAAGAAGAAGAACTGTGTGTTAAACATGTGGAACCACATGTGACCTATTAACACGATGTGCGCGTATACATGTCTGTGTATGTGTGTCTCTGTGTGTGCTGGTGTGTGTGTATGTGGGGTGGGTGTTTACAAAGACACACTGGAGTCTTTCACTCCCGCTGTGTAACAACCACTCTTTGTAGTCACCCTCTTACGCACACTGAGTGAAACAGGGTTACACTGATTGGTATTCAGACCTTGAAGTTAAAGGTTTACGCAAATATTGCACTCTCTTTTTGTGCATGTGTTGCTTTACAGTGTGAAGCCACTAAAGGAGGCTTAATCCATGACTGGTAGCTATGAATTACAGCTGTTCCAACAGTTAGGCTTCCCCCTACTCACACTTATTTGCACAACACCATACAACACCAGGATGCAAGTTGTGCTTTTACTGTCCGGGCTGTAACCATCACTTCTTTATTTGCCTGTTGCTTAAGACCACAGTAAACCACAACAGACAACAGAGCAAAGGAATAATGCTTTTGCAAACTTCCTCTTTTGTTCTGTTCATTAATATGCATTTGTATGATAAAAAGTAATTTTGTTCATTTATTCAAAAGTCACTGGCCTGTTTTCAGTGCCTGAAATATATAGAGTGATACTGCAGATAAACAAGCAAACTTTAGTCACTGCCCTTATATGACTTGCTATACACACACCATGTAAGTGTGTATAGGGAGTAATAGCAGCGGACACATGTTACAAAAACACTTTCTCCCTCTCTGACATCCCTGCCTACTCCTACTACTTTTTCCTTATACCATCCTCTCTAGTTTGTTTCCCTTCTCTTCCCCCGTTTATTGCATTCCTGCTCACCAATCCTGCCTCGTTTCTTACTCGTACCCCATCTGTGTTTATGTGTGTGTGTGTGTTTGTGTTTATATATGTGTACTATGTGTGTGTGTGTGTGTGGCCACGTAGGACCCTGGAGTTTGGGGACTGGTCCGCCCACTTGCTCCACTGTTAACTGTGTAGCTACCGGTCAGCACCAGTGAGCAGAAAACACAGCGAACGGAGAGAAAAAAAGTCTCTACCGACGAATAAACATTTAACAGCACAGTTGCTATGGAAATAATACCACGGCTGGATGGAAATTTGATCAGTGGAGTTCTGAACTCGATAAGTGTAACCCCCACTTTCCTCTTCCCCCAGAGTCAGTTCGAACTATCTAAGCACCTTATATACAAAGCTGGCGATAGAGTGGAAGCTGAATAACTACAGAGAAAGTGCACACAATTTATCCTCGGAGAAACACTCCCTGATTTTGTTATGTGCCCAATAGCCCATTTAAATCTGAGCATTTTCTGCCAGTTTAGTGTTTATGTTTTCTTTAAAACTAAAACAGTTTACAGTTGGGTTTAGGATATAAACTGTGAGATGGGTGGGAATTGTGGGATTCAGAGGACTTATTGTAGTGCAAGCCCACCTGTTTTATTTTCAGATGTACCCCTACAGCCCTCTCACATGAACTCAAGTAACCCCTTCACTGACACTTTAATTAAACTATAAGCGTTTAGGTTACTTTGGTTATGCATGTATTTGTACTACACATTGCAGAAGCTAGATATTTCAACTGTTTATCCAATACTTTTTATCTAGTCATATTGCACTGTGTGTATCCTGTTTGTGTGTATATATGTCTGTATAAAACAGCAAAGTAAAAGAATGGATTGTCTCCATCTTTTGCTACATGAACACAACGTTTTATGTCCCCATTGCACGGTTAACCAACATAAACATTTAACAAGCTCTGTTGCCATGGAATATTACTAAGGCTCGGCTCCTCGCTATAACCCACAGCATCTCTGACTGATAGGCTGACTAAGTGGCTGGATGAATATCTGACAAGCTGGCTGGCAGAAATGACTAGCTGACTGCTTGTAGCATGTTTAAAGGGATTAAATGAATGGGGGAAAATAGCTCATTATGAATTCCCTCTTGAACAAACTCCACGCGGTTTTATTAATAGTAGAAATATGCATCCAAGAGAGAGAGAGAGAGAAAAATAATGGGAGATAATGAAGGGTGGAAAATTTAGATATGGATTAAGACATGAGTCAGAACAAGAAGACAGACAACAAGAAAGGAGGGGAACATGAAGGATTTACAGAGGTAAAGGGGCAAGTAAAATCCCACGCCACGTGCTCCATATCTTTTGTCAGTGAACAGGGTTCTCCCAGCACCCTCTCTGCTCCCTGACCAGCTCAAGCTGCCTCTCCAGTTTCACTGTTCAGCAGCACGTGCTCCACATTTCTCCGACTAAATGAGCCCAATGTGTCTCCATCAGTGAACCGACTGTAAATGAATCTCTTTGTTGTCTAACAGTCTAGGCAGAGACAGGATCAGGACAACATGAAGGGGGGAAACCTCTCTGGATGGAAGTTAAAAAAATAGACTTCTCATTTAGCAATGCATGACAGAGTGGTGTCCAAAAATGTGAAATAAATCAATAATATCCCATTTACATGAGTATAATCTGATATACATGTGACCTGACAATAATAAAGCAGGACAAGCCTCAATGTCATTGTCATGTTTTTTGGAGGCTTTTTGGACTCTTGGTGACCCTTTTTGCTCAGTTGAAAAGCAGACTAAGAGTAGCAGTGTAAAGTATTCATGACTTGGAAGACTGAAGTGATTACTCAATGAACAAATCAATCTACACTGAGAAAGAGAAATATTTATCCTTGAAAGTGTACGCTGTCTGCCTTCAATCACTGGGGTCCTGGGGCACAAAATGAATAAAATATAAGATCCTTCTTATCCCAAACAGATTCTGAAAGGATTTGTATTTTCAAAAACACTTTGATTGTCTACTGTTGAAAGGTCGTGCTAGATCTTCTCCTGAACTGTTTTACTCATACTTCTGTTGCCCTGCAAGGTTCTTAATGCATGGCGTATTAATCCATCATTGGCAGACAATCAAAGCGCATTGATTTTAAAATCCTCTCCAGGCCATTTAATCAGCTCTGCTGGCATGTGTCTCTGTAGTATCCCTGCTACTTTATTATTATCCTCATCTCACAGGATATCCCTGTAAGTGCCATTAAAAATCTCAGGGAAAGCAGGATACAAACACAAATGGTAAATAGAGAGCAACCTGGTTTTCACACCAGATGATGAGAGAAGTGTGCCTTTTCAACCTTCCTTGAACACATTTACACTATTTTTTAACTGTGGTTTGGAATAATATCAGATTACAATTAGTTACAATTAGTCAGTGGACTGGATTTAGGACTCCCAGGTGTAAATGTGGAGACAGCCAGACCTCCTGAAGTGTCTCTGTTGTTGTAATAAGACAACAACTCCTTCATTATAGCAACACTGAGCCCATCTGTGTCTGCACGCGCCAGTGGAGGCTAAAAATAAGTAGAAAGTTGTGAGAACAGGGAATGGGAAGTTGCATGAAAGTGCTCAGAAAGTCAGCGCAAGAAACGAAAACCCCCTGCTTTTTTTGTTTTACTCAAACAACAAAACAAACTAACTTTTTATCCTTTAAAGACCTAACCTGTTGTAAATGTGTGCGAACTTGCCTTTTCCCTCTTTTAGCCTACTAGGAATTCTCCAAACCTGTTAAGTCGTTGTATTCTTCACACTAGGAATAGAATGTGGGTCAATGCCAGCTCAGTAGCGTTGACATGAGCTTATCAACTACTGACGCCAGCAGCTACACCACAGCTGCCGCCACAGGTTACATTATAACTGCATGGCTCTCCATGTGTCATGACCAAGGGTTTGATGTGTGATTGTGCAGAAGGACTCTAAAGTTAGCTTTAACTGATGCTTATGCGCAATTTATGTGCAATTAGAAGAGACAAGAAATGATGGAGTGGGCATGCAACAAGGGTCCCAGTCCCAACCTGTTTTCCCTCTTGACTTCTGTGTTGAAGTGTTACTATTCAAAAATGATGCTCCAAACTTATTTTTCGACCTAAAAACAGCTCTCAAACAGAAGCTAAACAATGCATTTAACGACAAAAATACGACATACAGGTATTTTCCAGTCAGCCATTATATTGAGGTAATTCACAGGTGTGCTTTAAAACAGCTTCAGCCAATCGGAACAGAGAGCGGAGGCTCCTTATTTCATGATAAGGCCATAAAGGTGCATCAGCTACATTTAGCCTACCAGTGGGTGGGGTGGGATCTGAAGTTTAACCACGAGGCTAAATTCTGATTTAAATGCCTGACATGATTTCTTTGTTTCTTGTTGTGTTCACACTTCAATTCCCCGTCTTCATTACCTCATCTACTTGCATATGGCCCGGATACTATGGGCTGTAGAACAAGCGAGGCTAGGCCAAAAGCAGCGACAAAGGGCCTCTTAACGTTTCTTTATCAACAGTTTGCTTTAGGGCTTGACAGACAGACAACTACGTGAGCTGACAAACTGCCTTACGGGGTTGTAGCCTACCGTAGAGCCCTATTACTTAGCAGGCCCCCTGTTCGATACGTTCGATCGGTTTCGAGGCCGGTTATTGTTAGGGTCTTTACCTCACAGTCGTAGAGGTCCGTTAGCTGGTCGATAATCCACTCCTCCAGGTTCAGTCTCTTCCTCAGCTCCTTACGGTCGTATTTGACGGTCACGCGCCCCTGCTTCCGAACGGGTGTCTCCGGTTCCTCTGTGGTGCCGGCCGGCGTCTGAAAATATACCCGGGGTTGAGGGCTCGTCTCCGGGCTTGTTACAGCAGCCATGGTCGCTCGAGTTGGGGAGCAGAAGAAGAAATAAAAATCGCCCCCGGAGGTGTGGAAGTGTGAAAGGGGCGACGGGAGGAGGAGGCGAAGCGGTCTGTGGACGCGCGGCTGTTCGCTTTTCCGCACTGAGAAATCCCGACTGATAGGCTAAACGTGTGACTTCAAATCCCCCGAAGAAAAAACAACGCTTGGACCTGATGCTTTTGTTGTCCAAAATCGCTCAAAGGGACATTGGCAGTGGCCGGTCGCTTCCAAAAGCAAAAGATGCCGACGGCTACAGTGAAACGTAAAGTGTAAACCGGCTTAATTGGCTATTTACAGCATGCAAACTCTGCTTATATAAAAAGAGAAGGCAGCAGTAACGGAGCCGGCCTCAACTCTTCATTCACTACAAAGAGAAATCACACGTCTCTCTCTCTTTCTCTCTGTCCCCACGAGAGGTGCGTGCGCGCTCTCTGGCTGGACCCGAGCGCATTCGACGTAGCGCGACTGGGGGGAAAAAAGAAAGAAGAACAAATGTTTTTTTTCAACTTTGCCCCCCCCCCCAATCCCCACGTTTTATCTGCTTCTTCTCCTACACCTCCCCACCCCCTGTTTCCTTTAACTTTCACATGTGACCCCCCTGGAATCCACTGTTCTTCTCATTTCAACACAACCCTCTTGGCAAGAGGAGAAGCCCTTCTGCTAGCATCATCAAACATGAACCTCAAATAAAGGCATTTTGTCTGTGTGTCCTCACCCCACTTTAAAAGACTTAAGTCATTGAATAGGGACGTATTCAATAGCCCAACCTTTGACTACTAACTTTTTGACTTTTAAAATGGCCTATTATTTGTCATTGTGTTCACCATTAGCCTGCTAGAGGCTATTCTAAAGATCTACTAGGTTTGCAGCACTTTACCCTTGCACAGTATTTACACAAATTGCCAGTTTGCCCAGGGGCCTAAATGTTTCAAACAGTTGGTATTTGAATGCTCATGTAACTATTTCACAACAGTTAAAATGTCTTCTCTGGAATGTGTTAAATGTATATGGGCCAAATTTCACACCTATACTTCACACTTTGTGAAAAGATGTGTCAGTATTTCACAATATCGGCCTATAAAAAAGTGACTTTTGTACCCCTTCCTTCTAAGATTACAAATTGTACCAGCTGGATTTCATACAATAGTTTGGATTTGGTTTTGGAATTGTAGGTCTCATCTTGAGGCTACAACAAAGACAAGAGACTTCTGTTTATGTACCTTTTTATTTCACACTTGCTCTGGCAATGTAAACGTCTGTTTCCCATGCCAATAAAGCCCCATTGAATTGCAGTGAATTGATAAGAACACTGGAGGTGTTCCATTAACAGGAAACCAGTCAAATTTTTTCACAGTCTGCCCATTGTGTTAAAACAGCAGGGAACCCTGCACCCTGGCTAGGCTGGTTAATAACAAGAGTTTTAATAATAATAGGAGTGTGAAGTGAAGGGGGAGGTAAAGAGAGGCAGAGCGAATTCATAATGTCTGCCTCCTTTGGAGCGTGCATGGGGGTGTTCACATCTGTCAACATGCTCATGTCAGTGTGTGTGTTTGTGTGTGTCGTACCGGCCCAAGCAGCCACTTCGCAGACATCCATGGCAACAAGACATAAAAACCTGAATTATTCAGCGAGCATGTCTGAAACTTACAGTCGAGTAAGCACAGACAGACCAACACACACTCATGCACACACAGTAACAAACATTCAGATGCGCATGCATATCAAAATACACAACGCACATACAGCAGCCATGCAGTCACTCTCACACAAAAGCACTAGTGTGCACAAACTTAGTGTGTCACCAGGTAAAATAATAAAGTACATATGCAAACTAGCTGTGTGCATATGCATCAATAAACTAGCTAAGTGGACTTATAGTCACCTGTCAGGGATATTTGGGTCTTTGGGCTTCGTGTCAGACAGACACAGACCTCTGGAGAGGGCTGTCAGTAAGATGTTAGCATGCAATATCGAAACTGTAGTGGCCTGTGAGGAGAGTGAACATGTACATGGCCAGCATATACAGTATGATGTGATGGAAGAAGTATTCAGATCATTTACTTAAGTAAAAGTGCCAGTACAACAATGTAAAAATACTCCATTACAAGAAAACGTCCTGTGTTCAAAATCCTACTCAAGCAAAATTACAGAAATATTTCCTGCAAAGTGTACTTAAAGTATCAACAGTAAATGTACTTGCTCGGCAGTAAAATGGCCGCTGTGACTGTCATTGTATATGGTTACATATGGCATTAGTAAGTTGTTAATACTAATACATGTAATATATGTGCTGCTGTAGCTGGTTGAGGTGGAGCCATTCTATCTATTTTTTATGTTCAGTTAGGTTTACGTTAGTTTAGTCCAGTGTTACACAAGCTAGGGGTTGGTCATTTATTGGATCATCTGGAGGGCTAATCTCTCTTTGGTGGAACTGCTAACAACTATAGGCAAGACGAAGCAACTTTATTTGTATAGCACCTTTTGACAACAAGGCCTTACGACATGATTTAAAAGAAACACGAGACATCAAATAGACACTTGAATTGGATTTAAAAGAATAATAGTCACTTGAAACAAGACAAAAGGCTCCAACTAGACACTATTCTTTCTGTAAGGGTTCACAGGCCAAAATGGTGCATTGTATTTTAGAAGCTTAGCAAATGTTTTTTTTAATTTAAAATCATCATTCTAAAAGGTAACTCTATAGTTGTCCAATAAATGTAGTGCAGTAAAAAGTACAACATTTCCATCATAATTGTGATGGAATAGAAGTATGAAGTAGCATGAAATAAAAATACTTAAGTAAAGCACAGGTAGCTCAAATCTTGAGTAAATGTACTCGTTACATTCCACCACTCATGTGGAAGTACTCATTTACCCCTGTTAGTAGTGAATCGTCATTACTGATGCATTCATGTGTAAGCAGCATTTTACTGCTGTAGTTGATCAACGTGGCGCTCATGTAACTATTTTATAAACTGTCGGGTAGTTTAATTTATAATCATGCATCATATATAATAAGATCACAATGTGTTTTGTTTTAATCCGCAGAGTAACTACTCTCTAAAGTTGTCAAATAAATGTAGTGGAGTAAAAAGTACATTTTTCTCTAAAAGTATTGAAGTAAATGTATAAAGTGGCATGAAATAGAAACAAGAAAATACTCAAGTGTTTAAGTAGCCTACAGTACTACAGTAAATGTACATACTTGCTTTTAACCACTGCCAGGCAAGCTGAGCTCTGCCAAGACATGTACAGTAAGGACATTAAAGGAAGAGACGTTTTCGGTGGTCTACTCCCAGTCTTGACTTCTTCCTCTTCAGTGTGAGCATACAGTATTTTCACCACACCGACCAGGCCTTCACCTATTATTGCATGGACTGTCGGAGCATCATTTGGAGAACTGCTCTCAGAAATAGTCTCTCCTTTGCTTCCTACGAGGAGCCAGGCGTTGAAGAAGTCATCCGCCCACAGGTGGGAACTGTTGAGCTGTTTCCACTGAGTCCTCAGCTCTGAGATGAGGGGCACTGGGAGAAACAAGCTGGGTGTCTCAGAACAATTGTATTCATTTTGAGTGAAAATGAACCTGTTTCTTGCCATTTTCATAGTCACACTTTATCTTTATAGATTCATTCTTTTTTCTCTCTCCCTTTACAGACCAAAATCCAAACACCTGGAGACCTACTAACTAACTCAGACCAACACACCTAGAGCTACACCAGTGGATTTATTTTCATTAATTGACAAATAACATAATGGATGAAACAAATAAACACACAAAGTCACCACTAAAAGCTATTGAAAAATCCTTTGAATTCAAATTATTATATTCTGAGGTTTCCATTTTATCACAATCATTCTGATGGAGGGAATCTAGATCAGTGTCTCTCAGTCGTGTGCCACACTCACACTTGCTTTAGTCTGTGTTACATACAATAGTATGTAGTGCACACAGAGACATTTACTGATTCACCTGTGCAAATATACTCACACTTAACACAGATTGCTGTGATCGACAGGTGTGCACATGCACCTACACAGGTGGTAGGCTACATACAGCCTGTATTGTCACAGCACAAGACATCTGAAAGCATGGCTGAAACTGGTGCATCCAGATTCCTTACTGTTGCACAATCCAGCCAGCACTGCACAGAGGGAGGGGCAGAGGGGGAGGGGCAGGGAGGGGCAGGGGGTGGCAGTGTTACCATTCAGCCACTAGATGGCATCATAGGTTTATAATTACAGTCATGGAGCCACAGGGAAAATGTGAAAGCCTAAAAACTTTGGGTTCATTCCCCCATGTGGAGCAGTTTGAGGCCTCAGGGGGGAGAGATTAACAGCTGGAGCGAAACTCTTTTGACCTGTAATGAAGGGTACTATCATGAAAGTAAATTTTAAAGTTCTTGCTAGTATCCGTCTGCACCGGCTATGCATGCCTCTTCTGGGGAAAACTGTAATCAGCACTTTGCTCAGTCACACGCCCACATGCTAGCTTTTCTCCAAAACACAACGACAATAATCCTGTAGTGTTATGGAGACAGATGGGTCCAGTCTCCAGTGAACTGTCAGCTACTTCAGGCCAGAACTCTGTAGAAAGTAATCTGATCAAGTTTTTTATTGCTACTGTTGACTGAGTCAGGCCTTTCTTATTAAAGCTAGTGTGTGTACGGTACATGCCTGTGTGTGTTTGTGTGTGTGTGTGTGTGGAGAGGGGGCAGTGTGTGGAGAGACACTGAATATGCCTGTGTGTCTTTAGACAATGTGTCTTTGTGAGTCTTTGGCTTTGCCTTGGAGAGAAAGACTGTTACTAGAGAGAGAGAGAAAGAGAGAGAGAGGTAGTTGGGGTCTTCTCTTTCTCCACAACATCTTTTCCATCTGTCCCTCACATTGTTTTTAACTTCTGTTGTCCCCCTTTTGTCTCTTTTCATAACCCTCTTTATTAACAGTCTGTTATGAGCTCTCCTCCCTTGCTCCTTTCTATTACCCCTTCTTTCACTCTTTTATTCTTTCATACCTGCTTTCTTTCTCTCCAACACTTGAATTTCACTGTAGATGAAACTGAGAATACGAAAGACTATATATATCGGCTTCCTTTTGAAACACAAAAAGTAAATGCCTGAACATGATCTCCAACTCTGTCAGTTACATTTCATATGAAAGTAAAGTCTCTTTAACCCTTTTGTTCCCTTTCTTTTCCACTTAAAGGAATAATAAGTGATTGTAATCCAAAACACTTTTTTGTTAAATTCAGAAAATATTTGATTACGGTTTGCTAGCTCTCTCTTTTGTGAGTGCTTTGAAAATCTTATTTTCCTGCACATCCCTGGCTCTGTAAATGGAAAACAAAGAAAGTGGTGTGGACCTTGATCACAACGATCACAACTTTGTTCCAGCCAATCAGCAGCAAGTGTGCAAGCACTAATGCCACTTGTGAAGAAGGAGAGATGGCTGAGATACTGTGAAAAAGGAAAATGTCTTAAGAGTAAAAACAGAGAGGAAAGTTATATGAAGGCGTTTCAATGCTGGAGAAACCTCAGAGTTGAAATTTGGGGGGCGGAGCTTCTGAGGGAGCACTGATTTGGTTGGCATTGGGGTTCAAATGTCAACAATCCTGCAGAATCACTTACTCTCCCTTTAAATCTATCAGTGTCTCTTTTATAAAATGGTGTGTTTTGCTCCACTTGTCTTCTTTTGCTCCTTCTCTGCCTTATACACCTGGTGGTCCGGAGGGGGCTCATAAAAATTATATTTATATAGCACATTTCATTATAGGTGCTTCACATTAAAATGGTATCAGTAGTAACATGTGCAATGCTATGCAATCGCCTCTGTGAAAATGTGAGGCACAGTGGTGCTCTGAGCTACATGCTAATGTCAGCAAGCTAACATGCTCATGATGACAATGCTAACATGCTGATGTTTAGAGATTATAATGTTTACCATCTTAGTTTAGCATGTTAGCATGCTAACATTTGTTAATTAGCACTAAACACAAAGTACATCTGATGTTGTTGGGAATGGTATGTATTAATTTTGCAGGTAGTCATTAATAACCAAAGTACTGGACCAATTTAAATTTTGAGTAGATGAAACTTCATCCATGTTTACAAACCCATCAAGTGGATGTTGAGGTTTTTCCCAGATTAAGTGAAAACTTTGATGTGCTGCTGAGGAGAAAATCAAAAAAATCAAGTATTTAGGGTTCATCTACTGGGGAACATGAATGTGTGTATGTATGTGTATCCATAGTTGTGAAGACATGCCACTAAAACTCAAAATTGTCCACTTCATGTTGGCACTGCAGAAATAATCAGGATATCACCAGAGTCCATCTTGTTGTTAAGATATTTCAGTCTGGAACAAAGTAGTGTACTGGTCAACTAAAACTAAAAACTACCCACCCATGGTAAAGTCATATGACCAAATCACCCTCACCAGAGGTAGGCCTATCTCTTACTTGAGGCTCAGCTAGAAAATCACCTCATGTGAACGTGACCTGACTGGACTGTTGTCAGAAACATACTACGACGTCAGACTATTAAGTGGAAATATGAAGTTGAAGTCCACACGATCTCCCACTGACCAATGGGAGCAGGACACCTGTTGGAAGGAGAGAGCATCAGATAGGGTAAAAAACACAGCGGAGGTAAAAGGGAGTGTTTTTAACTGCAACAGAGAGGCCTAAAGAGAAAGAATGTATTTGTAAAAAGATAGCGAGAGAGCAGAAATAAAGACAAAGAGAGAGGTGAATGGAGGGAGGAGGCGGTCTATTGATACAGCAGGTGCCTGCACTTCAAAAACAGCATTTAATGCAACATTGTTTGGCTAAAAAAAAGTTCATTTGTGTTTATGCACATGAGAGAGTGTGTGCATTTTATTATGCACCAGAGAAACAAAATATCCCTGCTTATGCATGTGTGCTGCGCAGCTGAAGAATGCATATGCATGTGTCCATCTTGTGTTTGCACACTCACTCACACACACACCATCGCCAATCTGTCTAGCTGTTGAATTGTTAAAGAGTGTATCTCCCTCTGGGTGTGTGTACCTCCTCAGGGTCAGGTAACACACCGGCAGTGTCTTGACACACATATGGAATTGTGTGTTCATGATAAATCTGATTGATTCTTGTGCATTGTCTTTTGATTTCCTCTTCCTTGCTATGGTTTTGGTTAAAGAAAAAAGCCCCACCAGTCAGTCACTCAGTCAGCAGGCTGCAGCATAGCAGACATTCCTGCCGGGTGTAGTTAGGGAGTTGGAGAATAGCAGTGGTTGCCAAAAAATCTGTTGCTCCGTAGCTTTATTTAATGAGGAGTCCAAGTTGTAATGTTGCTTGGCAGCGGGATTTGGATGGAACAGGACTGTAGCTGTGCAGCCTCCCTTGCTCACACTTCTTAAAACATGATACTCTGCCACTGATCCGGAGGAGGAAGGGGAAAGTTACCTGATGACTTTCAGTGGCTTCAATTTCCTTACCTCCAAATGATTTCCTGTTTACATAATGCAGAGATAATATCAGCATTTACAAAATGTATCCTTCATCTCACAGTCTTACTCCTCGAGTCACATAATCCACATCTCCCCTATTGCTACAAGTTAATTACTGCCTACTTCCAATGAATGAGATAACCGCTACCATGTTTTTAATTATTTTACTGGCTGCACAAGTGATCCATCACTGTCAACACACCAAGGAAAATAATTTAAAGCAATTAAAGTCAAAGGTAATTTGAAGAATTAAAAAAGGCCCTTATTAGCTCCCTGCAGTGAACTACAGTAAACAGGAAATTTACTCTACAGGCGTGTATGATATTAAACTGAGATGGATTACATTATTTATGCCCACACGTTTGGCTTGTGGCCCCTCAAAAGAACAGTTTTATATGTTGAAAAATACATTTGTTTGCTTTCTTGCCAAGATACAGATCACAAGATCAATACCGGTCCAATGTTTATACACTAAGCGTGAAGTAACAGCGAGAAAACAGTTCAGCTTAGTGCAAAAACTGGCAACAGCTGGCTCTGTCTGAAGGTAGAAAATGTTGGATTTTGTTAACTTGAGCTAAGCTAAGCTAACCGGCTGCTGGCTGTAGCTTCATATTTACATTGGAGACTGGACTATCTGAGAGTGATGTTGATCTTCTCATCTGAGTCTCAGCAAGAAAGCGAATAAGCAGTGGTGGAATGAAGCTAAGTAGGCTACTGTTCTTCATTGAGCTTTTGAGGTGCTTTGTATTTTACTTGACTAATTTCATTTTATGGTAGGCCTACTTCATCAGCTTTGAGAAGAGTGATTTTTTTACATCAAGGATAAGATTTTGTCATTGGAAGCAACACATTGTCTGTGAAAACAATTGTATAACGTTCTCTGTGGCTCTGCTGAAGCTTTCCCCATTTAAAGAAAACAAAAACTGATGTCACCAGTATCTGCTTGGGCTTGGAGAGTAGGCCTACACATTTTGATCAGAATGTGGTTCAACAAAGTCTTTCATTTACAAAAGACACGTTTGAGTTGAATTGTGGGAAGTGTAGTGAACCAGCATTTTTGAAGCGTGACTTAATTTTAGGGATACCTCAATCACAGCTGCTTTGATTATGACGATTCTTTTAAAAAGAATCTTATGCAAGTTCAATGTTAAATCACTGGAGTACACCTTCAAGTTACAGCTGACAATCTGACTGCATTCTGGGAGACATTTGGAGTAGAGATGAAGTAAACATAAAAGGTGTATAAACTTTTAGCAATGATCACAAAAATCTCGTGCGCATAGAGTAACTTTTAGGAGACATGCAGACAGACTGGCAGGCAGAGGAACTGAATTAAAGCACACCCCTTTTACACAAACTCGACTTCCCCCCTCCTCTCTCATTTCTCATTCCCTCAGCGCTATCTGACGCTGTCCTTCTCCCTCACTCCCTCACTCACTCATTCTCTCCTCTCGGAATCGTTCCCCCCAGAAAACATGCAGGGAGGAGAGGAGGAGGAGGAGAAAAGAAGAAACGCGTCGGAGGCGACAAGAGAGAGAGGAAGCAGAGAAAGTTGGTAGAGGAGCGAGAGGAGAGGAGAAGGGTCGACCAGATGGGAGGAAGGAAGTAAAGGATCTCTCCGCGGGCTCAAGTGCGCGATTAAAGGATTCTGCATAAATAAACAAGTATATGCATCAAAGCCTATAATAAAAAAAGGAGATCTGAGGCGCGCCACCGCGTTGCGTGGACGCGGACAAGACAGCGGCGGTGCGCGCTGTAACAGCCAAGTTCTTGTCTTTTTCGGGATTTTACTCCTCATGTTCTTAAAACTCTCGGTGAAGCTCACCAACTTTTAAGATCAGTCTCGGAAAAGCTTCACCTCCTCTCCGTCGTTCAATTAACTTTCTCTCCGGAAAAGAAAAAAGAAGCTCCGTGGTGGAAGCGGAGGACGGAAGAACGTTTTTTTGTTCCTTCCGAGGAGTCCAGCTCGCCGTAGCCGGGTTTTAGGCGTTGGCACCCGGGCAGGGAGTCCCTCGCCATGGCCGGGGCCAAGCCAGGAGTCCACGCGCTGCAGCTCAAACCCGTGTCCGTCCCCGAGGCGCTGAAGAAAGGGGGCAAATTCGTCAAATGGGACGAGGTGAGAATGACGAGTTTGAAATGTGTTGACAGCGCTAAAGACATGTGTCGCTGTTGAAGCCCTAATGAGAAATAATAAAAAAGACTGAAGTGCTTCTGATGTGATCAACTCTGACTGAAAGACAAGAGACGGGGCAGGGCAGTGAAGTGGCACACGAGACTCGTGTCAAAGTTAGCCAACTGACACGGATAGTGTGTGTGTGTAGGTAGGGGTGCAGGTGTGTGCACGCCTGTGGATCAGAAGTCGACTGTAAAGTATGTGTTGATCAGATTGGCTACTTTAGAACATTTTCCATCGGGGAGCAGTGCTTCAATCTGTGTTGTGTTGAATTCTTGTCAAGCCGGTTTTCCTCGGGCTCGGGTTCAGTTCACAGACGCCCTCTTTTCTCCTGCTATTTCTCTCTCGTTTTAGACCTCCCCCCTGCAGCGGGTTAGAGGAGAAAGCACCTGTCTGAGTGAGAATACGCGGGCTATGTAGAAGGAGCGTCTGTTTGAGGGATGTGGGAGCATTGAGTGCTTCTTTAGCTGCAAATCATAGGCTACTCTCAAATGTCTTGAAATGTTTATGATTTTGTTGAAAGTTAATTAACAAGTGTATTATGCATTTTGTTTCTATGGCTCTTTAAAGCGCGTTAACACAAAGGTTTGAATTCCTGCCCTATTTTTCCTTCCGCATATTTCTGTAGCAGCGTTTGGCAATCCTGACATGCGCCTGCCCGTGTCTTAAAGCACAATAATAAAGCTATGTGTTATCTATGTGTGTGTTTGTGTGTGTGTGTGTGTGTGTGTGTGTTGGGCTTTCTGAGACAGAGTGTAGGGCCATTCTGCAATCTTCTCCATAAAGAAAGGAGCAGTGTGTGTGTCTATGTCTCTGAACAGCCAACAATGATTAACTGAGTTGCTGAATGATGTGGCCTGTATCTTTCATTGGGAAAGCCCTGCCTTGCATTAACAATACAGTTTTATGTAAATGTGTGTGTGTGTGTGTGTGTTTGGGTTCCAATAAGGTGGTTATCAGATATGAGGTCATGTGTGGTGTTGACATGCATAGAAAAATGGATAACACAAGTGCATGAAAGTAAAACAGTTTATTAGCAACAGAGCTTCACACACATTGTAATGATGACATGATGCGTGCGTGTGTGTCTGGCCCCCGAACGAATAAGGGTCTTGTCACGCAAACAGTGACTCCCATGTCCTCTTGATTTCCTTTCTTTTGCTCCCTCTCTCACACACACTAACGCTCTCTGTCTCTCAAAGGGAATTCCCAGGAAATGGTTATGCTGGTGATTAAGTGTGTGAACACACAACAACATGTGCATGCCTTCTCCTTGTCTATCTTTCGTCTGCTCTATTTGCTGTTTCCCACTAAAATCAACAAATGAAATATGGAGAATGAATGAGAGAGAGATACCTCTCAGAGAGGGGTGATGTAGGGAGAGATGAGAATCAAGAAAAATTAGAGTATTTGGGGACTACATGTCAAAGATGCTCCGTCACCAGTATCATAACATGGGCCATGGCTGAGATGGTACAAATTTGGTTTATATTCCTCAAATGAAATCTTTAGGCATTGTCTTTGATTCAGGATTAAAAAGAGTGTGAAGCGTAAAGCTGATCAAAACCCAGAACAGCTTTTGAAATCTGAAAGAGAAATACTGAACTTGTGTAAAAAGAGCTGTCCCAGCGTCTACTCAGTTATTCAGCCAATTTTCTAATCGTGCTTCATGAAATCTCCCATAAATTCTAATAGTATATGTAATATGCAAAAACATCCACCTGGTCTGAATTTACGAGAAGCCCATTGAAGAAACTCTTTATTCTTCTGTTTTGTCCCATAAGGCCACATTGTTGATTTTCCGGCAAATCCACAATGTGAATGGCGTGTTCAGTTGAAAGTCGTCTAATTTGTGACTAAATAAATGACAAAGCACTACTTAAGTTGGTAATATGGTGTCATCTGGACTCAGGCATTTTCTATAAATCATTTTTTTGATTGTTGACTCCACAGAAAATGTACTGTAAACAAACAGTTTTTTAATAATATTGATTAAATATGAAGTTATTTAAGGCAAAACAGTAAATATTCTCTGGTTCCAGCTTCACAAATGTGAGGATTTGATGCTTTTCTCCGTTTTCTATTCTGTTCTCTATCACTTCAATATCTTTTGTTGCACTTTTATTCGGACACAAAACGAGTGACTTGAAGATGCCGGCTTGAGCTTTGCTGGGAAACTGTTTGCTTTGCAATTTTCTTTTGCAAGTTATATGGACTAAACTATGAATTGATGAATCAATCAAGTGGCAGTCCCACAGTGCAGTTATCCTAGCAACATGCAGTAGTAATCCTGTCTGGTGAGACAGACTTCACGTCCTCTAATACTCCTGTTTCTAGGTGCTTTATTTGACCCTTACTTGTAAGAAACTCGTTGAAGAAACTGTGCATTTTCCTGTTTTCTTCCAAAACGCAATTCAGCTAATTTCTTGCCAGATTCATAATATAAACTGAGTGTAAAGGTGAGGCTGTCTGCAAGGGAAGACCGTCAGTCTTCTGGATGATCACTTTATTTTCTCACTTTTGTCATAATTGTATGTGAGAATCAATCCATTAATGACTTGTATTGTAGGTGCATAGTTTACATTGCACTTTAGCCCTTATTTAAGCAGAAAAAGGCCTGAGAGACATTATCTTTTACAGAAGAAACCTGCCCAAAGTGGAGGATAGTTAATGTGGATTAGAATTTAAAACATCCAACTTTCTCACATAGCTATAGCATAACAGCACACAACCTTAAAGGTATAGAGCATTAACACAGTAAAATTATTCATGAAACCTTTTCTTAACATGGCATTTGAATGTCTGGTATGAAGGCAGTGTTTCCAATGTTTTTTACAAGTTCAGAACCGACACTGAAGGTTGTGCATTTCAACTAAAGCATGACTCAATCTGGCTCTCCTGTACAGAAATAAATGAACTACTAGTAGCAATTAGTCTTCTTTCTAGCAGTGAGTTGCTTAAAATTTATTAAGGTGAATATGTAAGATGGATTGATTACCTGGACGGACGATAAATAGGTTGTGCTCGTCTCAAAGCAGTGTTTCCAAAGTTTTCACATGGAAATCAGAAGTAGTGGTCCACTGGGGACACATGGTTTATTTTAGTGTCTGTCTGTGTTCTAACAGGGAGGATGACCAATGGGCCACTGTCCCAGAAAAGTGGTATATTGCTTTAAGGACTTGTGTTTAGGACACACACACACACACACACACACACACACACACACACACACACACACACACACACACACACACACACACACACACACACACACACACACACACACACACACACACACACACACACACAGAAAGTGCCTGAGGGCAGTGTACTTTGTTTACATGAAACATTTGACCCCATACCTCTCTTTTCACCCTCTTGCCCTCTATGTCCTCCCTCTTCATGGCTTATTCCTTCACCTTCTGTTCTCTCTGTTTTCCTCACAGCCCTTCATCCTGTAGACTGTCCTTTTCTTCTTTTACTTTTCACTCACGTCACTCATCTGAGTCTACTTTTTAACTTGAAATAATCTGGATTAAACCTACAATTACTCTACTGTAGGCCCATCCGATCACACACACACACACACACACACACACACTGACTCATGCAGGGGGGAGGAAAGGAGGAGGAGGAGGAAGAATGCATTCCAGATTGACTGTCTTTCTTCTGCGTTTTGGCCTGTGTACACACGTGTGCTCGTGTGTGGCTGTTTTGTTCTGGGTGTGTGTTTCACTTCGAATGACTTCCTGTTCGAGCTTGTTGTAAGGCTCCAGAGCCAAACCATTTTCCTCCTTTATCCCTCCCTCCCTCCGTCTGCCGCTGCTCCGCCTTCTGCAGCCCCGGCCACAATTCAATTTAGAAGAATTCCAACTGGAATTCAGTTAAAATTCCTCCCAAACAACCAATTAAACAAACAGAGACAGACAGCTTGTCTACAGAGCAGCTGGCTGTCAGTGCACCGCGGAGTGCTTTGACATTAATCTTAAAAGTACGCAAAACTCAAATACACAATCATCATAACATGTGTTTCCACCTTTCATTCAGATGGATTATATTTGCACCCTGTATTCAAAAAGACACTTCCACTGGGCCTCTTCCATGGACAGTATGTGTCTTTGCATGCTTATTTTTTCAAACCTGGGACTGAATATGCATGAAAATGGATTTTATCTCATGTATAAACACTCAACATGTTTTCTTTGGTCAGAATCATACGGGGAAAAGTGCGTTTTGCGGGTTGATTTGTTTATGTTCATGCTGCACAATTACAAGCAAACCAAGGCTGGTAAACAAAGTTTTAGGGAAAGACTGGTTGCTTGTTAATTGGACAGTTTTGGGAACATGACATCCTTTTAAGATTAGAGGTTTTGGCCCCAGTTCAGATCCCTGTAACTTGAGCGAAACATGATAGTCCAAAAAATGTTGCATTTCTAGGTTATTTCCTGCAGTTTGGCCTACAGACCATACATATGGAAATTTGATCACAAAAGCTCACTAACTATTCTGTTGTGTCTTGTTTGTTCAGTCTGATCAAAAAGTGTAAAAAATACAACTACTAAATAAACTACAAACGGCTTGCTGCTTCTCCATGTTTCTGGTCTTCATGCTATTAAGTTGACAATGTGGTAACAATCTTCTCATCTAACTCTCAGTAAGAAAGTGAATTACAGTATTTACCAAAATGACAGAAGTCATGTTTTTTTTAATTGTGTAATGCCTCTTATATGGGAACGGTTCCGCCATGTGCATTACCCCCCCCTTCCCCCAAGCATGTCGGGACTTGTCAAGCAGCTCCTTGTATCTCTTCTTTTTGTTCCTTCTTGGCTGTAGCAACAAAAAATACAGTTGCAGACTTGAGTGAACCTCACTCTCTTTAAATATCCTAACTGACTTTGCGTTGTTCATGTGTCAGCACACATTACATTGGATGTATCGTGTGTTGTCAAGTCCTAAAACAAGGCAAGATGGCTGCACAACTGCTTTGAAAGCATTTTACACCTGAGATGTGCCAGCCATTGTAAGCAGCTCTTTTGTCATTGTGACCTATAGGACTCCACCTTCATGCCTTCACTTGTTCCTTTTTGCTGGCATATTCAGAAAGTGGATGAGATAGATTGACGGAAGCAATAAGCCACAAGTTGTCGTTATCAGACAGTGAAGGGGGGAAATGTTCAGGAGGAAGAGGAGAAGGAAACACAGGCTTGTGTGAAGGTCTGACGCCGTGCCGAGAAACACTGCTGACATCCTGACAGAGTGGTGAGAAATAAGGGCTGGATGGACGGATAGATTGAGAGAGAGAGAGAGAGAGAGAGAGAGAGAGAGAGAAAGAAAGAGAGGTGGAAGGTCAACCACAGCCACATGTGAAGTGTGGGACAGACATCTGGACTGCTCAATCTCTTCTCCTCCTCTTTCACCTTTACTTACGTTCACTAAACACACACGTCACTGTATCTTATATGTGATCTCTTCCCCATTCATTCCTTTGTCATGTTTCTATCACTTTCCCCTCCTCCTTCTATTAATAGCTGTCTGCTTACTGTCTTTTTTGTTTCCTCTCTGTCCTTTTCTTTCTTCCGTCTTTCGTTTTGATCTCTGCCCGGTCTTGTGTATCAACCAAAATCACCAAATTTGTATTTACGTGGTTATCTCTGAGCAGCAACGTGCTGAAGCTCTCCTCTCTTCTTTAATACAGAACATGTATTTCATTGTTCCTGAACAGTCAGTTTTATTATTCTGCCCATGTATACTGAAAAGTCCTTTCTAGAGGCAACAGCTAATTAGTGTGAGATTCATCAGCAAGGCCATGTAGTATATAGTAATATTACTCAGTTTGAGAACAAGGTATCCTGGTCTACTGAAGTTGTTACATGGACATTCATAACACCTCCAAGATAGTGTGCGTTTAAATTGGAGGATTTTGTGTCACACACCTTTTTACTAGGTCAGCCATGTCAGACAATCTCTGTAAAATTCCAAAACCCACAATCCAACAATCACGCCCACTGAATTTCTCTCTCAAGCTCACTTTATTTTCATTCTTTCAACAACTTTGTTCCTGGAAGACTTGTGTCTAGATGTTCTGGAGGACGGACTGTCACACTGAACACACTGAAAATGTGTTCCCTTATCTCCATTTTTAAGAGATATCGCATCTCCCCATCTCTATGACAACTGACATTTCACTCTGCCTTTGAGTGTTCCCATTGAAACTAGTTCTGATGGCCCAAAGTTAACCCATTACATCCTTGTTGCTGCAGTAGCAGCTGTCCCACACCAACAGTGGCTGTGACGAGGACTAGTGCAAGAGAATTTGATGCTCCTAAACTGAACAGAATTGAGAAAAAAAAGGATTTTGCCACTTTCTTTAGCATAATGAAACCTGTATACACTGGGGTGTTTTTCAGTGGGTGGAACATGGTGCTATCACTGTCGGAGCTTAGCGGTTCATTTCCTTAGTAGATGTTGGATCAGATGAAGGTTAAAAGACCACTGTGGAAAAATTAGGTGGAGCAACACCGAAGAACCGCAAAAGTTAAGGCACATAGAGAGTACTGTGATTAAAACAGGAAACACTGGCGTACAGTGCCCTCAAATACTGAATATTTACACTCACAGTATGCAATGCTGTTTTGTAAATACATCTACCACTATACTAAATATTAACTTCACTGACCTGCACTATAAGCTAAGGTTCCCTTTCGGGCCCCACTCCTCCCTCTGTCCTCTCCTCTCTCTTAAGTCCAAAGGTTACCTGCTGTCATCAACTTTCACCATGTTGCCAAAGCAGCAGCTCAAACACACTCGGACTAAGTGCACACCGACCCTCTTTCTCACACCACTCCTGTAATCTGTCGCTGAAAACACACACACACCCACACACACACGCACACACACATTAAGACAGACCAAAGGTGCATTTGGTGCAGCCACTTATATCAGTTTCTCACTAATGGCTTTCTCTTAACTTGCATTGTACAACACACACACACGTTCATTTGTGGTGAGGACAGTATGTGGGAGGAGAGGCAAAATAGCTGTATGTTTGGCTTTCTACATGTGTATGACCTCATAGATTGTGATTTGTCAAGAGGGGCTCATTAGCTGGTGTCTGTCCATGTAAGACCGTAGGTGCAGCGGGTGGTCCATGCACTGTGTGTGTGTGTGTGTGTGTTTGACATTACAGTCAGGTAATGAAGGTGTTTGTTAGAGGGCCAGGGTATCTGGAGGGGGTCTGGAGAAGCTGTGGCCTTCAATCAATTAAGAGGAAAAAAGGAAGAGAGAGTGAATTTGAAGGGATTATTGACATGGCGAGAAAGACGGATATGAAAGATTGAAAGGAAAGAAAGGATGGAAGCGAGGCGAGATTTTGAAGGTTTCTATATTTGATGGTTAATTAGGAAGTGGGGTGAAGCCTAATTATAGAACTACCAAGCACTGTCGTGCAGAAAACACACTACAGGGTGCATGTTTATAGTAAGCAACGTGTGTGTATGTGTGTGTGTGTTTGTGTGTGTGGAGGGAAGGAACCAATGATTTCCTGCTAAGGTTTTTAACATGTACCCTTAATTTCAGCTGGGAACTTAAGTGAGCTTTTGTTATATGAAACTCACTTTTACAGCCCAGTTACAATGATGAAAAGTAGATAAAGACAATGAATGAATGGCTATTTTAATGTCATTAACCTGTTTTCATTTTGATTAATAATTTTAGTCTCTAAAGATATTCAGTTTATGATATTAAAAAAAGAAAAAAACAGCTTTTTTGAAGCTGGAAGCAAAGAGCCATCAATAAAAACAATCAATGATCAAAAATAACAGAATGAACGGGTTAAGTGAGTAAATGTGTAAAATACACATGGAGAGATTGAAAGGGCAGATGGATTGTGAAAGAAGTGAGAGAGAGAGACAGACAGACAGAGGGTAGTGTAATAAAGATATGTGTGTCATGGTGAAAGGCAGCACTAGAAAGCAACTGCCAGGTATGTAAAACTCAGCAGGCAAATCATGCAAATATATCTGACCACAATGGTGTGTGTGTGTGTGTTGTGTTCAGTCTCCTGCCTGTGCTGCTTGAACGCTATATGGAAGATGTTATTGTATTACTTGTCACACGAGCCTTTAGACCACATTCCTCTGGGTAAATGTGTCAATATATGGGGCAGCAGTGGCCTAAAAGGCTAGAGAAGCAAGCTTGTGACCGGAAGGTTGTCAATCCATTGTGCCGGCAGGATAAATCTGGGTAGGGAAAGTGAAAAGCTGCGCTTGTCCCTCCCTCATTTCCACCACTAAGGTGCCCTTGAGCAAGGCCCTTAACAGCAGCTGCTCCAGTGGAGCTGCTCAGTGTCCAGTAGACTAAAGTGTGGTAATACTGGACAGCTTGTGTGGATGTGATCAGGGCGTCCCTGGAAAAAGAGAGCATGGCTTCAATCACCCGTGAATAAATAAAGGTGAAAAAAAGTGTGTTTGTGTCTGATCGCAATGCAGTTTCCCATCCACTGCAAAGTTCCTATAAACACAACCTGTGTCTGATATAGAATGGGGGGGGGGGGAACTGCTGTGGGAATAAGGTGTAAGAAACAACAGAGTTGAACTCTTGTCATGCGTTGACACAGAACTGTCCACTGCTTAGTAAGAGTAAAGCATCACCGCAGCTATTGAACTATTACAATGATACTATCACACTAACAAAACAATATGTGATGACTTCTATCTCTCCTAACTATAGATGTGTCTGTTATCAATCTAAAATGAACTAGAACATGATTGTTGTATGGAGAAGTGAGTCCTAAATACTTTGTATAGTGCATAAAGTGCTGGGTGCTCTCAGCAGTGGCCGGGAATTTACCCATGATCAAATGTGGTGTGAGTGGTTCAAACTGAGGTTGAAGAGATATTTATCATCTCACAGTTAACACAGGGTCTGTGCATCAAAGTGATATATTTACGTCTCCTCTGGTTGTTTCTACTAGACATGACCATGATGGATGTTCTACTTTCCCTTGCTACTGTTGTACTTACTGTACATTGCTGTTATTTTACGTCGGATGAGTGTGTGTGGGCATCACATACTAAGTTCTACTGAACAAATAAGTATTGCTTCCTGCTAAATAGCTGTGCTCTCCATAATGTATTCATCCAACATTATAAAGATCCCTTTTTTATATTTTATAATGATGCCCTAGCAAAGGTGATGGTGCGTGAAACGGCAGTAAAAATCTAATGTGAGGTTAGTCGTACTGTTCCACTTACAAGCTGTGATCACAATCTTTAAATTTATGAGCACGCATAATGTGGATTAAATGTTTTGTGTGTTGACCAGCTGCTGCAAAGAGTACCTGGATTTTTTAAGAATAGCCCCATTCACCCAAGCCAGGCATTTTGATTTGCAAATGATTTGCTGTATATGCATTTAACAGTTGTCTCTGCTCATAAGTATAGAAGTTGGTCATGTTTTCTTTGCACCATTTTGGCTGTATGTAGTTTGAATTGTATGGGCGTTCTATTGTCTCCAAAAATCAAACCTAGTGAGACAAAGATAAACAAACATAAGCCATTATGGCTGCAGGTATGCAAGCTCAGGCTTCACTTCAGGCTTTTCAGCGTGGAAAGCTGAACAGAACATCTGACATCAGGTCACAGCCTTAAGATGGTTGCAGCATGAAATTGTTTAATTTGTTCCAGTGAGTAAACACAGGTCACAAGTTCATTGATTTATATCTGGAATTTATATGAAAGCAAAGCAACAATTTACAGTAACTTCTCAGCTGGTTGGTGCCACAGAGTGAAGCGTCTTGTTGTATCAAAATAGTCCCATAACCACCGAAAGTTAGGGATGCCCACTTTAAAAAGACAAAATTTACTGTTGCTTATTACGGTCTCTCTCCTGACCCTTTTTTCCTTTTTTCTTTTTCAACTGTAACCCTTTTTCCTCTCACCCCTCTCCTATCCATCTTCCTCCCATCGTTCTCTTTCTCATACCCTCTCTCTTTTCCTCTCCCCATTTCCTCTGTTGTTCTCCCAATCTACCTCTCCTGCTAACTCCTTCTCCGTTAGCCGACCTTGGAGCCTAAACTTAAGGTATGTTCAGCGTAAAATGTGCTAAAAAATGTGCATTTCCTTGGAGTGGTAGAAATGTTAAAACCAAGGAGACCTCTTTAAGGAATATTTCCAACGTTTAGGTGAATGCACTTATTTGCATATGTTCTCATGTAGAGATAGATGAGAAGCATATTTAGCTTAATGTGAGCATAATGACTTTAGGCAGAATTTGTTACGTTCAGACAGAGCCTTACCATCTATTGCTACCTTTATGCTAAGCTAACCTAACCTGTGCTTGGCTCTAGCTTCCTATTTGAAGCATTAGTTTGAAACACTAAATAAAAATAATTTGTATTGTTTATTGATGGATGCAGTGATGGATTGCTTTTTTTGGTATCTTTTCTGTACCTTAAGGCAAGCATGATTACTGTGAGTATACATAGGTAAAATAGTCCTTTTATGGAGTCCTATAAAGTAATAATGTAACATTATGTAATTTCTTGTCTTTGTCTCTCATTTCATTGAGGTCATTTAGAAATTGATTTGCATAAGTTATTTTATGCTAGATTGTGTTTGTTATGCAGAATTTTAATTAGTTGAATTATTCAAACATTCAACTGTCTGTATTTGCACATTTATGTGTTAAACATGAACCTATGAGTGCTTGTATATCAGCTTTGTGAAAATCATATGGTGGTCATTTTATTTGTTCCATCCCACTTTAAAAGTAGCATTTGTATGTGGTCAGTGCTTAGTTGTCTGTGTGTTGCCCTTTTGTAAACTTACTGTATTTCCTCTGGTAGTATGTCGATGGGAAAGTTTTCGGTGGGTTTCCAGGCAGATCTTTCTCTCTTGTCCCATCTGATGGCGATGATGACGCTGCTACTGATGCTCATGTTGACATGTGTACATGAGTCATCTGTCACTGTAATAACAAACAATCTGAATCATCATCGTTGTTTCCCAGGATGTCTGGATGGTATGTTTGTCTGTTGGAGCAGAGTATGGCCGCTTACCACTGTACTTACACGGGCAGCAGCTGTGTGTGCGCGTGTGTGGTTATAGGATTGTGCGTATGACCCCATAATGATGATCCTAATGACATGTTGATGCAGGCTCCCATGCCATCATTATGCTGCACATGAATGAGATCTTCATGCTGGCCAAACTGTGTGGTTTCCAGCTTCAAAACAGCTGTTGCACCACATGTGCACACAATATCCCTGTCAGTCTTTCTGTCTGTGTACAATCCCATAATGGCAGGGCACCATAAAACAGCAGGTATAGCCACCGCTGTCAGAACCAGCTTATTTCATATCACACTGTCTTTATATTGCTGTGAGACTTCTGTAAGGAAACGTAAAGAGAGTAGCTTCTTCAATACCTTCTTTTACAGCAGAAGTTCAGTTGTTTTTTTTTGTTTTAAATATAGCTTGGGAACGAAGTGGACCGTGCCTTTTTAGGGCCCCACAAGGAACCTCCTGCACATAACAACAAGACTACATTTCATTTTAAATGTAATGGTAAAATGTCACGGTGACCAAGCAGAAACAAGCCCACGACTCATTTAAGAATCCAATTCAGAAACAGATAGTTCTTTTGATGCAGTTCATTCACGCTCCACGTAGCTCTATCCTGGACTGTAGTGTAGATTTAAGCTGCCTCACTGAGTTACAGGCTAATGGGACTGCAAAGCAGCTGCCTTTTACAAAGTCATGAAACAGCCTTACTTAATCCACAATTTCTCTTTGTTGAATACAAAATACTTCCAGACAGATGGTTCGGTGTCTTGCTTATCCATTCAGCAGTAAGTCTTGCTAGTATTCTCCATGTAGCTTTAGCGGGGAGAACACTAATATCCTACTTTAGTGGGCATACAACATGGCATGCAGTGGGTCAGCTGGACAGTGCTTTTTAGGAACTCCCCCATGCTTTAAAAACACTGAACTTTGAATTCCAACAGATCACTACAGATCGAATTGCACTCAAGTGAAATCTGGTAACACAACTCTAGGAACACAGTAACATTGCTAAAAAGTAGACAGACTGGAGTCTTTATCAGACAGGCTTTGGCCAAACTTATTTGGAAGTACAGATGGAAATGAAGGCAAATTAATTTTACTGAAACTCTCTGTTATAAACATCCCTCACAAGTTACAGATTGACTTCCTGGTTTGATTTTGATCTACCTTACTTTGCGGGTAGTTTTCCTACACATGGCTGTCCCGTGCAATAAGGGATCATAGCGACATTTCAGATGTGCTCACTTTTAATTATAGCTCTAAATAAATTGGTTTTAAAAATCTGGCTAAACTGAATGGAAACTGACATGTTTTCGAATAAGACCAAAGTTATAAAATACCAGGTATAATCCTTTAAGTACACAAGCTACTGATTTTAAAATCGGAGCTCACCTTCACTCTACTTTCTGTGAGTTCTGTGTGTGTGTGTGTGAGATGGATATTATTATTTTGTGTTCATCCCTTAAACGTCTCTATTTCTGTTATTGTCTAGGAGCCCAACAGCGGGAACCCCGCCCTGGTAACCCTGAAAGTTGACCCAGATGGATTCTATCTCTACTGGACTGGAGGGTCCAACCTGGTGAGACACAGACACATAGACACACACACACCCTCACACAGTAGTTGGCCTCAAAGTAGGCCGAATGTATTGTTGCTCATCTCACAAAAGCAGACAATCAAATACAAATGGGCCACTCTAAAGCAGACCACAATGGCTTTTTAATGCACCGACATGAGTGCCAATACGGATATTACAGTTGTTATTTCTTTACTTTAACTCCACTTCATAGCTACTCTCTGTCTTCTTCCAGCTATTTCAGCTATCTTTCTAAATATTTGTTTCACCCTCCTCTCTCTTTGTGTCTCTTATTGTGGTTTTTCCAGTCCATTAGTTTAGCCAAAATGGATCCCATCAATTTGTCCCGGTCTTGTTTGGCATCCTCTTTCCCGTGTTCCCTGATGTCTTTGTGGTCTTCGTCCTCTTAGTCCTCCATCTCTTTCACTCCATCCATCTGTACTTCCCAACAGCAGCCCTCCCCTCCATATCTTTGGTGGCTGTGCTTAAGCCATTAGTTTAGTAATATTGGATTTTAGGCATTTAGCTGACATAATTAGACAGACGTAATAGACAGTGAGTCAGCAGGATGTAGGGTTGTGATTTTTTGATGCGGTTGACTAGTGCAGAGGTGTTAACGGCCTTTTATTTTAAATTTCATTTTAATATCAAATTATGATTATATAAATGTTGAGAAATTTATAAAACATTTTCATAAACAAATTCCACATATGCAGCAACCTCTCTGTCTCCTCTTTATCTTTTTATCTATCCCTGTTATCTTGCTGTCATTCTTCCAGTCATCTACTGTCCATCTACTGTTTGTGTCACGGTCAGAACATTTTGTGATGCTGCTTGGATCAAATGACATTTCGGAGAAGCTCAATTAACCCCCCCCCCCTAAATCTAATTCTATAATTCTCTCTCTCTCTCTCTCTCTCTCTCTCTCTCTCTCTCTCACACACAGACACACACCGCCCCTCTTTCTATTTATCTTTAAGGCATGTATGGAATGACCCGTTGATAGCCAATATTATCTCCTGTGTTGTGTGTCTGCACGTGTGAATGTGTACATATCTGGGCCAGAGCACACGTCACCCTGTCTGGATGCACGTGTGTCAGCATGTGTTCATGCACTCATAACAGACAGATGCTTTTAATACTCATTTTTATCCCGATGACTTGCTTGCACCTGCACATGCGCGTATGTATGCGGTATAGAAATAATAGGCCATGTGTCGCCTGAGGTGCAGCTCTGACACTGTTTAGCAAAGATTCAGATTGTCAGTCATTAAAATCTTTTCATTGCGGCGATGAAGCCACCCTATACAATGACAACCGTTTTATAAAGACACGACTTAAAATAAGGGGTTGTTTGTATGTCACTTAAGTCATCACTCACACTGTACTTTAGCGTGATATTCAAACCTGCTGGGTTCCGTTGTAGCTTTAAGCAAAAGATTAAAGATCGCTTTGGTCGTTTTCATATCGGCAGTGTCACTATTTTAATACAGTCTAATTATATTTGATTTAGCTCAAACACAAGCCATATAGCTGTATCCTGAACTCCACTGTAGAATTAACATTGTTCTGTTTCATTCATGGTACCTCTACTGGCTCACTGAGTGACAAGCTAACGTAACTGTAAAGCAGCTGTATTCTGCAAAGTCAGCAAACAGTGTAACTCTATCCACTTATTTATTTTATTTATTTATTTCAGGTTTATTTATCAGGGACAATGCACATTAATAATACATAAATAAATGTATAATGTGCCAGAATTAGCCAAAAGGCTATTTTACATCTGCTGTCCCTGGACAGATCTTAATATGTCACACCTAAACAAAATAAAAGGATTAAAATAATACATACAGGTTAATACAAGAATAATTACCATAAATGTATATAAAAAGTACTAAACCAACATATAAACAAGAACAATTGGTCAATATCAACACACCACCAACACACACATGCACACACAAGCCAAACTGTCCATATAACAAACATTGTGTAATAGCAATGGCATTCATTTTTGGACATGCACAAAAAAACCCCACTATAAAATACTATTCTACTGTTACTTGTCATAAAGTCTCCTGTCACGAATATCCGCTCATTAGTTTTCTCTATTTTGCGTTAGCCAAAAGAACAACAGTAGCTTATTTTACTGGTAGCGTAATAGCTAATTGCTGACATTTGGCAATGTGGCGACATTGCTGAAAAGAAGTCAGATCTGAACAAGAAATGCAAACGGTGATAGAAGTTTTAGCCAAACTTATTTGGAGGAGGAAACAAATGTGAAAGATAAAACTTTTAAACAAAATTTCCATCCATCACAGCAGACTTCCTGTTTCAACTTTGACCTAACACACATACTGTATGGGTGCAGCGCACAATGTGTAATGATGGATCAAGGAGATGGAAAGAGAGACAGAAACTGCAGAGATTAGAATGCCGATCAGCCTTTTCTAAAGCCCTTTGAGTACAGATATCTAGCGTGCAATATCTCTAATCTCTATCTGTAATATGTTTGCTTACTTGGATCCAGCCATGCAAATTATTTATTTTCATACTGCCATGTCCGATATTATCATAAAACAGTGCTCCTAAGTAAAGGTAACTCCCCGCTCCCTCTATGGAAATGCAGGGCTTATAGTGCCACCTCATTTGCCTTATGTGCCGCAGTTTTTGGCTTTTTTTCTTACTTTCTTACTGTTTCATCATTGTTGTTGCTGGCATGACTGAGCTGGGCTGTGGCCACTGTTCTTACTTCAATAGCTGGAATGCAGCTCACTGCTGGCCCTGGTATTTAGACATGTAGAAATGCCGTCGGAGACTGGCAGTGACTAATATTGATGGTTCATTTTTGTTATTTAAATGTCCAAAAAGTGGTATATTGCTGCTTTTAAACGTCTGTAAATAGATTTTTTCAGTCATCGCTGTGGTGGTGTTGGACAGTACTTCCCGGACATCAGTGGCCAGTTAAACTGTGTGGCCATCGCTGTGACGTCTGTTTCTTCAACCTTTCAGCGTATTACAGGTTTAAGTGTGGCTCATAAGATCTCAACAAACCTCCTTTTGGTCTATTGAAGGTTCTCTGCACTGTTCAAAGGTGAAAATAATGTTTAGATCTGGACTGTTTACAGAAGTCCTATTTCAAAGTGAATAGGTAGTGACCTGAGTGATCCCAGAGTGAAGATTTAATTCAATGTTGCCGCTCCCCAGGAGATCTTAAACCAGAGCTGAAAAGAAAGAGGACACTGCAACACAGATATCCAGCTATAATTAATGAGATCAGTTAATACGCTTTTACACAGATGACAAGGGTATTCTGGATGGAACCCATTTCTCTGAATAGAGGTACCCAAAATATTTGATCTCCAGTGCAGTTTTTATTTTTGCTGCTCTGCTTTTATTACTTGAGATGTCAAACGGTACAGAATGTTCAACTAAAGGTGTCCCAAGCTTTTTGTTTAAGGATTCTTTCCCTTTGGAGGCGATCAACATGTATTGTATCTGCTTTTTGAAATTCAGGGTACCCATGGTCAGTGAGCGGAACTGGATCACGCTCACTAAAGTCATTTTTAGAATCGCAGCAAGGACGGCCGAAAGTCTGCAACCCAAAAATGTCACAAGAACCTTTTTAACAATGCTCA
Organism: Lepomis macrochirus; assembly: GCA_024633595.2. Taxonomy (NCBI): domain Eukaryota; kingdom Metazoa; phylum Chordata; class Actinopteri; order Centrarchiformes; family Centrarchidae; genus Lepomis; species Lepomis macrochirus. Next base: position 9,502,688 of record JALXJV020000002.1, on the reverse strand, counting down.
ACTTGAGATGAGGGGTTACAAAGTACCACTTTCTTTGTCAAGGTGAGAAGGACGCTGCACTGAAGCACTGACATTGCATTTTATTTAGGACAGGCACACATATGCATAAAAGCTCAACCCCTCTGGATTTGAGTTTCAGGACTCAATGTATGGAGGGCTTTTGAAGCACATGCTGTCTTTTCAGCCATGAAATCTAACTACAGTTATTTTTTGTCTTCTTTGTAATATAATTTTAATGAATTAAAATGAAAGCATATATTTGAGACCGTTTTTTAAAGATCAGCATCCTCACAAGTCACTGACAGGCTTGGGGCTGAGAGCTACAGGGTAAGGAAATCAAAACTAAACGTTTTTTCATTGGAGTTTTTAGCATTAAGAAAATTAATATCACCGGATGTATCCATTAAATGACCAAGACGCATGAGCACTAATCAAAATGCTTACTGCCTATAAAAAAACATCTGGAAAAAAGACGCCTCTCACTGCAAAAACTGTGGCCTGTCTGATCAGGGCATTACACTCATGCAATTCTCTCCCGGGTTTAATCTGTCCCCAGCAAAAAAGGCATTTTGGTCAAAAATCATTATTACCACTTACTTTATATGAATCTAACAACAGTTATCGAGGAAACCACATTGTTTTAATTAGGGATGTCCCGATCAGGTTTTTTGCCCTCGAGTCCGAGTCATTTGATTTTGAGTATCTACCGATACAGAGTCTTGATCTGATACTTCTATAAAACTTAAAAGAATAGAGAAGAGCGAAAAAACAGATCCAGGATGTTCCTTATTTTTTATTGCGTTATTACGTTCTGTGACATCATGCGCATACCCCCTATAGCATCTTTGCAACAAAGTGATGTCATGCCGCACGCGTTGCTGTTTCTGTGTGTGGTCTAACTCTGTGCCATCGCATTACTATAGATGTGTTCACAAATAATGAGAATATAATATACATTTATATCCGAGTCCTGATCAGGAGGTAACGTCCGATTCCGATCGAGTCTGAAACAACGTGATCGGGCCCGATTTCCGATCTTGTGATCGGATCTGGACATCCCTAGTTTTAATCAGGTAATGTGGAGTAATAGAATCAAGTCATTTCAACAATTGCAATTCAATATAATTTCACAAAAAACAATGATACACAAAATAAAATTCGGTCCTGGGAGATCTGGATTGTGCATTTCCTGCTGTATAACTTCATTTAGTGTTTTTGATTGATTGATGACAACTTATTTAGTGATTTTTGGAAACTTTCTCATTCATTTCTGCTTTGTCACACAGTAAATAATCTAGACAAATTTAAGCACAGATTTGTTTGGGATATAAAAACAAGTACTCTGTCATGTTGTCTCTCCCTTTGGCTGGAATTATGGTCCTGAAGGGACACATGAATGTCTCGAGGACCTGACCTGCACACTTCCCAAAACAGTGCACCAGGCAAACTGAAGCGGGTTTGTAGTGGGAAAGAGAGGCTAGCCGTAAAGTATAAGAGAAAGCCCGTGCATGTTCCCCTAAATGTAGCCCAAAGAAAAGCATGTTCTGACCTTTGGCTCCGTAAGTCATCCATCATCAGTCTCATTTTATTCCTCTCTGACTTTATTTAGATCACCTGCCTACTACTTCTCACCTTGTCGCAGTGTTTCCTCTTTCAGTCTGGTATATCTCAATCCCTTTCTTCCTCCTTTTGTAAATCCATCTGAATGTGTGTCCTTTTCAAGGTTTTTCCAGATTCCTCCTCATTCCATCTATCCCCTCTCTCTCTGTTCACTCTTCTCCATCTGTTTCATGTCTTCTTAGCCCTCACTTTGTTTAACATTTTACCTTTAAATAACTCTATACCTTTCTCTCTCTCTCTCTTCACCCAACGTTTTATTTGTTTCTGTCTCTGTTGGTCGGCTGCGCCTGACGTCCTCCGTCCTTCTATAACAATCTCTTGACATCTCTCTCACTTCCTCTCCTCCCTTCCTTCATCTTTCCTCCCCCATTTCTCTTTTATCCCTCTTGATCTTTGTGCAATGTTCAGACGTGTGAGTGTGTGTATAATTTCCCATAATGCTTCAGTCAGTGGCGATAACAACCAACTGTCGCTAACATACACACACATACACACAGTGGCTTGGCAGTGAAACAAGGGTGACACACCCCACTGTGCACCAGTCTGCACCGTTTTTCTTTCCCTTTCACTCACTCAGTCGTCCCTAAAAATATTTAAATCTTTTTGCACTTTGAGATAAAGTTGTTCTTAACATGATCAGTAACCCCGTGGCGCTTTACATTAAAGCTAGAGCTGAACGATTAATCGTTTTCAAATCGAAATTGCGATTTAAAAAAATGCGATTTGTGAAGACGGCGATTAAAATGTAGTGCATCTGACCCGTTTAAAATAGTCATGCAGTTACCAACTCATTCTGTTGTTCATCCTTGTGTGACAGACCTGTTCGCCTATCACAAGCGCCATGCGCCTCCTGTTACAGTCCTATTCACCAATCAGAGTGGGCACAGGGCGTGGACAACAACAAACGTAACTTGAGGAAACGTGTGGGATAATGGTGCCAGCTGAACAGAAAGGGGCAGCTTCTGTGCTGCGGTTTTGTTGGGCGTGAACTCACACTGAAGTGGTTCAGTAGCGGAGCGTGTTGTTAATTTGTCATTTTGTGTGCTTCAACTACGGATAACAGCTCTCTGCGAGCCCGTTCCGCTCCACTCTGCAGGCTAATGTTACATATCCCCATTAAGCATTTCAGAATAACAGCGTTTTGCCTGTCTGATTTTGCTGAGTTATTCAGATTTTGCTTATTTGTTCAGTTGTCTGTGATTTTTGTGCTTCTACAATGGTTAAGTAGGCTACATAGTTAAATTGTTTAATTTTTTGTCTTTTTACTGTATTATTGTCTGTTTACTGTATTGTTGATGTACGATCAGGAGTCTGCAAAGACTGTTTTATTTTGAAAAAAGGCCGTATCCTCTGTGCTGTTCTGTGTCTGACTTCCTGCCTGGATCATCTGCTCTGTGCTGCTTGACACGGCTTACGTCAAAAATAGCGTGGCAGTGAATATTGAACTAAAGCAAAACTTCAATAAAAAATAAAAAAACGCAAATTGAATGGTATTCGCAATATCTGGCAAAAAAATTGCACTTAGACCTTTTCCCCAGAGAAAACAAGGTAAAAGCGGGCTACAAGTTTGATAATGAAGAGGTTATATTTATAAAGCAATATCATGTAATTACGTAAGATTGAAAAGAGGGTAATAATGGGGAAACAAATTTAAAGATAACAACCAGGCAAAACTATTTAGTAAGATTTTAGCAATATTTGGTAACAATAAAATAGTTATATCGGTTCATGGTGCACTGGATTGGAGTAATAACCTGATTGAGCAAATATGGGTTAATGTTTTCACAATAGTGTAGGCTGCTATCAGTGTAAAACTGTCACAATTAAATGATAATTCATGGAAGTCAGAATTGTTGATTACAATATTATAATGCTGAAATTCATCGTAATAACCTTGAACCAAAATGCTAACCTAGATATACCCATTGTTATTACTGAATAACTCAACTATTACCCCACTATTACTATGTTATTACCCAACTGTTATTCTTGGATGTACTGCAGGTATAAATCGAGCATGGCACGCAGGAGTTGAAGTTTATAAAAATATTTAAAAGTAATGACAGCTGGACTCGTTAACATAAAGTATGGGCCTCGCCAAATGTTAGTGTGACATGGTTGACACTGTGTGATTTAGCACATTGGAAAGAAGTACTGTTACACTGCTAATTTATGCAGTCCAAAGGCAGGTTTGTTCTAAGGGGTTGTTTTTATTAAACAGTGCATATTTCTCCGGTTTCCAAATTTTGAAACAGTTCATGTGCAACAGGAATTTGGAATTAGACTTGCTTTAAGTGACAGAAGCCCATTTGATAAAGGAGTTGCAGCAGAATTCCCTGCATAAACACGTTTGATTGCCTTCAGTCTCTTATTGTGTTCATCTTTAAATTCTTTAAATTCATTTCCATAGAATGACCTCTAAGGGCCCACTCTATCCAGTTTGGAAACCAATTCCCCAATACATCATCAGTGTGACTTACTGTGTCGAGTCTGACCAAAAGACTAAAAGCTTAATGCAAAGTGCATGCCAGTGGCTGAGGGTCACACAAGATCAACATGCACTCCCCAAACTCACACATCTGTTACAACATATGCCTGCACCCTCCTGCTAATCCTGCTGTGTGTCCTTTATCTGTCCTCTGGCCAAACTCTCCTTCATCTCCTCTTTACATTTGCAACCTAAATTCAGTGTTTTAGGCATTTGGAAGCTGAACAGATTGTTGGAGGTAAAACGTCAGTTTCAGACAGATGAAGGGAGAGGGCTTAAAGAATTCTCAAGAGGTTGAGATGCAGTCAGCTCACCTACCTGGCATTAAAGACTTACTAATGTTAGTGGCGGTGAAAACGAATGGGTTTGATAATGAAGAACTGATACAGCTTTCTGAAAACGAGATTTTCGACATGGCAGAAGTGGGTGGGTCTAAACTACTTATTTAAAAAAGTATGTGATGGCATGATTACATTGTTCTTGTCAATCAAATTACCATTGAATGAAAAGTAAATGGATTTAAGAATGCGGCGGGACGATTCATGTGGTTTTAAAGAACAACACTGAGCAAAGCCAATCAGGACTCACCAGGCAAAATATTTTTCATCTTGCACCTTGTTTCCCTGTTGAAGAACATTTCACACAGCTGTTGCCAGCGCAGACGATTTGTCAGCTAAATTGTAGTTTTCAATAAACACACAGGCCAGTTTGAGTTAGTGCTGCTGAGCTGATCCTGGCGGAGCCTCACCTGCCATGGTGGGATGAGTTGAGATGCACCTGGCACTATGGCTAATCCTCCCTGTCCCTCTGTTTTACTTTGGCTATCCTTTCATGCTGTTGGATCTTGTCCTGTTTCTACAGTGCTAATCCATCTTCAATTTGTCCCCCCCCCCCACCCCACTTCCCCGTGTCTGTCGGTCTCGGGGCAGCTGGTAGCCGTCAGCGATGGGGCAAAAGTTGTTCCTCTAATATAAACTGAAGGATGACATTTCCTCCTCCTCTGCTCTCCATCTTTTCTTGCTTACCTCAATATGTCCATTTTCTCACCATCCCTCTCTCCACCCCCCTTCTTCTTCTTCCTCCTCCTCTTCATCTCATCAATGCATTGTCACACGTTGTTGCTTCCTACCAGAGTTATTGCTCCTTAATTTCTTGGAACAACACTTCTAATCTCCCTCATGCTCTCGGCAGCGTGGGAAAATGGGCAGGAAGTTACTCAGACGGGGAGATTGAGGTTCTGGGGAATTTCGTTGCCCCCTCTTCCCCCTGCCCACCCACTCCTCCTTCACATTTTGCCTAGACTCCATGTTCCGCTCTCTCTTTCTGTTCCTCCTGTATTTCCCTCCCACCTTCTTTAAGGTATACAGGTTATGTCAATAGCACCTGGTGTTTAAGACATTTGCCCCCGGGGATGTAATTTAGCTGACACAGAACTCTAAATTAGTCTGCAATGGGGTGGAATTGATTTCACATAACATGACCAGATTAAGGGTCGGGACACACACAGTAAACTACAATCAAACAAGTGTGACAGGTTTTACCTGTGATGGGATTGAACAACAGAGGGAGCTGCTCCAGTGTCAGCACATATTAGTGTGTGTGGTTTGGGTTTTAGAAAGGGCTTCTGCAAGGGTTATTTATATTTCACCATTAATTAACTTTTTTTGAATAACTGGTTGTTGTGTGTCTGACTCCCGCTGTTTCTAAAATGTATGCTAAGTGAATTAATCATCTCATCTAACTCTACTCAAAAAAGTGAATAAGCACATTTCCCAAAAGGCAAACTATTCCTTTTAATGGATAAAATGTCAGCTGACGTCTTCTAATTGTGTGTTCTGTTCCAACCACCCCAAGCATATCCAATTTTCGATGACATGAAACAGGGAAAACCAGCAAATCTTCACGTTTTGACAGCTAAAAACACCAAATGTTTAACATTTTTCCTTGATAACTGCATTAAGAATGGCTTCACTGCCCTCCATTGATGCACTAGAAAACAACCCAACTGCACTGGTAATACTGTGTGTTTTGTACGTGTGTGTTTCTATGTGTGTGCACATGCCAGGCTGGGAAGTTTCTCAAAGATCTCAAATGTGACTATGTTTTTAATGTAGTAGCTGCCTCTTGAAACTTTTCTTGTGGTACTCTCAACCTTGTGCACATAAATGAGCCGGCTGAATTGTTAGTAGAACAACTGTTGGCAGGTATAAGTAGAGATCTAATAGAGATTATCTCCCTGGCTCAAGTCAAACATCCACAAGGAATTAACTTGGAATAGTGGTAGCTTACATAACCCCCCCACCACCACCACCACCACACACACCCACACACACAGGCCGTTCTGTCTCACACACACATACACACGGGTGGTTGGCATGGGACGCTGAATATGTCAGTAAATAATGTGACCGCTTCTTCCCTCTTTCCCCACTCTTCTGGTTTCTTTACTTTGCTCGGTTGCATGTTTTATTTTCTGTTGACATTATCTGTTACTGCACATGGCAGAGCAGCCCCCCCCCCCCACACACACACACACGCACGCATATATAGACATTTGGTTCCTTGTATGAAGAAGTGAGAAACTGCCCGAATCGAATCCATTGTCTAAGTAGGTGCTTCCTCCCAAATGTGTGTTTCTGTAAGAGTGTTTGTACACAATATTACCTTGCTAATCTCTCTGCTATAACAGGCAAATGTATAAACTGTCTGGACTTGGACTTTGTTGTAGCCGTGTCAGCATTTCCAGATCTCTGCCATCTCTGTCTAAAAGTACAAGGCAGAAGTTGTGCTAAACTAAAAATATCCTTTAAAATACTAATTCTTTTTAGAGTACCCTTATTCACTTTCTTCTTGAGAGTTGGATGACAAGCTTGATACCACTCTCATGTGCGTGTGCCAAATATGAAGCTGGAGCCAGCAGAAAATTAGATTAGCCTAGCTTAAAGAAAGGAAACAGCTATTATGGCTCTGTCCTAAGGTAAAACACAGCACCTCTTAGTCTTTAGACAGAAAGCGAAAAAAAATATTTATATATATCGTGTGTGTTTGGCCATGATCTACCAGTATTTATTTGTGCTTTGACACATTTGGTATCACTATGTTGTTGTGTGTGTCATACACAGGGATGGACTGACTGTCTTTTATTTCTTAATCTCTTTCCATCTCTTCATCACTTCTCTATGTAGATTCTAATATTTCACTGATTACAAATCCCTCTGGCCAGTCTGTCAGCTAAGTGGCGGACATGTTTACTCTCTCATTTTTGCTCTCCCCAGACCACAGAAATATAAAACAACTAAATGAGGAGGAAAGACAAAGAGCAAGAGAGAGAAACAGATAAATATATCCCTTCAAACTGGAATCTTCCCAGATGCATTCAGTACAGCTGTTGTAAAACCCTTACTAAAGAAACCTAACCTGGAAGGCAAGGGCAGAACAAAACAATCTCACTAAAAATTCTGCTGCATATCTACCACGCCACCGTGTTCTCCCCCTCCTGTGTCTACCTCCCTGTTCTGCGATTGACCATGATACACTATATTGCCAAAAGTTTTAGGACACCGCTCCTGTATCATAGAGCTCGGTGAATTCAAGCATGGTACCATGATAGGTTGCCACCTGTGGAATAAGTCCCTTCGCAAAATTTCCTCACTACTAAATATTCCACAGTCAACTGTTAGTGGAATTATAGTGGAAGTGATTGTGAACCACAGAAACTCACCCATGAAGTGGTAGGCCACATAAAATCACAGAGCGTGGTGTGAGCATGCCAACCTTCTACAGAGACAATATCTACAGACCTCTAAACGTTGTGTGGCCTTTGTATTAACTCAAGATCAGTGCATAGAGAGCTTTGTGGGATGGGTTTCAACGGCCGAGCTGTTGCAATCAAGCCTTACATCACCAAGTGCAATGCAAAGCGTCGGATACAGTAGTGTAAAGTATGCCACCATTGGACACTAGAGCAGTGGAGACGTGTTCTCTGAAGTGACGAATCACGCTTATCTGTCTGGCAATCCGATGGATGAGTCTGGGTTTGGTGGTTGCCAGGAGAACGGTACTTGCCTGACTGCATTCGGTGGAGGGGAGATTATGGTGTGGGGGTGTTTTTCAGGGGTTGGGCTTGGCCCCTTAAATCCAGTGACAGGAGCTGTTAATGCTTCAGCATACCAAGACAATTTGGCCAATTTCATGCTCCCAACTTTGTGGAAACAATTTGGGGATGCCTCCTTTCTGTTCCTACATGGCTGCACACCAGTGCACAAAGCAAGGTCCATAAAGACATGGATGAGCGAGTTGTTGTGGAGAACCGGACTGGTCTGCACAGAGTCCTGACCCCAACCCGATGGAACACCTTTGGAATGAATCAGAGCAGACACTGTGAGCCAGGCCTTCTCGTCCACCATCTGTGCCCGACCTCACAAATGCGTTTCTAGAAGAATCGTCAAAAACTGAACACACTCCTAAATCTTATGGACAGTCTTCCCAGAAGAGTTGAAGCTGTTATAGCTGTAAAGGGTGGGCTGACTCCATATTAAACCCTACGGATTAAGAATGGGATATCATTAACCTTCATGTTCATGTAAGGGCAGGTGACCCCAAACTTTTGGTAATATAGTGTATCTTAATCAGTTGTCTTGAAGGGATGACCTCACTTTTGTTGATGGCGGTTTAGACATTAATGGCATTAATTATTTTGAGGGAACAGCAAATTTACACTGTTATACAAGCAGTAAACTCACTACTTTACATTGTAGCAAAGTGTAATTTCTTATGAGTTGCCACATGAAAAGATATCAAATATTTACAAAAATGTGAGGGGTGTACTTACTTTTGTGAGATACTCTACAAAGCCCTGAATGGGCAAGGACCAACCTCCATTGCTAACTCCCTTGTTAACAATGTTCATCTGCTGCTGGTTTATTGGAGGTTCCTAGAAACAGCTGAAAGACGATCAGGGATGCAGCCTTTGTCAATTACACCCCAAAGCTATGGAACACAGTACCTATCAGGGAAGCCAGTTTCTGAATATTTTGAAAAGAAAACTAAAATCTTTTATCGTCTCTTTGGCTTTTAACCAGCTGTACCTGTTTTTATGAAGCACTTCGTACATGCCATTTCTTTGCTTTGTACCGTACTTTTGAGCTGCATTTCTTGTATGAAAAGTGCTATACAAATACAGTTTATTATTATTAAATGAGGGAGCCACAGTGGGCGGCACGGTGGTGCAGTGGTTAGCACTGTCACCTCACAGCAAGAAGGTCGTGGGTTCAAACCCCGGTTGCCCCGGCCTTTCTGTGTGGAGTTTGCATGTTCTCCCCGTGTCTGCGTGGGTTCTCTCCGGGTGCTCCGGCTTCCTCCCACCATCCTAGGTTAATTGGTGTCTCTAAATTGTCCTTAAAGTGACCAATCACGCGATGGACTGGCGACCTGTCCAGGGTGTACCCCGCCTTACGCCCTATGCCAGCTGGGATAGGCTCCAGGGACCCTGTACACAGGATAAGCGGTTGACGATGGATGGATGGAGGGAGCCATAGTGGAGAAGGGGTGCACTCAGAGGAAATATTATGAGGTGAAAGAGACAAAGTTATAGAGCTGTCCCATGCCTCACAGGGGTATTAAGTTTCCCTCCTTCTCTTTCTCTAAATACCTTGCGAACTCTTCCATTGCCACCGTAAAACATTTTGAAGGTCTCTTTGTTCTACTTCTCCAGTGTTTCTGTGTCCTTTAAAGTCTTCTTCTACCAAGGCTTCTTCTTCTCTCCTCAACTCTCCTCTGAACTGATTGGCCGGTTGGGTTGCAGCCAAGTGGTAGAGGGTGGAGACGTATGCCGTCCTGGCATTGTGTGTGTGTGTGTGTGTGTGTGTGTGTGTGTGTGTGTGCGCAGGAGGATCGGTTTCCTACATGCCGCCATCATGTGCCATTTGATAGGAGCCGTGATTGGTCATTTGAGATACATTTAGCTGTGGTGATCTTTCAAACACACACTCAGGGCCGTCACAGGAAAGGAGTGGCACTCCCTTGATTGTTTAGTTGCCCTTTCATAATTTTCTAATCTTAAAAATGTGAAAGGAGGAGAGTGGCAGGGCAGGTGGGAGGAGGACGGGAAGTTTAAGGTCAATCAAAGAAATGAAGGAAGGAAAGTCGTAAGTGGCTGAGGGTCTAATCAAAGCAACATTTACTGTACATGTGTTGAGTGCCTAAATATATACTAATCTAATAACTATTGTTGCATCAGAACCACTCATGTACGCAACTGCAGCACAGAACAAAAGACTATCCTAATGGCCCTTTCAGATACAAAGCAATGTGCGCTGCTGTGTTCAGAGCAAAATAGGCAGAGTTTCAGAATGTCTAGCGGGACTATAAGTTACATCTAGTCATTTGTTTGTTGTTCCAGCCTTCAGTGAGCAACAAATATTTCTGTCCCCTGCTAAGAAGTAAGTAAAGTGCACCACATTAGGGCTGAAATGATTCATCGATTAAATCGATTAATTCGATTACTAAAAGGTATCAACAAAAATTCTTTGCTTCATTTAATCCATACGATATACACACTGTTTCGCATGGACATTTATTATTGTTGCACATTGCGCTTATGCTGTGAATACAAGGTGATTATGATGACACTGTTTGCAATGTGGAGGAAGAGAGAGAAAATAGCGAGGGACGAAAAAGAAAGTGTCCAAAGTATGGGATTATTTCAAGCTAAAAGAAAACAACTCTGTAATGTTACCGTCCATCCACCGTAAAACGAAACCTATGTGGTCAGAAAGCTCTCTACGCACTCTATCTATGGAGCGGATCACCGACAAGGTAACAGTAACAACAATTTTAGCATTTAACTATACACGTGCGTTTGTTATTCTCCGCCTGGTTGGGCTGTGAGTTTGTGTTGGAACAGTCATGAGTTAACTTACACAGCTGATCCCGTTACCGTGGGATGCGCCGTCGCCGAGCAAAAGTACTTCTTAAACGATGCATTGATAAATAATTTGTAGAAGCTTCGAGTACTAAAATCATTGTTAGCTGCAGCCCTACACCACATTGCAAAGCACGAGTGTATTTATAATATCACATTTCCAATAATAACAGAGCTTCCTTTCAAAGAAGGGAGGAGGGTTGTTTTTACACTTCGGTTTTTGTACCGATTAGACAAACAAGTTGTGTTAATTAGTGAGCTCTAGAGGTGTTGGTCAGCAGATTGTGATACCGTGAGACAGAACCAGGCTGCCTGTATGCCTCACTATTTGTTATAGCTCAGACCAGTGCTTCTGTGCTTGATAGCAGGAAAAAAATAATCTAAAACATCAACAGTAATGTTGTTAGTATCGCTTTCTTGGAACCAAAAGGGGAGGATGAGCTCTGTCTAGACTCAACTGACCAGACTGCATTGCTGTAGAACATGCTGTCTTTCCTCAACTTGAAACTACCTGCACATGTAATCCACAGCTGAGTGCAACAACTTCACAGCATTCTCTAGAAGCGGTAAGAGTGCATTCTGGGATGTGTAGGCAATCTAACTGAGGCAGAAGCACATGAGTCAGGCTGAGAGAAAGTTCTTCAGTCCACCAGAAACGGTAAATTAAAGTACATTGTAGGTCTTTATCATGACATGATTACTGGAAAACTCTCACACAGACTCATTTGATACAATAATGAGCGTGCAGCTAAGTCTGAAGTGATAAATGGAGTGAACTGTGTTTGGGCTTAGCACTGAGATGAATGGAGCACTACAGCTGCCATGACTAGCTAAGTATTACACGCTGAAACACACAGATATACACACTCGCTAACTGAGCAGAAGGCCGGAATATGTTAGGAATGTGCTCTCGGAGACGATCAACCTTCACACGTACACAGGCACCACGTTGTGTGCTCAGATACACAACTATGTACAAAAACACACACACAAACACACGTTTTGCTTCACATTCACGCGCTTTTCTGATCACATGCTGACGTGTTTGTGCTCGTCCGGAGTGAAGATTTGCTGGTGAAGAGTTACTCACGCTTTGTGTCACATGCGTCCAATGTGTGCTGACTTACAAGCCTTTCCCACACACACATGCACACACGTACACCCTGTCTTGCTCAACAGGTCATATTGCTGCAACTGTGTGTGTTTTACATTACTAGCCAGTGAGAAAATGTTAACTGTCAAGGACACACAACACACACACACACAGGCGGCAGACAAAGTTGTAGTCTCATTACTGTGGTCTCCGAGGAGTTACCATGGCAATGGCGAAATGAAACCATGGCCTGTGGGAGAGGGTGTGTGTGCACGCACACACATATGTCTATATGTGTGTCCTACAGACCCAAAAGCGGTTTACTCCCCGAGGAAGTAAGTTATTCTCCACAGGCCAATCAGAGGACAAAGTTTTAGACAGAGTTTAATCCAATTGGTCCAATATTTCTGACCTTTTTATTGCACGCGGCCATTCCCAGGAGAGTTGACATCCAGCAGGGCGATTACATCACACACGGAGTGAAGTAGCAAAAGAAGGAATGGGGAAGTCATGAATTTCAATACTTAATCCAAGGATAGAGACTTATGAGTTTGTCTTTTGTTGTTATTTTTGGAAAGGAAATCTCGGTAGATCATGAATAAAACCAGTGCAAGGAGACAAACTTTCACAGATTCAGACAAAGACTAACAGGAAGAGAGGCATAAATATTTGATTTTTTAGTTCATTAACAAAACCTATTAGGGTGGATGGCAAAACCACACAAAGATGGGGAGAAAGATGGGGAATGAGCGTAGGGCTAAACAAATATTTACAGTGCCTCCTCCTCTGTTTATGACCACGCTTTGCTCCTCTCGTCCATCCCTCCCATTTTCATCTCTTGCTTCGTCCACAGACCACACTATCCTCGCTTGCTGTAATATAGTACAACTCTTTCTGTGTATGTTTTGCTTCTTTGCATGTGTGAGCATGTTTACACATGTGTTTTTGTGCCATAGAATCAGCCATGCAAATCTACTCTAAAGATAAGTCTTTGATATCCTTGTGTGTGTGTGTGTGTGTGTGTGTGTGTGTGTGAGTGAGTGCAGAGTTCTTCAAACGTTCTCTCTAAATATCAACTGTTTCCCTCTGTCTCTCTGTTTTCCACTGTCTCACACAAACACACAGAGTTCATATGTCAGTGGCTGTGTTTTATGTCTAGAGAAGCAAGGGAGTCTGATGAAAGAAAGATAAAAATGGATTTAATGGAAGGAGGAGAAAGCCTAGACAGAGTGTATGCTTTTAGCCTGAGGAATTAATTTTTACACAGACCTCTATTCAAGATTTTCTTCTTCTTCCCATCCAAAACACACTTTTGTTCTATCAGCATATCTGCTTGCTGTTTCTTACATAGATTGCAAATAGCAGACAATGTGTATAAATCTGGCGTGCCACGCCACCATGGATCATAAACATATTTGCCCCTATTTATCAGTTCAAGTAGATGAACTGAAGGAAACCCTACTCAATCTGTATTCCATATTCAGAACAAGACTGGGAGACCACAAAAATGCTAGTGGCTCTGTGAGGCATCAGCATGCTAACGTGCTCACAATGCCAATATGCTGGCAATAAGCAGGTATGAGGTTTACCACATTCACTATGTTAGTTTAGCGTTAGCATTCTAACATTTGCTAAACACAAAGTAAAGCTGAGGCTGATGGGAATGTCAATCATTTTGAATGTATTCGGTCAAATTGTCAGCTAATAATGAAGGAATGTTGAAAAGTAGACGTTCACCAAAGTGAAGACAGTTTGTCCGAAAGGAGGCATCAAAGTCTTCACCGCGTTTCATGGCAATAATCCAATAGTTATTGAGATATTTCGGACCAAAGTGGTGGACTGACCTACTGATGGTCTAACATGGCCACACCTAGAACACTGCTAATATGGCTCAAATAAATAAATAAAGAAATGTAAATGTAAATGAACCACAGCTGGCCCATAGCATTACAACTAACTGGTGAATGTGTACACACACTCTTCTACTCATCAAGTGATTGACTGGCATCTGTCTGTCTTTCAGGAGGTGGAGCTCCTGGACATGAGCACCATCAGGGACACCAGAATAGGAAAGTACGCCAAACAACCAAAGGTTGGTTAATTTGTGTGTGTCTGCGTGTGTGTGTGTGTGTGTGTGTGTGTGTGTGTGTGTGTGTGTGAAAGATAGAGTGAGAGAGAGAAAGAAGCTGTCACGTCCTGCTGTTGATAATTTGTCATCTGACCAGACGTGTGATGCTCAAGTGTGTGTGTGTCCACTGTATGTGTGTGTTTCCTCTCTCAGTTGATGGTGTAACAGTGTCAGAGTCCTAATGAGCCTGTTCACAGATGGACCGTCAGACAGGATGTGATATAACCAGTGACTGTTGGCGAGGAAGTCATTGTGTAAGGGCGTAGGTCTGGCAGACGCAAATATAAAGCCGCGTGTTAGTGATGAAAAATTCAAACATATGGATGTGTGGACTTGACGACTTGTGGATCAAATTATTCAGCTTAGTCCACTCATTCATCATTTACTGGACTTGAATTTCCTTAATGGATGATAAAGTGCTGGGATCCTAACATTCGATTTTTAAATATGTGTATTCAGCTGTAACCTGATAGGGACAAAATGCTGTTGGCAGCAACTGAAGATGAAAATATGGATTCAACATAGTTTCCTCATAGACATAGTTATGATTGTAAAGTAATAATGATTTTTGTGATCTGCAGCTGAAAATGTTGCTAGGTTTAAACTGTACATAGACACACATTTTACGTTTAAAAATCTTGCTCAGCGGCATTTAATGAAATACTGTCAAAACACATCGAGACTATCTGCAGCTAATATTAAAAAGCTAATTCTTAAACCAGTTTTAGAATCTTAAAGTCGTTTCAGCTGCACCACAAATCACACAGAAACATTCACATCATTTCCAACACGATAGCTATGATAGGAATACCTATAATTGTTCATTGATCAGTGTCTTGTCTAATGCCTCCTACAGATTTGTTCATTTAAACAGTGAGCAATGTAGCCTACGCTAAATGTTTCATTGCTGGGGAACTCTTGACAAAGCTGACAGCTGCCTTAATGACTACAGAGTCAGTGTTATGAAGAAGGACAGTGTATCCTGTAGGCCTAGATTTTAGTCTGAGCTGAGGGTGAATCCACGATGTCCAGATATCACACATGGATGACAAGTGGTCATGTTAAAGATCATGTTTGGGTACCAAACTAATATCTAACCAGGATTTGGATGTTTCTAAAGACGTAAACTTCTGCAAATGAATGTGTGTGTCAGACAGCTGCTCCAGCCTCAGAGTTTGTTGAAGAACACCTGGTTCACAAGAGTTTAAGTTACCTCTTTGTCTGGAACGGAAAACCCAGCGTTTCCCTCATCTCAGGCTTAACAAACTCAGAATTTTCACAAACCCACTCCGAAACAGGGCCCAGGAATATTATCTAGTTTGAGAGTGACATTTAATTTAGAAAGTATTGTGTAAAAAGTAAATTTTATGACATTATGTTATAAAGAAAAGTGCCTTTAAGACTGCTGAGTTATGTCAAAATGTGGTGTTCATCATAAATCATCAACATGGTTTAAATGCTTAAAGGGCCGGTTTACCCACACTACAAAAATCTTCTCATCTATCACTAATGGTGATGCAGATGCGTTTGGTTTGGTTCTCTCACTTTCTCACATTTTGCCTCCAGCCCTAATACAACTGTGTCTGTGATGCTTACACCATATTACAGCAAGCTGCTATAATCAGTGGTTTATATTAGCAAAGGAATCCAGTAGTGAGTGTACAGCTTGTAGAACAGTGTAAATTTGCTTTCCCCTCAAAATAACACATCACGCAGCCATTAATGTCTAAACCGCTGGCAACAAAAGTGAGTACACCCCTAAATGAAAATGTCCAAATTGGGCCCGATTAGCCATTTTCCCTCCCGGTGTCATGTGACTCGTTAGTGTTACAAGGTCTCAGGTCTCATCAGTCATTTCTTCAGTGTTGTGACATGAAAAGATATAATCAAATATTGACAAAAATGTGAAGGGTGTTCTCACTTTTTTGAGATACTGTATGTCCTCCACCTTTCCTGTGGTGTGCACTTTCACCACTCTCATCAGTGTTGTTTACTGCCACACCAGGTAGCTGTTGTCAGCAAAAGAAAACTTGAATAACCCCACTGTACGCTACCTGCCCAGCACCAAACAGCAGACAGACAGCGTTAGTGACTAGCTGTTGAACAAAGTGGAGTAGCTAAGAGTGAGATATTTCCCCCAGGAGTTGATAGAGATTAGACCACAGCTAAAAGGAGAGTGAATATTAGATTTACATTCATCAGGTGGACACAAACACTACTACAAATGAATGCTAATGTTACTCTGTATCAGCTGGATGTGTGCATAAGCAACTGCTTGTTAATTCACTATATCATCAAAGATGATAATATATTGATGTTGTATTTACAGCTTGTCGGCCAACAATCTGTTAATACAGGTTTAAAATGTCCAACAGCATTTATATACAGAAGCAGTGTTCCTGTTGCTCTGGAAAATTCACAGAACCACACTGTCAACAGTTTTACAAGGACTATTTCTTTGGTAGAACGTAGGTTCAAAGAAAACTGTTAATAGTCAGGTCTGTGAATTATCTTAAGAAACGTGGAAAAGACAGTCTGCTGTTGATTTATTCTTTATTTTATGTTTTTCCCCCTGCTTTGGTTGGACTGATCCTTTAAATGCTCGCTTGCTGCTTAATGTCAATTTACATTTTGTGCACTGCTTTGGCAGTACTTTCTTGATAAACAGTCCCCCAAGCTAATTTATTTAATTGAAATGAAAGAGAGACGCGATAGAGACAGAGTGATGGAGAGAATGCATAATTGATAGAGAGACACTGAGTGTTGGAGAGAGTTGGTGGTAGAGAACGAGTGGTCTAAAAAGGAGGAAAGAGTCGTTTGGTTAATTAGATCAGAGTGCTACACCGCATGCATCACATTTACTGTTCTCAGGAGACAGAGAGATGGACAAGGAGCGGGAAGGATGCAGAGTTCGTGTGCACAAGCCAAACCAGTATTAATGGGTCAATATATTGCATGTGTCATGTTCACTGTCAATGTGTTGAAATGTCCTTAATAATACATGAGTATAAAATTGTGTGTGTGTGTCAGGATTCAAAGCTGCGGGAGACGCTGGGTCTTGGTAAGGGTGACCGTGTTGAAGGGAAGCTAATAACCATCGTCTATGGCAATGACCTCGTCAACATCTCCTTCCTCAACTTCCTGGCTATGCAGGACGATGCCAAGGTAATCGTCCGCCTCCACAACCTCATAACCTTCTCACTTTACATATACCTGCATGTTATATTTCTTCCTTCCTTCCTTTCATCTCTTATTCCTTCCTTGCTCCTTATCCCCCCTTTCTTTCCTCAGGCCATATGCTGATTACTCTCTTTACAATGTTAACAAAGCAGCATGTGCATGGGCATGTTTAGGAGTTGTAAAGAGGGATTATTTCCTGTGTGTGCGTGTGTGTGTGTGTGTATATTGTATATACAAACTGTTTCACTTAGTTTTAACATCAGACGAACAGTCAAACAACCCTGTTTTATCAACTCATTCTTGTCTGCGTGTGTGTTTCCAGATTTGGACGGATGAGCTGTTCACTTTGGCCACAAACAGACTTTCCCAGAATGCATCGCGGAACACTTTCCTCCTTAAAGCGTAAGAAGCTGCGTGTGTCTTATCTTGACAACTGTAGATTTTAGATCATTATTTTGAAAAGTGCTTCTCTCTCTCTCTCTGTTTCAGGTACACTAAGTTAAAGTTGCAGGTTAATCAAGATGGGAAGATTCCTGTAAAGAAGTGAGAAACGCACACATCAACCACTTTTTAAACTCCACATAGAATTTAAGATGACAGTGTCCTCCACTTCTTCTTTCCTTTCCTCTTATGCGTATCTCTTCCACTTTCAATTTTGTCTGTGCTCTAGTTCACCTCAAGTTTATCTCCACTCACTGCTGATGTTTGACCCTTTTTTCCTCCACACTGTTATTCCTCTAAATCAAATCCTTCTAGACTTTCAACATGATTACATTTTTATGTTGAGAACAATAAACTTTGAACAGTGAATGTTAGACTCAGTCATGATAACGTTTTGAACAGTGTCTGTTATCTCTCTGTCTTTCAGTATTCTCAAGATGTTTTCAGATAAAAAGAGGGTGGAGGTGGCTCTGGAGAAATGTGGCCTCCTCAATAACAGGGTAACCATCAAAAGCAATCGCTGACCACACTACTGAAGATATGTGTTTCTGTTGTATTGCTTGATACATGATAATAGTTGCAACTCAGTCTCCCACACCGGGGTGTTGCATAGCATTCCATGTGTTTGCAATGTAAGGATTAAACAAAATCGGTGAGATTTAGAGATGCTGGTAGGTGGATTTTGTTACAGAAAATGGCTAGCTGTTTCCCCCTGTTTCCTGTCTTTATGCAAAGCTAAAGTAATGTAACGGCTAAAAGTCTTGGATAAACAGTTGAAATGAATGGCTAAAATGGTCCAGCTTCTGCCTCACCAAGTGGTGGTAGTAAGAATGAAAACTTGACCAAACCAAACATTGACAATTGAATAATATGAAGCAATATTGTAACAATGTCAACTTTTATGTAGTGCTACTTGAATTGTGGCCTCTTACTGTAAATTTAAATGCATTAATTGCTCCAAGTGAGCTTGTTTCAGCTTGAGCAGGCTTTAATATTAATTTAAATATTACATATTCTTCTTAAACAGTTTGGAGTAACAGGATTTTTCCTAATAAAGGTGACTTCCTAGTAAGAGCAACTGTTGTTGAAATAAAAAAAGTCATGGCTTCATTCATTCTTTAAAACCTGGGAGTCTGACGAAAATATCAGTCATGTGCTTTTTATCAATTGCTTTGCCAAAATGTTGGCTTGTGTCTGCAGTGTTAGGTACCACAGGCTTGTGGTTTGGTAGGTGAAACAAGGTTTCTTGTGTGTTTGTTTTCAGTCAGTGCAATCTTTTCTTAAAATCAGTTTTGAGTCACAAGACGTTTATTTTTGAATAAGAAACCAAATTGTGCAAACTGCCGGGTCAGCATTTCTCTTTGTATTGTTGCGCTGTGGTGCCTCCTGCTGGTAAATTAGAAGAACACCTAGTGCGGAAAATGGAAGTGGGAAAATGCTGAGGAGGATCTCTGTCATGAATGTAATTTGCATATTTAAAAGCATATTTATGTTCAGCCAGAATGTTCACAGAATTTACAATAGTCAGTAGTTTAGTATAAGTATGTCTTACTGTATGTGTGTAGCTGGAGGCAGAGACTCTGACTGTCTGTTTCAAAGTGTCTCCAACCAGACCTCTTTCTACACAATCCTCTCCATTCTGTTTCAGTCTGAGGGACTCAAGCCAGATGATTTCACGTGGGAGGCCTTCCAAAAGTTTCTTGACAGCCTCTGTCTGCGGCCTGAGATACAAAGCATCTTTGAGGAAAGGTATGTGACACATAAATAACACTTTCACAAACATATATTGTGATTTTTCCATTATATTAAATTCCTTTTTTGAATCCTGTCGCAGTGAAGATGCACTGATATTTTTAGGATTCCGAGTTACGCACACAACCTGTACCTCATACACACACTGTTGTCAGTGCACTTTTGTCTTTGTTCCAGTGGCTCCAAGAGGAAGCCATTCATCTCTTTGGACCAGTTGTTGGAGTTCATCAACCGCAGGCAGCGAGACTCCAGGCTGAACGAGGTGCTTTACCCCCCGCTGAAAAGGGAGCAGGTCCGACAGATCATGGAGAAATATGAGACCAACACCAGCCAACTGGAGAGAGGTTATTAACTTTGAGTGTGATTTGCTTACCGTTATTTTTTATGTTCCTGTTTTAAATTTCAGGCATTTAGATGCTTATATCCAGAGCACCTTAAAACATGTAATGTCATTTTTGAGCTCTTTCGATCAAAATAATGCAGTGAACCATCGCAGCGGATATAAATCAGCCCTGGTTCTTTTGCCTTTAATGGGTTCCCACAAAGATCATCCAAGGAAGTGATCAGGGTACACTGCCCTTTTTAAGCTGCAAAATCAAATAACCGCACAAAAATAGATTCAAGATGGGAAGTTGAAGAGTTCAGAGTATGTGCAGCTGTATCTTATTGTAGATAGTGTCTTTTTGTCCCAAAGCAAAGTTTATCAGCTGTAGCTGTACTCAGATAATTGCAAGATTATAGGTGCGATATCCTCGACTTAATGTGCAGCAAAGTGGGGCACAGGTTGTCCTCCTATCCAAGTATGTAAACATTCACAATGTGGGAATCATACACAGCTTTGGTAAAATGTCCTCCATGTTTTGCTGTGGTAATCTCTGGATAAACTGTACAAAACTGGGGAATGAAAACAGGCCCTTGGCTACCATGAGTGGCTCTGCTAGGACACTGTTAAGCCAAAACCTATAAGATGATCCACTATCCTGCCCACTGTGTTCAGCACTCATTGAGAGCTCGCTCTAAGCCTGTTGATGTCTGTCCTTAAACATGAGCCTTTTGCTCTATTGGGTCAGTTTACTGTTAGAGCAGATGACGTCAATTTAGTATAGCATCTTCCAGTTCTTGCCCTTTAAATCAAATCAATTGTTCTGATGCTGACGGATGCTGGTCAGTTTACACTGACTGTCGAAACAACAAAACAAGTTTGACTGTTTTATAGTCTGTAAACACATTTTCAAATGCATTCTCTGTCCTGCAGACCAAATCAGTTTACAGGGTTTCAGTCGGTATCTGGGAGGAGAGGAAAACAGCCTCATACCTCCAGAGAGGCTAGATATCATCGACGATATGAACCAGCCGCTGTCTCACTACTTTATCAATTCCTCACACAACACATACCTCACAGGTAAACAGGACACATGTACCGGTTTAAAGCTTCCTTTTAATATTTAGCATTATAGTAAATCTTTTGGACCCGAAACCATCTATCCCTCCCCTTTGTCCGTGTGCCTGCAGTGGGTCAGCTGACCGGTCTGTCGTCAGTGGAGATGTACAGGCAGGTGCTGCTGACTGGCTGTCGCTGTGTAGAGCTCGACTGCTGGAAGGGCCGGCCGCAAGACGAGGAGCCTTACATCACCCACGGCTTCACCATGACCACTGAGATCCCCTTTAAGGTGGCTGCCACTGCTTTTTGGTG
Source organism: Lepomis macrochirus (assembly GCA_024633595.2). Lineage (NCBI taxonomy): Eukaryota > Metazoa > Chordata > Actinopteri > Centrarchiformes > Centrarchidae > Lepomis > Lepomis macrochirus. The sequence goes on along the minus strand of JALXJV020000002.1, from coordinate 9,481,371 downwards.
GTCACTTTGTTATTTTGTTGTGCATTCAATTACCCAGGATTATTCCCTTTTTAAGGTTTTGTCTCGTTTAAGTATGACACCTTGGTTAGGTCAAGTTTGTGTAAGTTATTGCTGTCATTTATAATTTACTGTGCAGCATTTTTACAAGGGTATGAAATTTTCACTGGAGTTTTTTTCCTCTCTCTATATATGACTGAGAATATATAAAAGAGATTTGGCAAATTTCTAATTTGTGACTTTTTACATCTGCACAGAAAAAGTGCTGTATTTTTATGTTTATGAAGGCCTCAAGGTTAAAAGGCCTACTTTGTAGGTTTACTTGATAGTTTATTGACTTTTACGTATTTGTTATAAAGCCTTGGCAAACTGGGACGCTATTTCGCCTCTTTCAGCAGTTACAAAATATGTTTAATGTTTATTTTACCATGTGCTTGCAGATTTAATTCAGTGGACCTTCTTTTAATGTTCTCATTCTTTCCCCAACTGTAGGAGGTGATCGAGGCGATAGCAGAGAGTGCTTTCAAGGCCTCGCCATACCCCCTCATCCTGTCGTTTGAAAACCACGTTGATTCGTAAGTCATGACGGTCTGTATGAGTGTGGTTGTCAGCACGTGTAGTCACATCATCTAGTTTGTCTCAGGCTCCCTGAATTTTGGTTCATTGATCAAGTCCTTTTTTCAGTTTGCAGTTTAGTCTGATGTCTTTATAACAAGACCAGGTGCAAACGTTTTATTTAAATACTTGCTTGAACACGTGAAACCTGATTATTGAAGGCACTTTGGGTTTTAAGTCTAGGGTCCTGTCCCATTGTGGCAGATTAAAGTAAACCAGAAACAAACCTGTGTCTCTTGCTCTGTCAGGGCCAAGCAGCAGGCCAAAATGGCAGAGTACTGCAGGACCATCTTTGGAGATGCCCTGCTCATTGATCCACTGGAGAAATATCCGGTATGCATTTTGAGTGATGTCTCACTGTTGTTCCTTTGGGCAATTCCTCTAGGGAAATTAACAATACACTAATATCATTTTACTCCACAGTCACAGTGTCATCAGCTTGCAAACCATCAAGTCTGATCAAACAGCTTCAATATGCACATCTGCTCATGATCTTTATCATTTTGTACCAAAACACACCTCGTGATGCACTGCTTTTGATCTCATAAACCTCTCTGTATTCACAACTGTAGCCTAAAAGTAGTCCACTAACAAACATTTGTTTTCAACCAATTTCTTCCAGTGTATAAGGAAAAAATAGTCCTGTCCTGTCAAAGGTTATCTTGTAACTCCCCCTGGTTTATATTAAAATGCCAGCTGATTTAGCACATATTACATTATAATAGCTGCCTTATTCTGTTCTTTTTTCAAAAAAAAGGTTACATTTTGACTGAGTTCGCCATTGTGTCTTTAATGTGGCTTTAGCTGGAGCCGGGTCAGCCACTGCCCTCACCGCAGGAGCTGCTGGGGAAGATTCTGATTAAAAACAAGAAGAAGCACCAACACCACCGACCCTCCAGTGGTGGCAGCATACGACGCAGAGAGCTGGGGGAGCAGTCATCACCGAACAACGGTAAGCACAGACACTACATTCATATTGTCTGGTTGTAATGATGTAATGAAACCAGCTTCCAGTTCGTCATGCATTCGTTTGGAGGAATGCATATCTGTATAGTCTTGGGCCAAGATGGCACATGGCAGCTACATCAGGAGCGCCGCTACACATATATGTGCAAAAACAATAAGATTTCGAGGTACTATATTAAAGCGGATCATTTTGTGTCATCTGTGTAGACTGTCCTTTGGGTGATTATGATGGAAGTCAGCTCCTGTCAAATGGGGAGGAGAAGGTGGCGGAGGGAATGGTCAAAGACTTGGGGCCTCGCAAGTCCTTAGGTGGGTTGAAAAAGGATGGAAGGAATGATGAGAACTGGTGCCAGCGTGGTGCACATTTTGCATAAGTTGTTTTTATTACATCCTTCCAGGAGGTGAAGGAGAGAGCGAGGAAGAGGAGGAGGACGAGGCGGTGACGGAGCTGAAAAAGCCGAACTCTGATGAGGTAAGTGCCACCAGCAACTAACACGACTAAAAGGAGTGTTTGACTGGCTGATGGGCTGATTGATGGATTAGTGGTATCTTCCTCCCTCAGGGTACAGCCAGCAGTGAGGTGAACGCCACAGAGGAGATGTCGACTCTCGTTAACTACATCGAACCTGTCAAATTCAAGAGTTTTGAGGTGGCAAACAGTAAGTGTGTGTGTGATAAAGAGAGAGATAGGAAGATTCTGTGGCAGCGAAGATATTAAGTGAAAGTGTGAGTCGTGTGTGTGTAAGAGGGGTGGTCAAGCCCTGTTAGTTCTAAGCACCTCTCCTATGTAGCTCATTAGGATGAGAGGCCGGCTGCGTGGACTCATTAGTGGTTAATGATCAGTCTTGTCAAACAGACCTTTAGCTCATAGATTATCTTAATAAATTCCTATACCCATGTCAATTTTGTCAGATTTTTTTTAAAACCCTATTGTTTGTCTATTGTACTATTCTTGTATGTCCCTCGCTGTCTGCCCATCAGAGAGGAGGAAGTTCTTTGAGATGTCGTCATTCGTGGAAACGAAAGGCATGGACACCCTGAAGAGCTCCCCCATCGAGTTTGTTGAGTATCCTTGGGAGCCCGTCATCCCTTGAAAACCTGAGCTTCTTTTTTACAGGTTATGTGCGTTTGTGTGTGCACAATCTTTAGTGTGTTCACATGCCTTTTTGTGCATCATCATGGTGATGGAAAGTAGTGACTGAGGAACAGACTTAAAAGAAACATTGCCTACATTGTGAATTTTGACCTTAAAACACATAATAAATTATGTTTGCATCTTATCTGCTGTAATTTAAAAGACGTAACAAATGCAGTTAGTGCAAATATATTCCACATATGCAGTGTTTGGTTCTTAACAGCAGTCCCCCCAGGTACAATAAGAATCAGCTGAGCCGAATCTACCCTAAAGGAACAAGGGTGGACAGCTCCAACTACATGCCTCACCTCTTCTGGAATGTCGGCTGCCAGATGGTGGCGCTAAACTTCCAGACCCTCGGTACGTCCTGTTATTTCAGCCTCAGATTTAAATATTCACAATGCGGGCGGGGGGGTGGTATAACCATAACCCTGGGATGACACCACTGAGGGAGCCACCGCTGTCCAAAAAAAACTTGCTGCACTAGTGGCAAAATCATTTTTTGAAAGTTGAGTTGTTTGTAAGGAACACACAAAAAAGGCACAGCACACCAACATCAGAACCTCACATTCCAACTGTGAAGTATGGTGGACAGGGAATCATGGTTCAGGGCTGCAATGGAAAAATTAATTTCAAAGTTTATCAAGAAATTTTGCAGGAGAATTTAAGACAATCTGTCCTCCAAAAGATGGGGCCCAAAGCATGGAAGTAAATCAACAACAAAATTAGCAAGAAAATACACCTTCTGGAGAGGCCCAGTCTGAGTCCCGACCTCAACCTGATTGAGAGGCTGTGGCATGACCTCAAGAGCGCGATTCTTGCCAGTCATTAGAGGTGGGAATCACCAGAGTCCCCAAAAAATGATATTATCACGATACTTATGTCACGATACAATATTATTGCCATTTTAAACATGTTGAGATGTATTGGACTTCATTACTTTTTCCTACTTTAAATTGTGTCTCCAAAGGAAAAGTCTTTTTCTAGTGGACTGAAAATGCAACTTATTTTATTATTAAAGAACCAAAAAGTAATATTCTCATGCACAATAAAAGATCGATACTTGGCGTCCGTGTATCGATACAGTATTGCCGTGGAAAATATCGCGATACTATGCTGTATCGATTTTTGTACCCACCCCTACCAGACATCCCAAGGATATTGCTAAAATAAAACAGTTTTTTAAAGAGGAATGGTCCAAAATTTCCCTTGACTGTTGTTCAGGTCTGATCAGCAACTACAGGAAACGGTTGAGGTTATTGCTGCCAAAGGAGAATCAACCAGTTGTTAAACCCAAGGGTTCACATACTGCACTGTAAATGTTTACAAGGTGTGTTCAATAAAGACATGGAAATGTATAAATGTTTGTGCAGTATTAGTTTAAGCAGACTGCGTTTGTCTGTTGTTGTGACTTAGATAAAGATCGGATTACATTTTATGACCAATTTATTCAGAAATCCAGGTAATTCCAAAGGGGTCACTTGTGACTTTAAAATAATCAATTAAAGGGTTTAAGAAGTATAAATTGTGCACATTTACTAGATGTAAATATTTGGAACTTGAAATAATTATTTTTTAAACTAATTTTTTTATATTTTTATACTGCTTATTTAAAGTATTAAAACTATCACATGCTATGTAAAATTGTAAAATAATGTTTTCACAATTGTATTTAAATTAAGTTTTTAATTTAACTCCAAGAAACATAAATAAGATATTTAAAAATGAAAATATTTGCATTCTGTAGCTGGCAGCTAAGACTCAGGGAGCTCAAGCATCTCAGTCTTCATCCCTCTAAATCCCTCCCTTCCTGCGTTTTCTTGCTCATTCTCATCCCTCTTTCTCCCCCCTCCCATTTTCATCTCTCCATTCCTCTCTACCAGACCTCCCTATGCAGCTGAACATGGGTGTGTTTGAGTACAACGGCAACTGCGGCTACCTGCTGAAACCTGAGTTCATGAGAAGGACGGACAAACACTTTGACCCTTTTACAGAAAACATAGTGGATGGGATAGTCGCCAATACTGTCAAAATTAGGGTAAGGACAACACATGTTGTTATTTGGGCATTCAATTTCTTTGTAATTTGTTTTAATAGACCTGTGTGATTAAACATCCACCAGGTGATCTCAGGCCAGTTCCTGTCTGACAAAAAGGTGGGTGTGTACGTTGAAGTGGACATATTTGGACTTCCTGCTGATACAAAGAGGAAGTATAGAACCAAAACATCTAATGGGAACTCGCTGGACCCTGTGTGGGACGATGAAGTGTTTGTGTTTAATAAGGTAACTCATGCACATGCACCAGGATTCAGTCTTAATCTCACAAAGTACTCTCACCTATCCATTGTCTGCCATTTGTAACCCTTACATGCTCTCTGGCGTCCGCCCTCTCTCTCCAGTTGGTCCTCCCTACATTGGCCTCTCTGAGGATAGCAGTGTTTGAAGAAAACGGCAAGTTTATTGGACACCGGATCCTCCCTGTGTCGGCCATTAGACCTGGTCAGTACTCTCACTCAAACACATAAACACACTCTCAGACTGTCAAACATTTAACCAAAGGCCTCCACTTATTTAGTGTTTGTCTGCATATACTGAAAACGTCATTCATTTACATGTTGCTGTACCTTCTGCTGTCCAGCACCAATGGAAAGTAGCCATTTATTTGTTTCTTTCTTCCCTTTTTCCCTTCTAGGCTACCACTACATAAACCTAAAGAATGAGTTAAACCAGCCCCTTCTCCTGCCCTCTCTGCTGGTGTACACTGAAGCTCAGGACTACATCCCTAATGAACACCAGGGTAAGAACACCAAGTCAGCAAGTTAGGTAATTGTAGTTAGGTACTGTATTTGGGAAATACCACTACTTTTAGCTACCTATTTTAATTGTTTATCCATTACTTTTAGCTAACAATGTTGATAATGTTTTCTACTATTTATGCTATGCTAAGCTAACCGACTGTTGGCGCCACATTCATATTTAGCGTACAGACATGAGAGGTATCAATCTTCTCATCTAACTTTCCTCAAGAAAGCGAATAAGCATATTTCCTATAATGACGAGACAACTTGAGACTGGAAATCAAAATCATTTAATTTTATCCCAGTAAGTCCCAGAACCATTTTCATTGCCTTGAGTCTCTGAAGGAGAAATGTTCAAAAACCATGTCAGCAAAAATCTGAAGAAGTCCCACACTGCAAATCAATTCACTTCGCGATACTAAAGTGAAGTACCTTGACTTACAATTTGCTCATAGACTTGTTACTTACTATAAAATACCTCAACTCTGGTCATGAATATATGAACTTGTGGATATCCATGACATTAAGGCACTCTTTATCTTCTTTTTGTGTGTCTGTGTGTGTGTGTATTTTTAGAGTACGCAGAGGCTCTGACTAACCCCATTAAGCACCTCAGTCAGTTGCACAAGAGAGAGACACAGTTGGCTGTGCTCATAGAGGAGAACAGTGAGGTAAGACACATCTGTGTGTTTAGTAATAACAACCAACTAAAAAGACAAAAACCTTGTTACTTTGCAGCGCAGTCAGAACAGTTCAATTGAAAGGGCCTTATTTACAATGTTGCCAAATCATCAGATTATATCAGATTATAATTGGTCCAAATATTTGGACTACACACAATAACATTAAAATGAACATTAACATGACATTAAGATTGATCTGATAATCTAAAGATTCATATCTGTACTCTTTAGTCCTAGTCAGTAAGAAATCACTAACTGTGTGATAGGCTTACAGATTGTGAAATCTCTATCAACTTTCCAATTCATCTTTCTCCTGCTTTGAGCAGCATGTCCCCAACCAGCCCAAAGAGGGAGAGACCAAGACCAAAGAGTGTGAAGTCGTTCCGGGACTCCCTTCCTCCTTCCCAACCCCCGCCCCCTGCTCAATGGACGAAGCACCTGAAGTCATCAGATTACCTGCACCTGGTAGAGACAGCTGTAAACAAAACAGCCACAAATGTTGTTTTAATATCTACACGTGACACATGTAAACACCCACACCATTTAATTTGTCTGCACTTGAAATCCTAAATAAATATATAATCAGACACTTTCAAGCCACTAGAGGCACCATTTACTCTACTTTCTGAACATTTCCCAGTACTAAGCTCAGGTACAAAGAGCCATGAGTAATGTGCCAGAAAACAACAAAATAAATGGCAGTAGGTTGTCATTCCTGTCTAGAGTGCTTTTTCCCATGAATGGATTTTATGCTAATGTAACGTACATTTGTTAGACATCACTTTCAAAGATGCATAAGATGCTAGGTATAATCCACGTAACCCGTAGTGTTGTTCCATTATATCAGCTTGCTTGCCTCCCATGTACTGAATGTTTGTATTAGCCTGCTATGAGGTGGTTCATTATACTGGTATTCTAATGTATGTGTCTTCAATGCAATTCAAAGCCTTATAAAAATGTCACTTTTTAGAAAATAGAAAACATTTCATGAGCTTCCCCAATTTCATCCATTGTTCTTTTCAATACATACATTAACTTGTACAGTATGTTAAACTTACACTGAAGCCTGTCAATTACATTTTCCCATCGTCCATTTCACACATACTGTCTGTGTGCTTCTCTTTCTGCGTTTCTGTGTGTGTGTGTGTGTGTGTGTGCGCATGTGTTTATGTGTGTAGCACAAAGTCTGAGGGAAGACCTCATAGCCACTGTTCTGACAGGTAAGGTCATTCATTTCTCCACAGAAACTAGTGAAAATCATTTCACTAAGTTGGACAAGCCAGGAGTGGCTTTACAATGTTAAATTACCATGGCGATTGGCCATAATTCTATGTCTCTCGGTCTGTCTGTCAGACATCCAGGCCCAGTCTATAGAGGAGCTGAAGCAGCAGAAGAGCTATGTGAAGCTGCTGAAGAAACAGAAAAAAGAAGTCAAAGAGATACGCAAGAAGCACCTGAAGAAGGTACACACAAAGATAGATGCTTAACAGAATAAAAACAATCATATTTAGATTCTTATGTATTAAAGATTTCACTCTGCGTATTTATTTCCAGCTAGAAACAGGATGATGAAAAGTCCACTACGTTGGCACTAGATGCTGAAAAATCACATCATTTGCCAGTGTGGTGCAAAACAAATTGATTTCTGCTTGTGTGTGTGTGTGTGTGTGTGTGTGTGTGTGTGTTTTGTAGGTGTGGAATCTGAGTAGGGAGCAGAAGAGTCGGACCAGCCGGATTCAATCTGACACCCAGAGGAGACGCAGTCAGATGGAGAAACACCTCAAAAGTAGCGTCAAGAAAAAGTAAGGATTTATATAGTGTAAAATGGGAGAATAGTGGAGAAATCTCAAGAAGTACCAGTAAATGACAGAGGGGAGGTGGAGAGATATAATTAAATATGGATAGATTGATTATATAAAGATAGATGTATGGTGCGGTAGGTGCGAAAGACTTGAGAAGAAGAAGAAAAAGCAGACAGTGAAGGGAGTGAAGGTAAAGTTTATGGTTAGACTTGCTCTTATGGTTCAAGCTGATTAAACCTGACCTTGGTGGTGCATGTTTTTATGTGTGTTTGCGTGTGTGTGTGTGCTCTCAGCGAGTCCCAGGAGCCGGTGCAGAATGAGCTGACAGCATTGGATCAGGAGATTGAGCAGCAGACTGTCCAGCTGAGGGAATGGCAGATGAAAGAACTGCTGGAGGTCCGACAGAAACTTCACTTACTGGAGAGAGAGAAGCAAAAAACACACTTGGAAGAGGTAAACACAAACACACAGACACAGACACACACACTTGACACACACACAGCTATGTATTAAGAGTGTAAATACATTCCCCAATCTCTTCACACTCAAGGTGACACACTTGGAATAACGCTGTACCACTCCTGTGAATTCTTAAATATACACACTTGAACACAGAGCTCCTAATTAGCTGATCTCTAAGAAACTCTGTGGCACTTCCGTACATCTGCACAGTCATTCGCTGACAGGTTGTCGTCTGCTGCATTGTGTTTTTAGAACTTCCAGAAGTTAAAGGAGACTGCCCAGGAATGCCAGGCAGCTCAGCTGAAGAAACTCAAGGACATGTGCGAGAAGTAAGTCTGGCTGTTCCTTTCACGGCTAAATACGAAAAATACAGGTGCTGGTCATGGAATTAGAATATCATCAAAAAGTTGATTTATTTCAGTAATTCCATTCAAAAAGTGAAACTTGGATATTATATTCATTCATTACACACAGACTGATATATTCAAATGTTTATTTCATTTAATTGTGATGATTAAAACTGACAACTAATGAAAATCCCAAATTCAGTATCTCCGAAAATTAGAATATTAAGACCAATACAAAAAAGGATTTTTAGAAATGTTGGCCAACTGAAAAGTATGAACATGAAAAGTATGAGCATGTACAGCACTCAATACTTAGTTGGGGCTCCTTTTGCCTGAATTACTGCAGCAATGCGGCGTGGCATGGAGTCGATCAGTCTGTGGCACTGCTCAGGTGTTGTGAGAGCCCGGGTTGCTCCGGTAGTGGTCTTCAGCTCTTCTGCATTGTTGGGTCTGGCGTATCACATCTTCCTCTTCACAATACCCCATAGATTTTCTATAGGGTTAAGGTCAGGTGAGTTTGCTGGCAATTAAGAACAGGGATACCATGATCCTTAAACCAGGTACTGTGTGCAGGTCCCAAGTCCTGTTGGAAAATTAAATCTGCATCTCCATAAAGTTGGTCAGCAGCAGGAAGCATGAAGCGATCTAAAACTTTCTGGTAGACGGCTGCGTTGACCTTGGACCTCAGAAAACACAGCGGACCAACACCGGCAGATGACATGGCACCCCAAACCATCACTGACTGTGGAAACTTTACACAAACTTTACACTGGACTTCAAGCAACGTGGATTCTGTGCCTCTCCTCTCTTCCTGCAGACTCTGGGACCTTGATTTCTAAAAGAAATGCAAAATTTACTTTCATCAGAGAACATTCGGACCGCTCAGCAGCAGTCCAGTCCTTTTTGTCTTTAGAGACGTTTCTGACGCTGTGTCTTGTTCAAGAGTGGCTTGACACAAGGAAAGCGACAGCTGAAACCCAGGTCTTGCATACGTCTCTGCATGGTCGTTCTGGCACTGACTCCAGCTGCAGTCCATTCTTTGTGAATCTCCACCACATTTTTGAACGGGTTTTGTTTCACAATCCTCTCCAGGGTGCAGTTATCCCTATTGCTTGTACACTTTTTTCTACCACATCTTGTCCTTCCCTTTGCCTCTCTATTAATGTGCTTGGACGCAGAGCTCTGTGAACAGCCAGCCTCTTTAGCAATGACCTTTTGTGTCTTGCCCTCCTTGTGCAAAGTGTCAATGGTCGTCTTTTGGACAGCTGTCAAGTCAGCAGTCTTCCCCATGATTGTGTAGCCTACAGAACTAGACTGAGAGACCATTTCAAGGCCTTTGCAAGTGTGTTTTGAGTTAATTAGCTGATTAGAGTGTGGCACCAGATGTCTTCAATATTGAACCTTTTCACAATATTCTAATTTTCTGAGATATTGATTTTGGGGTTTTCATTAGTTGTCAGTTATCATCAAAATTAAAAGGAATGAACACTTGAAATATATCAGTTTGTGGAATGAATGTACACATTATACAAGTTTCACTTTTTGAATGGAATTACTGAAATAAATCAACTTTTTGATGATATTCTAATTATATGACCAGCACCTGTATAACGTTAGGTCAAGACCCAGAAGTTACTGGCACAGTAACGCTGTGCTTTTAGTTATTATTATTGTATAATTAACTTTTAGTTTATTTCCATAATATCATTGTGTTATATTGATTTTAAAGCGGCTTTGTTATGTCATACACAGTTTGATTCCCATGTGGTGGATTAACTACCAGCGTCTAGCTCTTTGTTTGGATGTAATGTTGGTCTGTAATTGGGTCTGTAGGGAAAAGAAAGAGCTCCAGAAGATCCTGGACAGGAAACGACAAAACAGCATCAGCGAAGCCAAGAGCCGCGACAAAGAGAAGGCTGAAATGTAATAAACTTGTCTCTTATTATTTATTATTTATAACTGGAATTAGAAATCTTTATTTGGCATTTGGGCAAGCAGACCTTTTTTTGACACTTCTTGCTTCTTTTATCCTTTTTTCTTTTCCTCGCTTGTTCCATCTCTCTCTGTAGTGAACTGAATGAGATCAACAGGAAACATATTCAAGATTCTGTCACCTTAATCCGCAGGGTAAGTATCCACTCTTCTCACTAGGAGTCCTTGAGAATGGCCAGTTACCTACTTTATAGTACATTTTTCTGCCACTGTCATCAACTTTACCCCACTCTCTCACATATTATCTTATTTTTCATTCCTCCCTTATTTGTTTTCGCCTCCTAATCCACGTTTGCCATCCTTTCTTCCCTCATCCTAATATTTTCTTTTTTTTTACCGGTCTCTCCTAAAATCTTCAATTCTCCCCTTTGATCCTGTATCTCTTCTATTTTTATTCCTACTGCCTCTGTATTCCTCCTTTTTCCCACCTGATACCACTCAAATCTTGTCCCTTTCCTTTCTTCCTTCCTTCCTTCTCACCGAAATCTTATTCTTATTTCTTTGCACCCTAGCTGGAGGATGCTCAGACCAGGAGAAAAGAAAAGCTGATGCTGAAGCATCAGGAGGTGCTGCAACATATAGACAAGGAACTTCCTCTGGTGAGCAACACACTTTGAAGTGCTTTCATTTAACTCAGTTAAGAGCAGAGGCAGTTTTTTTGTGGTCACGTCAACCCTGCAAAATCAAAGCAAAGCGCCTGCGCACTGATTGTCACAAAGAAACAACTAAATAGACAGCTGAACTAACAGAGCCTTAAGATAAGCTAGCCGGCGCAATGGCTGCGCTAGCCCTAGCTAAATTAAACCAAATGCACTTATTTATATTAAAAATAAACAGCCTTAAAATATATAATATAAAAACAGTACAAACAATTTCTAGCCCGCCTAAAAACTTTAAACTGTTCTTCTTAATTTCACCTCTTCCATAGTTGCTGCTCTCTGCTTTTATCGGGCAGCAGTGTTCTTGTATGTCTTAAAACTTCAGCTGTTCCAAAATAAGTAAACAATGTGAAGTCGTGAGGTTTTTACCTGGCAATATCTACATTAAGTTTTAAAGGAATGGTTTCATATTTGGGAAATTAATCTTTCTCACTGACAATGAGATGAGAAGATTGATTCCACTCTTAACTCAGGTGTCAGACACTGTTAGCACACGTTTGCATTAAGACTGGGAGCAAACAGCTAGCCTTGCTTTGTTCAAAGTTTAAAAAAATACACATACCAACACCTCAAACATGTATCTTGTGTGTTTAATTTCTGCACAAACAAGATACAATGTGTTACTTCATGCTTTAGAGAGGTGTAGATATCTTTTTAAAAGTACTGTTACTACTGGAGTCAGGCTAGCTGTTGCCCCCTGCTTTCAGTTATTATGTTAAGCTAAGCTAATAACCTCCTGGTTCTAGCTACATACATACACACAGACATGAGAGTGAAAGCTCCCAAAAATCTGATAACTATATTACTTGAACTAATAATTGAATATTTTCCTGGTGTTTCTTATCCAGCTCATGTCTCAGTTGGAGAAGGAACTGGAGGAGGAGTATCAGCGACTGCCTGAGGAAATCTGTCAGCACCTTCAGCTGGAGCTCCAGAACAAAGGTCTCGGAAAGGACGCCCTATTCTCGCCCTTGTCCAATAACAGCAGCCCCTCTGGCTCAGGCCCGCCCTCCAACTGCTCCACACCCTCTCACCCGTCATCACCGAATCGGTGCACCTGGAACAAGAGCAAAGACAATAGCACTGCCTCATTGGCTGATTCCACTTCCTCGTCCACCACTCCCGTCCTGTCAGAGGCGGAGATGTCGTTCAGTTAAAATTATAACTTGTAAAAAAAAGAAAAGGAAAATACATACTTTCAACTAGGGTCTATAATGATTATAATGTGGGATAGTACCGATATTAATTATTAATTAATTTTATTTCTTTTTTATTACAGAGCTATATTATTTTTATTTTTGCTGTTTTTGTCAGATGACACATCATGCCTATTATTGGAAGAATCATAATCAAACTTTTTATTTTTTACATTTGACTTACTTGACTTTATGTCTTGCTTTTAATGTCATCTCCTTTCATACCTTTTTCTTTGCATCATTTCCATTGTCGTCTGGTCAGTAAATCTTTTACAACACCATAAGCTTTATGTTCACACTGTTTTAGCGAAAACCTTTCTGTTTGCAACAGCTTTAACCTCTTTTTTTGACACTTTTTTAAAGCTTTGAACTGTGTTGAGAGAGGAGCAGGGTTAAAAAACGACTGCCTTTGTTCAAGAAAACTTTCTAACATGCATACATTTGACCATAATGATTATTTTTTAGGGACCAGAGAAAATGTTCAAAAGTTTTAGGTGTAATGGCAGTAGCTGACCAGCAAACGGTGCTGCAGCCTTAACTGTTCTTAGATTGGTGGTTTCAGCTTTCCATTCATCCAGCTGGATTATCCTATTGTACTGTACCCCAACACACACTCACTCACACACCTGTCTCAGCAGGATTTGCTGTGACATTGGTCGGGATAAAGTCTCTGACCTTTAACCTCTAGTCAAAATCAAGCCATAGTTACATGGGGGTGATTAGCAAGCATCCGTCATATTAACAAATGAATGTGTGTGTCTGTGAGTGCGTGTTTTTAGGGGGAAAAAGGGAGGATTTAAGTGATGCAACACTCTCTTTTGCACGCACACGTCTGACAATGTATTTTATACTGAAGCGTATACGGCGGTTCTGTCCACACGCAGTGGTACGCATACACAAACACACACGCACAGTTTATTGGTTCAGCGGCCTTAAGTCTCTAAAATCCTCTCCCCATCCAATCTACCCGTGTTTGAAAAACCGAACACAAGCTCACACTCAATAACAATTTTACAAATATCACAGATTACTAAACTCTGCAAGTGTGTGCGTGTGTATTTGTGTGTGTGGCCTGAAGTTAATCTTTTGATGGAGACATCTGTTTTTTGGGAGAGTAATACTTCCTACTAAATGGAAAGCGTCTGCTAAACGGATGCTAAAGTGTGTGTGTGTGTGTGTGTGTGTGTGTCCATGTGTGTTGGTGCACTTAGTTTGCCACTTTTGCAGCCTAGATAATGACATACACCATGCTTTAATAGCAATGTCACTGTAGGTCTTCAGATGATGACTTAAAGCTGCACTCTGACATTTTAATGCTAAAATGCACTCATATTTTTAATTTAAAATCACCAAATTAGGCAAACACATTAGGGCATTCCACTTTATTCTAATTGAAACACTGTGGATTTGCTCAATTTTACAAATTATTATTAATTTTTTTAGTGTTAGATACGTAGTAGCCCTGTCACAGCTCAGATAGTGACCACTTGGTCAAAAACATTTACTATAGGTCTGCAGAAGTCAGTTTTCTGCTGATTTATTTCACTGAAGCCTCAAAATTCCAAAAATTACCTCTTATTGCCATTAGGGGCTATCATGTGTCTCTTTGAAAAATAGTTCAGTTCACTTGTTTCCAGAATTGTCAGTAGACATAGGAACAGTGTGCGTACATTATATTTTAGAGTGAATGTGCCCTCAGTGTGTTTCATACTCCATTCAAGCCAAATACTAAATGTGTAGTTGTGGAGCACAAAGTAAACGGTACTTTATGTAAAAATCTTTTTGCATCAATCAAAGCTTACTCGCTCTATATTTTCATCCATTACAGGAGACTTTTTTTTTTAACAGCAAAATGTTCTTGTCCACTTTGAGGGGTAAAATAATGGCACTCTGTGTATATGTATTCTGTGTATGTGTTTAGTTTTATGTGAATTTTACTACTGACCACAAGTGCTGAAGAGGGACGGAGGCCAGGAGAAAAGGCTGAGGGAAGAAACAAGTGAAATAATTTTTTTCCTTTTCTCTATGAATAGATTGTTTTTAGATGAGGTCCTCTCTTACCTCCCTCCTTCAATGAGCACTGGCTGCCTGTCTGTCTGATTATTCCCCCTCACACACAAAGTCTTGGTAAACAATCTTCTATTTAAATGGAATTGTAACTGGGTTATTTAAGTTTTTATTGATTGAAGAAACGATCTGTATACATTCATTTAGTTAACAATTTGCATAATAAGTGTTTTCATTTATCCAGCCCCCATTACAAAACCAGTATGTACGTCTTCAAGCAAAAGAAAGCAACTTTAAGCCAATAACAGTTATGAAATTCTTGGTTTAACTTAAAGGTCATTAAACAACATCAAGATACACCAGCTGGGGACAGCACTTTCTTGAAATGAATACATTGACCTCTTAATCATTTACCAGTCTGAATATGCCAGCCTGTTCACCTCTGGCTGTCCTGCACTCAGCGTGCCACACTGCGTGCAGTATGTAAATGTTTGTGCTCAGCTGTCTCATCTTGAACAATAATGTACAGTGTGAGTATTTACTTTATTCTGTGGAGACAGTGGCGAGAGAGAGGTGAAAGGTGCCACCAGTCTACTCAAATCAAAAGGTTTATTTTCACCCCAAAAATCGATACATTCTTCGCAGGCTGTCAGCTTTAGGGTCTAGGTAGTCCAAGCCATTCCCAAGTCCAATGGCAACTATTCAAAGTAACTTTTGTAAGATTTGGACTTTATTACCAGGTACTCAGGGGTGTTTTCATGTTTTTATGTTTGAGGTGAAACATCCCATTTTAGTACAACCCATTTCAGCTGAGACTCTTGTTATGTTTAAATGCACTTTTATCATTCTTTTGTTTTTTGTTGTTTGTAAAAATGTGTTGATCCTGTGACATGACCATCAATACAACCACTGTCCACTGATTTTTACATTTTGTGTGAAAAGCAATTTATTTTTGTGAGATTTATTGGCTGTTGGCAAAAGAGTTGTTGAGCACATTTTGGATGTATGGGGAAAATGGGGTCATGGAGCACATGGCATTTTGGGAATTTTACTTTATATTTGACACCAGATATTTAAGTTAACTGTTTGCTCCTAATGAGCTGCTTTTATACTAGGTCGCTAGTTGTACATAATAACTTGTTTGATTGGTGAAATACGCAAGATATCATTTGAAATTATTTAAATTACTGCCACAGTTAATTATGTTGTTTTTATTTTCTAGCTGATGATATCAGACTCAAGCTCACAGAGGCTTATCACATGACTCAGCACTACTGAGCGTTTCAGCGTCTTTCAGGTTTTACGGCCCTTCCCAAGTTTTGATTCGGTCTCAAGTTTGTTTCCAGTCACAGCTGTTTTCAATGAAAAACTTCTAATTAACTCACTGTGTTCTACATGTCTTGACAAAAATGGCAATTAGCTGATTTTTTTAGCAGCTTAAAAAACAAGAGTTGGAAACTGAAACAGAGCTGGAAGGAGAGTTTAGGAAAATATTGGACCAACATTTGTCAGACCTACCTGTTTGCTAACCCATTTTCCATATTAACTTTCAAATTTGATAATGTCAATAAGTAAATATTGTGTACCCCCAAGTGGAAAAACATATTATTACTGTTGGCCACAAAATTAAAAGAAAGATGCTAAATTTGTGTTACTGTAAGGCTTAACTTTTTTCTTTGTGACTCTGTGATTACCTAGTGTTACTTAACATAAATGCTAAACCATTAGCATGTGCACCATACACATAGTGCTATCTGCCAGTCACAGAGCTAATCCTGAAGTCAGTACTTTTGTCAGATTTTGTGCCAAACGTGTATAACTCCCAACAATCCACTGTAGTCTCCTTTAAAACACAATTACGAAGCAAGACATTTGGATATCAACTCTTGCATCACAATCTTTATTGACTTCCACTGTAAACCATGGCACTGAGAAGGCAGACATCAGTTCTCTTTTCTTCAGTACATGCTTAGATTTGGCCTGTGCTGCTTTGGCACGCGGAGAGAGGAGGGAGAGGAGCAGTCAGTATGCTAGCGCCGTTAGCTAGTTTCCTTCCCACCAGAATGGAGCCTGGGGGTTGTTTCTTGTCAGCCGTGAGCTTTAACCTCTGTTATTTCTGTCCTGTTTATGTTGAAAACACTCATTTAAACAGACACGCACAATATCATACTCTGACACAAACATGGCAGCGTACCATTAGACACCAAGCTCACTTCAGCATCACACACACACACTCACTCGCCCCATGACTTGACTCTTATTAGACATTTGGTGTGACTAGTCTCCCTCAGGCCCACCCTGAGGCCTCTGGCTGTCATGTCTTCTTTCCCTCTCTTTTCTTCCTCTCTCCACTCCACTGTCCCACTTCCTCCCCTTCAGTTTCACCCAATAATGAGACCATCTTTTACTTTTGGACTAGTTTAAGTAATTAAAAGCAGCAGCTGTGTTTGTGCACTTCAGAAAGCATGCAATACACATTAGACAAGATAGTTGTATGTAGTGCGTTTTGTTGACATTGTGTGTAGTTTATATGATTGTTGGATGTAAAGGGAATACTATACAATGATCCAGATGTAATATTTTATTGTTCATTCATAATTAATATTAAGTATATAACTGAACATTCAGTAATAAAAACTTCCTGTTGCAGAGCTGAACCTTGTCTTCTTTTGTGTGTGCGTGTGTGTGATGAAGACAGTGTTTGTGCACAATCGTACAACGGCCTTTTCTCCTCTTTTTATCCTCAAAACTAGATCAGTGCAACATTTTTATCTGTGCTTTTGGTTTCTTTGTCATGGACGTGGTTGTTTGTGTTGAGTTTTTTTTAACCCAGCATGTCAGGCTTTTTGAGCACTTTCCACCCATCCTTAATGAAAACTGTCTATTATTTAACACTTTTGTGTTTATTGAACATGACACTTCACCTTCACATTCAGAGACACGATTTGCAGAAAGTAAAGAAACTAAACTGCCAAGTGCCATTGAGTAAGAAACTAGCTGCGTCTGCGTTGTTTAAACTACAGGCCAATATGCGAAACCACTGTAATATGCACATTTATTTATTTATTTATTTATGTATTTATGTATTTATTTGTTTATTTCAAATACATGTAAAACAGAAACATCTGACAAGAAAATGCAATCAAGTAAACAAATCAAAATGATTAAATAACACAATAATAGATTAATAAATAATAGGTACAGCAAAAGAAATTTTCTGAAGCTTTAGTCAGTTTTCTTACATATTCGAAAAGGAGTGGGACGAAGAAAAAATACATTTAATCCCACCCAGTGTGCACAAATCAAATGCTCATAAATAATCTACCTGTGTTCCTTTGTCATATACAAAAGCAATTCAAAATCTTAAAACTTTCCTTGGCGCATGTATGAAAAAAGCAAAATCACAAATTGACGCATTGTGCATAGTGGAAAAACCATGCTCATTTTTTAATAATATTAAGTAGCCTACGGTCTCGACCTGCTCTAAGTGCAGCGAGATGACTTTTGTAATGAACTGTGCTACATAGCTAAAACTGAAAATGAAGCTATTAGCTGTACGGGAATACCCCCTGTCTAGACACTGGTGGTGGTGAAAGAGTGAAGAACAGCCTGGCCGAAGATCTGGATGGATGTAATCTGGAGCAGGAGTCCTGACTCACTGGACGCTGATACAACTTTTACTAAGCTTCATTAGTGCTGTTCTGCAACTAAGCCTGACCTTTGAGCTCTCTACAGACAAGAGAAAAAACAGTTTGCCCACGGGGGTCAATAACAATATAATGATAATAATCAGAACAGGCAACAGCAAGAGCCTTTCCTGAAGGAGCTTGCCTTGATTAAGAAGCCCACACGTTAGACTGGGGGGATCTTTGGTGTTTACTGTCGTTCTGTATATTTCTAATGTATTGATATGCGTGTGTGTGTGTGTGTTCCCTCCCTGTCGATCTTCATCTCCTGGAGTTGCTTTGTGTCCTCGACTGATATGATGATGATAATGACTTACTTGACGCACACACTTGAACGCATGCTGGTGACGTGACAGTGAATATGCTTTGCGTAAACACACACCCTTACTCCACATAGAAAGGACACCATTTGCTGCTGCCGTAGTATCCAACTGGCAGCTTATAGGCCAGACGGCAGCTTTATCGTCACACTCTCATCTCCTCTTCCTCTCCTGCTTTTCTTCCTCTTTTCCCTTCTCTCATCCCTCCCTCATCCCTTGCTGGGCAGGGTCAGAAAGGTTAGTTTGAGAACATAATCCGTCAAACATCACTGATTACCTGCTGCAAATCCTCAGTAATCAGCGACACACAATAGATGCTCAGAGGAGGCAATTGGTTTGGGAGATTATGCACATTTTATCCAAACTCAGAAAAGCATTCTGAATATCACCTGTGTCCTTTCACAATGGCCACAACCTCATAAACAAATTGTAGTGCAGCCTGTGAGTTCAAACTAAATCTCCTTTTTATTTCACAAAGACATTACTTTCTCTTTTGTCATCTTCATCTCTCCACATTTAACTGTTTTGTTTCTTCTGTTTGTTTTTCTGCTTGTCTCCATCCATTTCCTGCATCTTTTCTTGCCGATTAACAAAATTCTTCTTCTTCTTCAGCCTCTTATCCAAAAACTTTCCTTCCTCTTCCTCGAGGCAGACTTTAATCCCACAACTCTCGTCTTTCTCCTCATTCAACAGTCCCTCTTTCATTTTTCCTTCTCCTCCTCCCTGTCAATCTCATTTCCTCTTGTTTGCTAAAAGTCTGGTCTATCCTCTCTCTTTGTCACGGCCGCTACTGCCTGCTCTCTTTGATTGAAATCTGTTTTTTTCTATCCCTTCCTCTCTCTGTCATTTTATCCCCCTCATCCTCTCACTCCAGTCTGTCTCTTTTCCCTCTGGCTCTATCCTTACTGACATAGTTGGTTCTTTTTATCCTTTCACAATTCTCTGAACTGCAGTGGACATCCTCTTTCACTCTCTAGACATTAGTCCTCCTGACATGTGCCTGTCTCTCTCTGTCTCTTTCAGTTTTTTTCCTTTTTCCTCATTTTTTAATGAAGGCAATAAATATTAAATTAAT
This sequence comes from Lepomis macrochirus, assembly GCA_024633595.2. Taxonomy (NCBI): domain Eukaryota; kingdom Metazoa; phylum Chordata; class Actinopteri; order Centrarchiformes; family Centrarchidae; genus Lepomis; species Lepomis macrochirus. Next base: position 9,461,630 of record JALXJV020000002.1, on the reverse strand, counting down.
ACAAATATTTATATAAAAGCACTTTTAAAGAAAGTTACTTTGCAACAACATCAACGTCCGCCCTCTACTGTCAAAGGCTTAAACATAAATGTTTAAATATTAAAGGTCCATAATGTAGAAAGTGAGATTGCGATGTATTTTTGTGATTATAAAGAAGGTCTAAGTGCTATATAAATCGAGGCTGTAGGTTTCACTTCAACATTGGTGGGGACACATGTTAAGTGGGGGTGTTGAGTCCTCCCACAGATGTTTTTGAGCAATTTCTGCCTCTGCATCAATTTATATTTTGTCTTTATTATATTATGTCTTTATTTACAAGCAGGGAAACACAAAATTCAGGCAACAGGTGACAGTTAAAATAATAAAAATATAAGAATATAATGCAGTAGGGCTCTCAGGCATTCTGTGTTGCTTTCAAGTATGTTTTCTCCTGTAGATCAGCAATTCTCATTTTATATCATCCCTGGTGAGTCAACACACAGCTCACAGGGGCGGCTGTGGCTCAGGAGGTAGAACGGGTTGGCCGTAAATCAGAAGGTTGGCGGTTCGAAGTGTCCTTGGGCAAGATACTGAACCCCGCCAGTGTATGAATGTGTATGAATGTTAGTTTCTGTTTGAGCACTTAGGCTCAGTGAGTGAATGTGTGTGTGAATGGTGAATGCAGAAGTAGTGTAAAATTACTTTGAGTGGTCGAAAAGACTAGAAAGGCACACAGCTTACAGCTATACAGCATTGACACAGCTATACAAGTACGGAGCATTTACATTTACACATGCAAGCGTCATTTAATCTTCGAAAACAAATGTTAACTTCAGTATCTCCGACAAAGTGCAGCTCACAGCTGATTCAGTGGGAAGCATCCCCGAGCAGTGAGACTCCCAAACAGAGCAAAGGTGTCTCTAAGCAAGGGGACTCAGAGACTGCAACAACACAGAGCACAAAAAGACTCCAAGCAACCTAATCCATTATGACTGTGAAATTATTGCTACAGATCATTCACTGGATATTTGTTGGGACATGTTTCCACCTATACCTAAATTAAAATTTAGGTACACTTTTGAAAATTATAAATTATTTTTTTCAGAATACCTGTCTGGTTTGGGAGAAAACCCATTTTCTGTAACTATTAGGATGTATGTGAGAAATCATATTTTTTACAAAAATTTAATTTGGCTTTGAAACACAATGGCAAAGTTACGTGTTTTTTACGTCTTTTTTTGTAATTTTTATGATGCACCTTTAATTCTATGTCCTTTAAACAGTATAAATACTGAGACTACTAATACTAATAAAACGCTCATTTTACACCTCAATGCACACAGCTGTATTCAGAAACTGTCCTTGGCAAACTTATAGAAGTTGGCCAATCAGATGAAAGTGAGCTTTTGGGGAGGTGGGCCTTAAAAAGACAACCTTAACAGGGTTTTTTAAACAGTGGTTGAATAGAGGCGCTGCAGCAACTGACAGTATGAGAACAGTAGATAAACATATTCTAGTAGACACCCTAAGTAAAAGTATGTACTTGAAAATGAGCATAATATGGGACCTTGAAAACATTATTGATGACTGACAATTTTGATATGACTGAGCCTCAGCAACAGTCAGTGTCTATTTTTAAGTCCAGCCCCATCAAAACAGACTATTTCATGTGGAAACATATCAAAACACAGCAATTTTTACTGGACCTTAAAAGAGACTCTAATCACTATTATTACATTCATATTGGACAAAATGACTATGTGTAATGTGACCACATAATTATCCCCTGCAGTTCCCCTCAGCTCTAAGGAGTTTTTCCCTCTTTCAGCTCATTGGTTCAGTCTCACTGCTCTCATCAGCATTGTCTTCAACCACAACAGGCTCTAAAAACCCTGCATAACGCTCAGAAACAGCGACTGGCCAGATATTCACCTCAGGAGTTGTTTGAGACCAAAACGGAGCTAGAAGAGACAATTCATAGTTTTCATGTGACGCCACATTCCAAGGAAAACGCTCCCTTGAAGGGCAAAAAAGACGCCGCTGCCTGCCAACCAGGAAGCCAGTGGTACACTGTTACCTTGAGTGTGTTACTTTTACGTTCCTCCGTATGTGACTGATGTTTAAACAGGCAATAGTTTGCTAGCATATTCACTCACGACAACTTTTTAAGGAGACATTATGTGTGTATACAGCTTGTTTCGGGCCCCCAAGTGGCAGAAAAAAACACACAGGTTTAAATTCTCAGAACAGAAGTTGTTTGTAGTTGATATTGTTCTTGGATGAATTCCAGGTGGTTTTTGCTTTATTTCTATTATATTTATCCCTAGAAGATCAAAATGTAACTTAGTTAGCTTACAAGCCTGGTGGAGTACATGACCATATCAACTGTCATAACACTTTTAAATCTCCTTCGATGCTTTAAATGAGCTACATACACCCGCTTTTGAGATTTTGAAATTCTATTTCAGTCTTTCAGCATCTCATAAATTGTCTTTTAAATTATTTTATTTGCTGAACCCTCTGACATAGACAGTAGATTTATAGCAAGCTCATTTAGTGGGGCTACCAGCAGAGTTTGAGGAGCGGGACCACACATCAATGACGTCACTCCCGGCATTTCCATAAATACCCACACAACGCACTTCCTCTTCCTCGCTCTCACATTCCACAGACCAACTGTGACCAAGGAACATCATGTCGAGCACGCTATGCTAACATCCAATAACGCAAATTATTACAAGCTACTTTAATCCACTTACCTCTTTGAGAAATGTCAGCACATCACTATTCCCATCAGACACTGAATTATCCGGACTGACTCGCGACATCTTCCAAGTTCAAGTCAGCAGACCCAGCACCAGAAGCCGAATTCATTTAAACCATGTTGTTCAGATCCAATGTTGTCTCAAGGGATAGTGGTTTCGATTGAACAGAAGTTTCAAAGCAAGTCATTCCAAACAAATGTCAATTTAAACTAGTTTAAATTGACGTTTAAAGTTGTTTTGAGTGAACAATTGTTTCAAAAATGAAGGGGCTCTGGCACCGGGATGCCGCTCACTCCTTGTCATCACTAATCTAATCAGTCAGTTTCTTACATAGAACCATCCAATTTGTTGTTGGAAACCATTTCAGGTTAGCTTTAGTCGGGTCATTAGGCACTGGGATGCAAAAACCCCTTGCAGCCCACATCCCACGTCGCTCTAGTCTGGGATTCTGGCACTGGGATGCCAGGATCCCAGACTAGGATGCCAGCAACTACAGCTAGAACTTGGCACTGGCACCCAGGTTTCCTCCACAGCCCTAACAGAACCAAGTTATTTCCATTTCTAATTTCGGTCTTTCCTCTTAATCCATTACGCCGCCATCAGCTATCCGCCAACCCCTTTCACTAACCGCCAAATAAAAGATCCCTTGAAGGGCACCTCTACCCGAAAGGGAGAACATCCATCCGGTTGAGGGAACTCACTCCTGCAAAGTTGCGTACACTTTCTCCATACACCAAGACGATTACATCGCCATTATTCTAGATCGGGTCCCCAAGTCAGAGGCACGGTTTTACCAAAAATCCACATCCACACTGTTTTCAAGCCACAGCTTGCTAGAGTGGCGTAATCAGGGCCCACTCAACCATGCAACCCTAACATGGCCCCCAAGTGGTACACGGTCTCATCCTAACCCAGTGCCACCGCGCAAAAGCTCTCTGGTTTTCTCCAACCTTCGGGTTCCAAGGTCTGCAGAGAAACAGCAGGTCTTCCCATGACCCTAGATTTCTAGGATTCACTCTCGACACAATCCGTTTCAAACTGTAATCTGGATTGAAAGCTTATGCAATCAGTATTCGATCGCCAGTTCCTCCTTGCTTTGGCTCAACCTTTGCCTATGGGATTGGGTTCAACTTTTTCTATCACAAACAACTGTGAACCCCCAAGATACCAATCGTGTACCGTTGCCACATATTCTGCAGGTTTCTGGGGTTCTACAAAGAGAAGACTAATCGCAGCAGCCTTCTCTCGGGTTACAGGCCAGCTTCGAAGAACTTCAGCCACTGTCACAACAAGCACAATATGACCTCCCTGTCATTTGATCACAATGTCTCATTTCATCAACATGCCCACAGTGGCTACAAAACACACTCCACTGAAGTCCATCTTAGCAGAAGGACTGGCTTCTTCTCCAAACTTCCAAATGCATTCTCAGATAACCCAGCTTCTTAGAAGTCTTCAACGTCAAGAGACGTTTCAGGACCCCTGCAGCCTTCCTTCTACAGCAGACTCTCTGTCCATCTGAATCCACACCATCTGCACTGGTTACAGCATCCCTCACTTGACTTGAACCTTAGATGTTACGTCCACACTTGCTCTCTTCAGTTTCATTTCACTGCATCTCCTTTTGGCTTGACCTTCACCTTCATGCTCACAATTCAGTCATTCTTCAAACAACACTGCTTTCTACCAAAGCGATCTGAAGTCTACTCAATCGGGCCAGCTTACGTTCATCTTTTTCTTTGAAGTCCAGTCATCTCTGAATTCCCTTGTGAATTATAGTCAGTCAGATTGTCCAAGACAGGTCTAGTAGCTACTCGATTCTGGTTCTACCAGCAGCTCTGCCAAAGTACTCTTTCGCAAGGCATTTCTCCCATTCATTACTTTGGTCACTCCTCCAGGATCTGAGCTACCATTCATTCTACTGCGCCGTCATTCCCGAGCATCCTATACAGCGTACCATCACTACACTTAAGATCTCAAGATCCCAGATCACCCAATGTTCTCTCAAACAACTGGAAGCTTTTTGGGGGTCCATAGTGCCCGGGCACTACAGTGGATTTCCCTACTGTAGCTTCCCCACAACACTTTCAAATATTTATTCAGCTACTGCAAGCATCATACATATTCTGTTTGTTTATCAATAAATCATTTAATCGTATCTGTTGATTGTGGTCCCTTCAGAAGTGCGTATGTTTTTCCATACTGACAACATTGTCCATTCAGCTTGTCTATTAATTCATATATTGTAAAAATACTTTGTTGAAAAACCATCCTTGTCTCCTCCTATTCCATGAAACACATAATGCTGCTCTCTCTGTTTCATTTCATGTCTGTAAACGATGGAAACAGAACTTGATGTTTTCCTCTGTTGGTGAGAAACAACATTTTGTTCGGGGAATACTAATACAAAGTTGTTTGTAAAAACTGCAGAGCCAATTAACCAGCTAAATTGTGTCAAAATCAGTTTATGTGTGGAGGCAAACATTTGGACCCAGGAGAGGGGAGACAATCAATGTAGCGTGTCACTTCCTGTCTTCTTCCTCATCCCCCAGGATAAGTCTGTGTCTCCATCGCTCCTCTCTCATGCTTCAATTAATTTATCGCATTCTCCCTGTGTCTGTTTGTCTCAGATTCTGGTCACATTCATACTCCTCCTCCACTCTCTGCCTGTCTTTCCTCCTCACACACTTTGTAGCTCTCCATCCTTTTTCCTGTCTGTCTCTTTTTGTCTCTGTCCGCATCTTCCTTCTTGTTGTTCCTCCTCCACTCCTCCATCGCTCCCTCAGGACTGTTGTGTTTACTCTTTGTCTCTTCGTCTCGTTCTCCTCCAGCAGAGGATGGCAACGTATCTTGGTGTCGTGGTTACCGCGGGGTTGCTGTGGGAATAACAGCTGCCACTTCGTTGTTCAGAAACTGACAGAGAAGAACGAGAAAAGGGCAAAAAATGCATGAGTGAAAACATGCAAAACATCAACTGCTTCAAACTTCTAAGGTAAAGTTTGGGTTTGTTTTTCCTTAATTAGGTCAGTCTTAAAAAGTGAATCTAATGAACAGAGACACACACCTGGACAGAGCAAGTGAACGCACCCTCCCTCCCTTATTCGCTATTCCCTAAGTGCCTTAGATCACATCAGGCAACCACAGTAGCGCTGTTTATGGGCCCGCAGAGCAACACAGCTTTTGTGCTGGTCAGGTCCCAGGTGTGTGTGTCTGTTTGTGTGTTTGCATGAGTGTTTAATTTCAAACAACCACCCCCCTCTGGCCAGGGCTATAAATATGATGGTGTTCTTGGTCATGTTGCCAGGTTAGATAACAGCGAAAAGAAAACAGAGGTGAATACTGAGATAATTAACTGTGAGGCCATTTTGTCAGTTTCAGGAAATTAAAAAAGTAACGCACAAACATGGAGAGTTTGCAGACTGTCCTTGTCCTACCTAGCAAGCTTTTCACAGAGGATAATCCCTCGGGGTTTACATGTTGTGCAGGTTAAATGTTAATTGTGACACGATAACATTTTATTTAAGCCAGTTTTAGTGTTATTTCGGTCCCAAAGAACTCCAATAGGAGCTCTGCATGACAACAGACACAGATTAGCATATGTGCATCTACTTAATTCAATAATGCAAATAAGATGGCCAAAGGTGCATCTGGCTCTTCCAAAACTAATACAAGAGTCTTTGCACTTTTGGGATTGCACTGCTTTTAAACTATCAGCTTATGTCCATTTTTATACATGAGGTGTAGACATTATGTATTTCAGTCCTTTCCATTCTGATTTCAGAAAGGTTTTGAAAAGACTTCAGACTTCAGAATCTTAAAGAACAGAGTGCAGATTTTAGTTTATTGCAGTTTTAGGATTTAAGGACATAATTTGCTTCTTCAAATCTGCAGCAACTGATTTCTTTGGCTACCTGGGGGTAGCGTAAGAAGACATCTTATAAAGGTCTTTTGGCTTTCATGTTAGACAATTGCCTACTTACACATCCAGCAGACATGAAGCAACATTAGCTTTAATCTGTGTATTAGGTGACTTGAGGATATTCACTCTCCACTCTCCAATGCCTGAGGGTAATATCTGGCTGTTGGGTGCTAGATGTTCCTCTAAGCTAGTTGCTATCATTGTATGCAGGTAGAATACGATCCAGTTTGTTTATTACAGCTTTTTATGGAAAACAGCTGCCTGCTGCTGGAAACTACGTTGATTGATGGATGGTGAGACAGCACCAAAATAGTAAAGTTGTGATACTGAGCTTATAGAGGCTCAGAAAAGCTGAGGGGAACTGCAGAGTTGAGAGATTATTCTCTATAGGGTTAGTAACATTGAGCGACCCATTTCACATTGTGTAAGATTGATTAGTTCAGCTTTAAAGAAAATTTAAAGAGAAATTGCTTTACAAGACTAAAAACGATTTTGCAGTTTCACATACCTCTTTGAGATCTATTTGCATTTTGTGAGCGATATGTTTTGTTGAAAGACTAACATTAGCCACAATGCAGAACCAGTGATCTTTTGATTGGTCAGGTCAGGTCAGACCCTTTCCCACCACAATCACAAAGCTATTTAATGGCGTCAGTGTTTTCTTGATTTCAGCAGGTGCACATGATTCAAGCCCTTTGGGATGCTGAATTGACCTTTTCATGCTGTTTCACCAGAGAGAAAATGCTTGGAAATCTGACTAATCCCCTGTGTAGACAGCCGTGAAATTTGTCCCAGCGTAACACTGTTGAAATAGCATGATACATCCCCTTAGTGTGACCATTCAGATGTCCTCAGCTGAAATGAATCCTTGGTGAATGTTTGGAAGAGGACATACACACTTACCATAGTGCATTTCAGTGACTTGTTACACCAAAGGGCCTTGCCATTCTCATTTTGATTGGGAAATCAATATTTTCAATGTTAATTAAAGGCCTGACTCCAGCAGGAGCACCATGATGGGACAAAGCCTTTTGCATGGGTGTCCTCTTTCTTTCAATGGAACAGATAAATGATGCATCACAGACTATGTAGAACAATGTCATTTACAGTAAATGCCTCCATTTAAATATGTCCATTAAAGAAATTTGGTAGAGATTAATGTCAGCAGTGTTATTTATGAGCCACACACTGGATCAATACCCAGGTCTAAGCTGTGTCCACCTTGCAGGTAGTGAGAGCTATCTGAGTCTCAAAATGGCTTACTGTGAAAAAAAAAATTACAACATTTCTGTGGCCATCCACCAACACCCATGCTAGCCCCCACAGATGAACCCCAACCACAAGGCACATTGGGTTTTCAGTAAGACATGGCATGTCTTTTTCTTGAAAAAAACTTTCTTTTGCACAGACTTACACAAATATAGTAACCCAAAGCTAAATGTGCTCAGATAGATATTACATTAGTTTTGCAGGTATTTGGCAATTTGAATCCAGAGATCAAAGCAGCAGAGACCATAATATCCTCACTTCAAGCTCCAAAAATACTGGATCCCACATTTCCCATAGTGCAGCAAAAAGCATAATTTTGTTTTTGCCCTCCATAATTGGTAAATGCCTGCATCTTTCAAACTCTATGTTACCACTTTATAAGACATCCCCAATGACATAACTGTGACATCATCAGGGTTAGGTTGTCTGTCTTTAGAAAGCTCCCTTGAGAGCCACACAATATATTATATAACTTTTTTTCACAGACTGAGTTGTATTCCTCCTGACAAGTAAACTGACCTTTATGTGTGAAACCGGCAGAGTTCCCTTTTTATTACACATTTGTATTGAAACACATTGAGTCAAGTCATTTCCAGGTCAGGCAGCACCAAATGGAACAAAAATGAATGATTTGGTCCAGGAGTTGATGTTTGCACTGTTGTGAAAATCACAACAGTTGAATTAGGCCTATGCAGAACAAATCAAAACAAATTATTATTGTTTTCAGGGAAACTCCCCTCAGAAACATGCCCAAGAATAATACTGAGAATAACAAGTGCTATTTAGGCTAAACTTTTTTTGCATAGTTTTCTGAACTCTCTGCTCATTATCTTGTTTATTCAAGTGTTCATATGTGTGGGAATGTCACCATGTTAAGATTGGAAAGCGAAGTAGAATTCAGTCCTGTTTGTGACAGGCTCCTCTAATCATGCATGTGTCATCTTTGTGTCACAACTTTTGATTGATGCTGACAACAAAGATCTAATAGGCAGGCATCAGAATGATCTGTTTTGCCAAATATTTGCTTATTCATAGGATATTTCATTTGATCATTTCTTAAGATGATTTCTAATTATTGGACTGTGGCAGGCACACACAAGAAAATATGAGTATTCTTGTAGGGTATTTGAAGTAGAAATGACTCAGAGCATTATAGTCGATAAATAAAGCTCGTTATTACACAGTAAGCGATCATGTCATCTGGGATCTGTTGATAGTGTCCTTTATTGTGCCGTGTGACCTCTTTATTCTGTCAAGTGGTTAATTTTAATAACAGGCCAACGTATTACAATAAAGCTGGCAAAATTACACCATATTTTCATATCATGCTGTTTCACCTATCTTTTAGGGGACAAAGCTAAAAAAAACAGTTGTCCAGTGAACGTGTTTAAAGGAGACCTAACATACTGCTTTTTCAGTCATACATTGTTGTTCAGTGACTCCTGTATGGCAACTTTGCATGATTCAAAGTTTAAAAAAATGTAGGCATTCATTTCAGCCTGTCTGAAACAAGCTCTAGATACTCCTGTGTAAGGCCCCCCTCTCAGCGCTGCTTGCATGTGCTGAGTTGTGATAACAGCCATAGGGAATTTCGTGCTAAAAAGAAACACCAAATTGATCTGGCCAGTTCAGGCTACTGAGGCCAGTTATTAGCTCCAGCTGAAAATCTCAATGCCTCATTGCCATCGTTTGCAAATAATTAGGGAGGAGCTGTAGAAGGTGCTTCTTGTCCACTTGTTGAAGTGTTGTTGAGCATAATACTGACGTTCAAATTGCTCCTGAATATCAGACATCACCTTGTGTGAAGTGCTATCTAAATACAGTGAATTTGCCATTTAGAACAAGGATGGTGGAATTTGTCAGTTACATTGGATGTGATTTCTTCTTCAGTATAGGACATAAAGAACGATCACAAATCGTTGCAATATATATAAAAAAGGGGGTAAAAGTGAACCTATCCTTTAGGGTTACAGATATCTGACCTGTCTTTCCAGTCACCAGATGGTTAGCCATATGTAGTTGATTAGTCACTTTAGCTTGCAAATGCAAATATAAAGCAGGGCAGAGGCTAATTCCTCAGCTGGCTCAGTTCAGTCCAAATATGATTATATACTGCGGTCCATTTGCTAATTGCTAAGCATTTAGTGAAATTAGCAACTTAATATTGAAACATATCCTCAACCTTAATTGAGTTAAGACTTTTCTCGACATCAGTAGAAAAGACACTCTTCAATTGCCAGTCAAGTTTTATTTCATCTTTGAGAAGGAAAAAAAGACAGAGAAAAGAAAAATTTGGATTTTGTAAACATCTACATCGTTTTTCATGTCATGTCATTTTCAGCATTTAAAAATACTTTACTCTTTACTACGACATTTCCAACATCAACATTGTATTCAGAATGATTTTAATCATGCATTGACGCACTCATGGACGGAATGATATGAAGAAATGCACACACACACACACACACACACACACACACACACACACACACACACACACACACACACACACACACACACACACACTAAAAAGGATAAGAGCACACTCAGACCTGTACTATACGTCTGCTCTCTGAGGCTTTTCTTTTACAAAACAAACCACTGAAACAACATGGAACAATGGAATCAAATATTGCAAGAACAATAATATAACAATAAAATTAATGGAAAAATTAAAATACCAGATGTTTATATCAAAAGCACTTTGTGACCTCATAAGTAGGGCTGCATGATAATAAAATGAATGAATGAAATTATTTAAATGAATTAATAAAATGAGGAGTATAAAGTAATAAAATATATAAATATTTATAAGGTAGAGAGCAATAGAGTGGCTAACAGGAGAGAGAGAAAACAAGATACAAAATAAAGAAACACGGATAAATAGAGTTGCTGACTAACACACACACACACACACACACACACACACACACACACACACACACACACACACACACACACACACACACACACACACACACACACACAGGAGATTTCCAGAACTGAAATGTGAAAAGTATAAAACAAGGACTGGCTCTTTACCAACCTGTTCAGTGTTATTTTTGTAGAGAAATCAAATCCTTTACATTATATCTTTACATTTATCAAAGCATACAACAGCATTGAAGAAAACCTTACCACTGTGTGGGGATGAGTCACCAGGCTGTAGCTACCAATGACCACACGGAGGCCAAGACCTTGGTATTTTTTGTGGAAATTTGGGCTTTTAGCAAATTGAGGGGAGTGACATTGAACAATTAAAAACATGGAGGGTATTATTTGACTCAATTTATTTGAATGTGAAGGCTTATGGGCCAACAAAATCTAAATAAATAAATTGCTGGAGCTGTGATTAGATACTGGCACCAATAAGACGTCTTAGGGTGGGGAAAAGAAACATGAATTAACCTTTTCCCTATCCCTATTTTAAAGGATTAATCAGCTAACTGAAAACTGGGAAATTTGTCTAGTTTTTGTCACACATTTGATTAATAGACTGTACCCAGTATATGTGTGTGTGAGAATGTGTGACTGACATTGATCTTCTGTGTTAATGCATGTCCACTACATGAGTATAAATAAAACACCTTATGTCCGCATTTGGCCATCTGCCAATCAGAGGATGTGGATGTGAAGTCAGAAACTGTATGACTGTTACTCACATACTGTATGCACACACACACCACACTTCTTCAGGCAAAGTGCCACCATCTATTTCCCAGTCTTGATCGACAGCCAGATCTATTATATATTTAATCTTATTTGACAGGTACAAACACACACACACCTGGCGAGGAAGAGTCCAAGGTACAATCAACAAATTGGAGGTATTCCAATTTCCAGACATTGATTCTGTGGGTCAAGTTGTCATTCTAATTTATTAATCTAGTGTATGGGCTCCAGCCGGGGGACACACAGGGTGAACCCTTAATAAGGAGATTACAACACCAGACAACACGCACAAACATGCTCACACAAAGGCATAAATACGCATAAAGATCTACACACAATGGACATGCAAACAAGTGGGAGGCACAAGGAACATAATATAAAATAAACACTTGTTTAAAAAAAAAAAAGACTAACAGGCTACATGAGTAAAATGCGTTAAAATCCACTCGCAGAGAAAAAAAATGTGAATGAGAAACTATATTGTCACATTCACTAGAAGAAGGGCAAGCAGACAACGTGAGAAACATCAGAGAATGTCACACACACACGTCTCACACTCACAAATCTCACAAACACAACGTCTCACACACACCAGCAACAGTCAAGAAGACAACGGCTTGCAGATAGATGGTCGCTAAGCAACAGGCAAGAGACTAAAAATATGGTTGCATTTTTTCACTCACTTAGAAAGCATGCACACACACGCACGCACACACAGCCAACCTCCAGCAAGGATTATCAACCTTTAAAAAGCCTACATTTCTAATTCGGTCCCAGTATTCTTGTGTTCCTGTGGCGTCAGCAGCACTATTATCCTGCCCACTCATTCTTAAACTGGCAACTGTTACAGAAGCTTAAGTCATTGAGAAACAGACATCAGCGTCTCAGCGGGCCAGGAGCCATGCCGACGTGCCAGTCACGTCCAAACTGGCAACTGGCTGATGACCTCCGTCACGGTGGGTTCACTCCTACGTTGTAAGATACACTGCGTGCTACATAAATGACTAAGGATCGAATGAAACGATCTGCATGGAGTTAGTCAGACAGTTTTGGGTGGATGGTACAGATTCAAACACCATGTCAGCAAGCATCTGAGGCTGTAGCTACGACCGAGGACACTGATGTCATATCCTTTGTATTTTTTCAGGGAATTTTAGAGATTTTAACATACAACCTAGAATAGAAAAGTATTTATGGTGGTCTCTGCGGTCTGATTCCAGTGTTTTTAGCTACGTTAGCGGTGTGGCTCTAGCTTGGTGGTTGGTCCACCCCTTTCAAGACTGACATACTGTATCTCCACAGCTATTGGACAGACTGTCATGACATTTTGTACAAACATTCATGTTAACTTTGGTTATCTTTTCCATCTAGTGCCGCCATGAGTTTGAAATTTTTGATCTGGAGTGAACTGTCAAGACAAATATTGGATGAACTGCCATGAAATTTGGTACAGACATTCATGTTGCCATTATGATGACTTGTGATCACTTTTTATCATCGGGTGAACATTTCAATGAGTTCAGTATTTTGGTTTATGACAAAATAACATCAAAACGAATGACATTCCCATGAGCCTCAGGTGTAAATAGTAAATATACCTGCCAAACATCAGCATATTAGCATTATCATACCATATTATTAGCATGTTAGCATTAACTAAGTAGAGTCACACGGCGACTAGCATAGCTGTAGACTCTTAAGGCTCATTTCTCTATTTATTCAGTTAGCTGTCCAAAACCTTCTTTTGGGGGTTTGACAAACTTTTCTTTAGAGGGTAGGCTTGCGTTTGGTGGGACTCATGACCTCAGTGCCTCTAAAATTTTGACTACAGCCCAGCAAGCACCTAACCTGCTGAAATGTCTTTGAGCAGGACACTAAATCCCTACGAGCCCCAGGGCAGCTCTTCAGTGAGGTGCACACTCTGGGCATGCCATTGTGTCAAATTTCTAGACAGCAATAATCAACATTTGCAGTCAAGAAATATCCTTTTTTAAATAGAGCAAGAGCATCATGGCAGGTGGCCAAACTCTATCAATGAATCTCAGCTGAGCTTGTCTGAAATCAGCTGATAGAGTAACTCTAAAGGAGTTCAAGGAATCATAGACGCTTTCACCTCTGCTTTCACTGATTTCCTACAATGAAAGTTTTAAATATTTCCTTTACAGCTGTCAGAAAGTGCAGGGGACTGGTGTGGCATTTAAAATGTCACATTTGAGGGAAGGGGTAACACATACAGGCATTTTCACCCCAGCAAATCAATGCCGCTCTGCTCCAAATCACCACTTATCTTCCATTTGTACAAGCACTGACCTTAGCAAAGGCTGCCTCGGACAAGCTCGTGTCTGTTCAGCCTGCACGACTGAGCTGGCTGTGTGTGGCCTGCATTTACATTGGCCTGGAGGTAGCGGATAATTTGACCGTATTTAACAAGGTGGATGGTGGGAAAGTAAGTTGTTGTTTTCAGTCCAATTTTTCTCTCAGTGAACAAGGGGTATGAAATAAAGCTAGATTATTGTTTCCTCTCAGGATTTTTAGTTTACAATCAGATTGTGGACAGTTGAGGGGGAAATGGTTGCAGAGGTTTTCCTTCTATGCTGTTGTTAACAAGCGGAATGCATTTAACAATCACTTGCACTGACAAGCCATATGGCATCCCTTCTGTCCAGCCCCTGGGCAGGGCAGGGGTATTAACACAGACATAATATAAATCTGGATTTGACACTTTCTCATACAGACAAACAACAACAAATGGTTGATTTCATAGGATATGTGGCATTTTAAGTTACTCCGATATCGTACTTTCAAACACACCATGCCTAAATCAACAAACGTTTCACAAAAACAAAGTAAATAGCACAGCTTTTGATACAGGCTCATGCCCATAAATAATACCAATGGTTACGCACATTTATCTGTAGTGATTAAATTTTTCACTAGTTTTGTTAACTAGAACTGGCAGCTTGTGGGACTACGATGGCTGCAAGGCTTGAAAATGAATGGTGATCTGCGACTGTTCTTCTATTAAATCTTTGGATAACAGAGATTTGTGATTTTTGTTTTGAGTACAAAGAAATGTCCCAACATTACATCTGCTGCAGAACAGACACGTGATATTTCAGAGCTGCCGTACATTTCCCTCAGAGCATTCGTTTCTTCTCTCTGTCTGTGAGTCATCTCTGGTTTTGTATTCACCGTTTTGCAGCCTCCCCCGCCCCCCCTTGTGATGGACTGCCTTAAAATGTGTCCTTCAACTGTGTTTCAGAGGGAAAAAGGATGGATCTTTCCTTTCCTCCACCAGGGTTTCCCTTACAAAGAGGGGGACTTCACATACATTAAATATAATCAGTGTTTTCTCACACACATCAATAAAAGTTTCTTATATTATCATGTACAATTAGAAACACTGGGTATGGTCATAGTTTTGATTTGTCATCAACAACACTGTCATTGCCATCATCTTCTTGGCTGTTGTCGAGGTCACAGCCAGCCTTCTTATTAGTCCTACCTTGGTCTTGATGTCTCTTGGCGTTACATCCTTTCATGCTGGACTCTGGCTCTGCTTGTTCACATGTTTGTTTCCCAGCCATTTAATGCAACTTGAGAGTGTAAACAGTGTACCTTGCGATGTGTAGTGCACAATGCTTCTTCATTGCAAGAAAGACAACTTTTACTAGGTGGACTGCTTGCTTGTTCTATGTCTGATTCTCCAGACACTAGACATTTATAATCTTCCCTCTGCTTATCAAACATTTCCTTTGTGTCTCCATCCCACTTCTGAAATATCTTCCAGGTGCTGATCCAACATCTTGATCTTCCATGTTACACGCCATCTTCCAAAGAACCTGCTTTAACTTTCTGTATCTCCATCTCTCCATAATATATTTAGATGTCTTTTTTTGTTACAATTGCACGGTAACAACATCAACACATGACGCCATTGAAGAGTTTAGAAAAAAGGATCAGGGTACATTTCCTTCATGGGATAAACGAGGCTATTAAGTGGCGTAAAAGGAGAGGGACTTGGCATTGGCTCAATTAAAAAGAAGGGTAGTTGGTGGTCACTACAGCGTTTCATTATCACAACTTTGAGACAATTCCTACAGGGGAGATAAGAGTAAGGCAAGAGGGAGGGACAGAGGAGTGTATACAGTCTGCAGAGTATTTGTAGGAAAGGGAGGGTACAGTATCTGTGTGTGTGTGTTGTACCATGAAAGGACTGTTTCGCACAGTGTATTTAAGATGAGAAGGAAAAACAGACCACGACAAAAAAAAAAGAAGCTGTCCTTTTTCGTATTGCCTGTTTGCCCGCAAGCTAGTGAGTGGTCCTCCACTGCAGATTCACCTGAGGGCCCCAAAGTGTGTGTGTGTTTGTGTGTGACAGTTGGGGGAAGAAGGGTTTAAAATAATAAATCACTGTTAGTATTAGATTGAGTTCAGTGGGTATAATGGGAGGATCCACCGTTCCTGTGACCACGAGATACAGTAAAGATGGAGAGAGCGAGAGAGAGAGAGTGAGAAGGGGTTATCGAATATGTTTTCCTCATCTACTCTACTTCTTTTACTTTATTCAGTCTAGTCCCTTCATAGACATTTCTCTAGTTTTGTTTTCCAAATCTATCATTCACCTTAGCCCAGCTGACTGGCAGCTCTCACTTCTGCTCTTCTTCTCTACCTTGGCAGTATACTGGAACATTATCAGCCTTTTAATAACTACTAAACAGTGTTGTCTACAGGTGATGATGGATGATTGAGACAACTACATAAAATAGCTCTTTAAAAGCTACACTGCAATTTTTCATTCATTTTAAATTCAGAGACTGTATGTATCCCAGAAATTTCTTCAGCATTGGATAGATGGTGGGTTTCCTTTCTTTAAAGAGCTGCTAATGCAAAAAAAAAAAAACGTTTGGATATAATTGGAGTCTTAGTGTTTCATAATAGTCGCACTGTTTTTCAGGACAGAGGAGAAAAAATGTTTGAAAAACTGTTTTGGAATTTATGGAATTTAATCATCCGCGGCCCATAGAAAGTATCAGAATCGGCCCATTCTCCTTGTCCGGTCCCCCTCCCTCTCGCTCTCTCTTTCTCTCTCTGTCTTCAAATTGGCAGTGGGTCTCTCTCCCTCCCCTCTGCTCTCCATTTAAAATGCTGGTAAATGGCAGTAGGCCTCCAGTGAAGCCAGCAGGATGTAAAGCAGCCACAGCGAGACGAACATCAGCGACGTTAGCAGCTTACAAGTCCGCGGCCCGCCCAGCTCTCCGCCAGCCACCGTCGCCCGCCGCCGGTACAGCAGTGTCATCACACACACCATGGCCAGGATGGTGAAGAGGGTGACGGAGAAGGCCAGGTTTCCTGGGTCCACCTTGAACGCTTTGCCCTTGGAGCGCCAGACGATGGCAGCAATGGTCCACGCCACGCCGATGCCAAGGAAGACGTTGACAGCATTGGAGCCGGTCACATTCCCTATGGAGGCGTCAGCGTACTGATCCTGGATGGCGGCGACCTTGCTGGCGAATGTGTCTGGAAGAGAAAGACATAAATTTTACAGTAATCTTAAAGCATTATCATCTTCCATGTCACATTTTTAAAGTGTTGATGTTCTGGGACTCACTTAAATGACTCTTATTCTTACATTTGTTAATGATTTATAAGAACCTTTTAGCATTTTTAAATCACACAAACAAGGACAGCAAAAGAAATATGAAAACAAACAAACAAGACCAGGCAGGAAACATAAAAGTAAACCATCAACCTGGGGTCAAATAATCTAAAGCAACAATATGAAAAAGTATGGAAAATCGGAATATTTTGTAAATGTTTTTCTCACAAGCCACAGAGGAAAAGATCTCAAGGTAACAAAGTACGAAACCACTCCCATATAGTACTCTTACATTTACAGTGGCACACGTGTACTGAACACAAAAGAGAAGCAAAGAGGTGTAGAAAAATGAAGGTATTTGACATAATATACAGGCCAGTTTGTCTAAAAGATGTCAGTATTTGTGGAAAGAATTACAGATTTAATGGATGACTCTCAGAGACAGACAAAGACGGGCAGGGATAAACAATACATAGGCCGACAAGGAAATCGCCCATTGACAAACACTTTGCAACCGGCAGAAACGCGTCGGGGATGTCGGACGAGAAAAATCATTGTGGCTAAATATGCAGGTTTAAAATCCGGCATTTTAGACCACAACAATCAAAAAAGGCCCGCAAAATCCTGGAGGGACAGATAATTGATAGAAAACGGCAAAGACAGCAAACAAGGGGAAGAGACTACTAAGAGACATTGAAGAGATGGAACTTAATTGGGAAAGGCGTCGCAAACAATTAGGGTGTCAACCAAACAGGTTTAAATCTTTGGAAATCTGCTTGTCCATATAAAGTTGTATTAAAACCTGATTCAACAAACTGCACAGGTGCTCCATCTTCTGCATTTCTTACCTTAAAGAGACATTTTATTTTTTCAACCTGGGTCTTATTCACAAAGAGAATCTCATGTTAAACTTGCACTCACCACCTCCGTTGTAGAAATTCAGGAAAACACAACAATACAATGCCCTAATTCTTATTTAGTTAGCAATAATAGCTAATCCAAGGATGAGGACACTTTCATTTGGACGAGCATTTAAGTTAAATTTAAGTTTATCTGAAAAGGAGTTTGGTTGCTTGCCATGTATATGTTTTGCCAGAGTTGCATTCCCTGAATCTCTACGACAAAGGTGGCAAGTGCGAAGTTTGCATGCCCCGTAGCCGCAATATCCACAGTAGTTTATGTTTTTTTTCTGTAATCCAACATTGCACATTGGCACCTAGGTTAGAACAGATGTAATAAATGCTGTATGTGTATGTGAGTGGTGCTGAACATTTGAGGAGAAATTAGGTGAAAAGCGCAGAGACTATACAACTGGGCTGGCAGGGAACGCCAGGGAAACAGCTGCCAGATACTGTATGCCTGCTTCGGCTTATTTCTATTTTTAGACGGGCTGGTGAGATGAGCCTCAATTCTCATTTGAATGTCAGCGAGATTAGTTGAAATTCATATCCCAACATGAAATAAATCCTTCAAACTTTCTTGGGAGGAATGAATTGTAATCCTGTTGGTAACAAACCACACAAAAAAGAAATGAAAATCTTGTGTGTGTTGACACACAAGCACATTGTGGGTTTGAATCTGAGTCATGAAACTGCACATTATTGCCTCCACACACATACACACACTGTAGTAACTAATGCGGTCAACACAGAAGAAGATCATACCCAAATTTAGAAATCCAGTGCATTCTATACTGTACATTAACTGAGGTTGCCCCCCCCCCCCCACCCAGAAGACTTGAATAAAATTCACAGAAAGACGAGTGTTTGCCTGAGCTGTTTATTTGAAAACTCAAATTGCCATCACGCATGTTATAGAACAAGATCTGTCTTCTCAGAAAAAGTGTAGCCTGATACCAGACCTCTGAACAGCAGCTCCCTACACCTCAGATTTTCTTCAGCAAATACCAACCAGGTAACTGATGAAACTATGGCTTGTCCGAAAACTAGCTATGTCAAAGTAAAGGAGCGCTAGTGGGATTAGTAGCTGTAATCCCTTAAGAAAATAATGTGTTACTGCTGTCCAATGGTCAGAGCCAGAAACATGACAGAAAACATTAGCTGCTGCTAGCAACCGCAGCTTCCAGTAGCCTAAAAGTGGCTTTGGCCTGATGGATATGTCATAATAACGCTTACCAAATAAAAAAAACGCCTAAAATGAAATACAAAGTTAGATTAAATAATGAAGTATAACAAAGTGGTACTTCGCTGAGATTATCATATTAAACACAGTATCTGTGTTACTTTGGATAATGCACTAAATAAGAAGTCAACAGCTGTCACATGGACTATTTCTTCAGCAGAAAGCAGTTTAAAACAAAATTCATGTACCTTAATTGTGCTGTGGTGGCAAAAAAATGTTTGATTTGAATGGGACTGACATTTTAACAATCATGTCCTGTCCTGAATGTGATACCAATCAAAAGTCAAGACTTTAAACCAGTGAGAATCTGTGATCTCTGCAGGGCACATCAAGCACCACTGATACTATTTAAATGACACAGATTGTTACAAACAAGCTCCATAAACCTCTTAAACAGTGAGAAACATTTAGTAGTTCACAGCGTTCAAGCCAAGCCTCCGATCAGCATTTGCCCTCTAATTGCCTGAATCGACAAATCTGGTGTAAATTGGCTGGGTAACCCTTGTGTGTGTCTCCAAAGTAATAAAGCAGAAATGCTTTTATAAATCTTTAGGAGGGAAGGGTGCAAGTCAGACGGTGGGTATCAAGAGAGAAGGTGAATGTTTCTAACAAGCGTTAAGGCTATCACAATTATACACAGACACAAGGGAGCACACACTCCCAGTGGAAATTAAAATGACCTGCGAGACTTGCTGCACGCAAACTTGCATCACCTCAGCAGAGCAAAAACATCTCCACAATCACCCACACACACCTGGGTACCACAACACACACAGGGCAGAATGATGGATGATACAATAGTAAAACCACAACATCCAATAAGGG
Source organism: Lepomis macrochirus (assembly GCA_024633595.2). Lineage (NCBI taxonomy): Eukaryota > Metazoa > Chordata > Actinopteri > Centrarchiformes > Centrarchidae > Lepomis > Lepomis macrochirus. Next base: position 9,441,457 of record JALXJV020000002.1, on the reverse strand, counting down.
GAGCGAGCGAGAGAGAGAGAGAGAGAGAGAGAGGCGTGAGGTAACACCAAGCCAGGATAATAAATTGACCGGAATGGGGCACGAGAGCAAGTGTAACAGATAAGTGAGGAGAGTGTGAGGGAGTAACAGATACAGACAGATAAAGGAGAGAGAGAAAACAGTGAACGTGAGTGAGAAAGATAAAACAAAGGATAATGAAATAGATTCAGGAAAGGTAAAAAAAGCAAGAAAAGCCTACAAATTAACATCAATTCTTGTGACAGGGAACACACACTGATAATGGATATGAAATACATGCTGACAGCTTCCAAACCAACATAATATGGCTGCTGAAGGACTTTCCACAGAACTTGCCGCAAGCCATCAAAGTTTCCGCTTGGAAGAGTAGCAAAGGAGCTATATAAATCATACAGAGGGGCAACAATAAAAAGGCTGACGAGAAGGAATGAAGAAAGGAATTGAATTAAAGCCCTGGGACATCGTGTCCCCTCAAGAGACAAGCTGATGCTGAAGGCTGTGATGGAGCCGAAATTTAACAATTCAATTTTGATTTCCAGCTGGCTTACAGAGGGCAGCTGCTATTGAAATCAGATAGAGGAGGGAGGATCAGTCCTCGTCCTTTTATGCGTTTGTTTATTTGTCGTATCTGAAATTTGGGGAAAAGTATGCATTTTATTACATGTTTAGTACTGGATTTGTTTGGGAGAGGGACTTTTATTCTGGTTGCAAAAGAATGCTTGAATATTATGTAACATCAGTGAGAAAGTATATACCATAACACAATTGCAAACTGATTGGCCCCTGCTACTTTACATACATCTAAAACCAATCCCGCTCACCAGGCACAGATGTTCCCAGCGCCACAAACACCACAGCCGTCACCGAGTCCTTCAGTCCTATTGTGCAGCCGAAGTGTGACGCCAGATCGCCGGTGACCGCCGTCAGGACGCCGATAAGCGATATGGAGACAATGAAGCAGGCCCAGCCATTCCAGTACTCTGTGGGCGGGACGAAGGCGAACAGAACCTTCCAGAAGACAGTGAGGAAGTGCATGATGTAGTCGAAGCAGGACGGCAGCCGCTCCTCGCCGCTCTCCTCCTCGTCGTCGTCTCCTTTGGGAGCAGTGAGTGATTCAGACATTGAGGGAAGGGACAGAAAGAGAGGAAGAGCAGACAGACAATTGAAAGAAGGAGAAAGAGAAAGGTGAGTGGACAAAACCCATACAGTGTGTATGCAGGCAACGTCGAAGGAAGGAGGCAGAGAATCCATCCTAATGCAGTAACATAAAAAGCTATCAGGTTAAAGAAAACAGCTCAACATTTGGGGAAATAAAGCTTATTCACCTTCTCGTTGAGAGTCAAGCTGCCAGTATACTTCTTCAGAGCAGCTCATCGGATGGTTGAATAGCTTCAGAAACCCCCCTCCCCAAACCAAACCATTTTTGTAACTTTCTGAAACCAATAGTCCAAAATTCACGCCCACTTTACATTGTGATTGGTGAAAGTATGCCCGGTTTAAATTTCTCTCTTTTTACTTCCACTAATAAAATACCACTATTTGTAACGGTTGTACACACTTTTCGTTGGGTACAACACTACGAATACCTTCCAGGAGAGACTGTCTGAAAGTATGCGTCATATTTGAACAGTAACACGCCTCCACCACGTCTATGATAACAACTAAACACATTTGACGCCAACATGGTCATGTACCATTTAGTAAAAACTAGCTCTTTTTGAGCATAACCCAACCTAATAACAAGACTGACATCAATCTAATGGCTTGATAGCTAAAGCTCACTAATTAGCATGTTCATACACAAAGAGAAACGTAAAAGTGAAAACTCCCTGTTTTGAGTATGGATTGAACAATTTTACAACATGATAGTGAGCTTTAGAGACGTTAGTGGGAGTATCTTAAAAAACTTCGGACCAGTTATTATGCTAAGCTACGCTAAATGGCTGCTGACTGTAGCTTCACATTTAGCAAACAGACAAGAGAGTGAAAAGAGGATTTTTGTAATTTAACTCAGCTAGAAAGCTAATAAGCACATCTCCCTTAATGTCCAGCAAGGGTGTTTAAACCAAGACTAAAGCATACTTTCCAGTTCCCTGTCTAGTGTTAACAGGTGAAAATAGCCCCCATATTGGCTATTTAGGATAAGAAACAGCAATGAAACCTGCACTACTTAGGCTATGAATAGATAAAAAATAAATGCATGGAAAGGTTCCAAATAAATCGCTGACTCAAACTTTTAAGACTTTTTCATCATCCATCATTTCAAAATTAAGTCAAGAATGATGTCAACCAAAAGCTCTGTTCATAAATCAAAATGATGTGTTATGTCTTGTGTGTGTGTCTGCATGTGTTTGTTACCTGCGCTGACGGTAACAGCACTGACAAACTGCTCCCTCCAGCTGCTGCTTCCCACCACCAAGGCCAGGTTTGTCTTCTTGATCAACTTATCTACAGTACTCTGCACACACACACACACACACACACACACACACACACAGAAAAGCAAACATGCAAGTGCATACAGACCAGGCAGAACAGGAAAGACACAACTGTCAAGTTGCTAATTCAATCCCAGCCACACAGAAAGGGAAAATGCTTTTTTAAAAACCTCTGAACTAGCTCCCACACTGCAAATATACATTTCAAGTAATTTATTTTATAACACTGAAAATTCAAGGCATATGATGTGCTAATTAATACAATATTCTGAAAGTCGCTGTTATTCTCCCTGTGAAATCTAGGGAAAAACCTGCAGGCAAACTGGGTGAGTTCTTCTGTTTAAATCAGCGAGGAAGATGTTGATGCAAAACAGCTCTCGGCAGCTATAGAGCACCATCAGTCATTATCGTAACTCAGTTGACAGGGTTTCCTGCATGATTTACTATTGAATAAATTGAAGACAGCATCAAAAGAAGTACTGTATATTAGCACTCGTAATACGAGAGACCATGTATGAATTCCAGTGTGGGGTGATAATTAAGGGATGACAGATTTATAGAATATGATGCTGGACCCTGACACCATTACACCATTTCAGTATTGTGCAGCAGTAGATAGAAGAACTAGCATTGCATGCAAAGGCAAACTAAAGAGTGAGAAAGATAGATAACCTTGTCAGTACGCCAAATAAGCTCATTTACTGCTCTCTGCACATGCACACACACATACAGGATGACAAATGGACAAATGAGTGAATGGAATCAGCAACAAATACACACTGTATGATTGGTTGCAATTTCAAGATAACAACAACTGTGATGACCCATGGCTGAATTACAAACTGATCAAATCTGAAAAAGCATTTCTAATGTACAACATTATTAAATGACTAAGCCGAGGCCTGTTTTGTACTGAAACAAGATGACAGCTCACTTTTAACTAAATGCTGCGTTGTCTTTTGCATGTCTGCTTTCAAAATGACAAGTGTCTCATTTAAGAGTCCATTACATGCTAAAAAAAATGAATCATTCCTCCTCAGGGCCGGGGCAGCTGACACTCACTTTAAATCATTTTAGATGGAATTAGCATTTTAAGTTTGTTTACTTTTAAGGGGATACTAAACGCAGCTGACTTGATGATGGCTGCCCAAATGGCTTTTTCAACGAGATTTAAAATCGTACTAATTATAGCTGCTGATACAAAATGAAAGACTTACATGATGCACATATGGACACTAACAAACACACACTTACCTTGAACTCGTAGGACTCTTCTATGACCACCTCTACTTGTGTGTGTTCGCCCAGACTAGGACAGCCCATCTTGGCCACCTCTTCCTCCTCTGCTCCCACCAACGGCTTGTTCTCATTGGAGTCACCTAGGACACCACAGAGATGAATGGCTCAGTGTGCCAGTAGGGTAGGTGTAATTCAGTTCAACTCAAATCTGCTTTATTGGCATGAACGTGTAACAATAATATTGCTAGAGCCACATTAAATTACATAAATACATGTAACTGCGCAGAGGTTATACAATACAAACCCTAAGGAACCTAACTAACCCTTCGCTAAGCCACCCCCCCTTAGTTACTGTTGCTAAGTCCGACAAACTGTCGGACCTGTCGGACTTTTATCATGGCGCCGCCACAGTCTATTACTACACTCCTTGGAGAACACATCACATCCTGAGAAAAGCGATCTCAGGATGTGATTGGCCAGCTGCGTATTTGGGGCGTGGCTTAGGGAAGGGTCAGTTATAGGTACTCAGTTTCGTGCCATCGTTGAGGATACCATAGTCATGTCTACATTTACTTTTATTGTGATATTTAGGCCTCAGCCTCAGTATGTCATTTCCTGTGTGCAGGGCCACCCATAAGGGGGAAAAAGGGGAAAGCACTCTGGGGCCCAGCTGCTAGGTGGCCCATGCAGTCCAGCACTAATGATGTTCATTCTAAATATAATCAAAGATAACTAAAAAATTAACAAAACATTAGAATTTTTAAAGTTGCTTTAGTAAAATCTAGCCTGTTTCATAATGAAAACCCCATCTCCTGAAAATGGAATGAGTAAAGTTTGTTATACGCAATGTCAAAACTGCACCGCATGCGGCAGACCATGTATGTGTTTATGTAGGAGATAGAGAGAGAGAACACAGAATGCGTTGACATGCGTTGAGGGCACATTTACTGGACCTTTTTAGGGGCCCAGTCAAGGGCGTCACTTTGTGCTGAAAAGTGGTGGGGACCATCAGGGCTCAGATTAGGGGCGTGATGATACACTTGGATCACAAGACGCGGCAATGCACAAAAACAAGACGAGAAGAGTTTTAACACTATTGAAGAAATAGGAAATGCTGAAATTTATCAGCGAGGGGTCTGGGGGTCCACCCCCAGAAAATTGAAGCATTAAACACTTAATTTCCTGCATCCTGGAGACATTTTCTGCTCCAATTTATGGTGGAAATGTCTTTTTTATGTAAAGGGAAATAAAGCAAAAAAATCAGCTGGGAGGTAACAATTCACAAATATTAAAAAATAACAGAATATAATGCAGTAATCAGCTGCTAGTTCATTTTAGCTTAAGTTACTTTTTTTGACAATGCACATTTGTTTCTTCTATATTGCATTGCATGTTTTCTTATCGTGCAAATAAACAGCATTTTCACTTGTTAGTTAACATTTCTTGGTGCAAGCTATTTTTCACAACATTTTCAACAAATGCTTTCAAAAAGTGATGGGGACAAAATCAGCCATTTCAAAATGTGATGGGGACATGTCCCCAGCGTTCCAAATGTAAATGGCACCTATGTGCCCAGTCATTTGGTGGGCAAGCCTGCCTGTGTGGAATGATCAAATATATAATTGCAATCCTATTGTTTTGTGATTGTGGTTGTGGTTTTACTAACTGAAGCAGGCAAAGCCCTTGTCAGTAAAAAAAAACACATACAGGTTTCATGATTCTGGCCATGGACCTGAGTCAAAAAGCCATTACAAGCCACTCACAGTGCTACCTTCACCACTGAAATATATTGTGTTGAGTCACTGCTGCCCTTTGCATTTCATCTTGAAAATCTCTGGACCCTCCACTCATCAGGTTTGCCTCACTTGAAATAACAAGTGGATTTAAATTTTTAAACTTTTTTAGTAAACCTATGTCCATTTGCAAAAATAAAATCTCTTACAAAAAACACTTACACCAAGTCACAGAGTATGCCAAAAAGGCATCATTCATCTCGTGAGTCTTCTGGAGAGACTGTACTGACTGTTTAATTGTCAGAGAAATTTCTGAAACGTTCAGATGGAATTTGCAGCAAAGTGAGCAGTGGTCAAAACAGCTGAAAGCATCATTCATCTGTTTTCACAACTGCTAATTTAGTTTTTCAAACTGACGTCCTATCAGTACTGTTTATGCATTCAGTTTTTGCATGGCATTTCAACTCAAACCATGTACCATGTAGTGTTTCATTTGTCTGATTTTGCCCAGAGCAGCATAAATTGCTTTAGCTATAACCCAGCAATAGTTTTGCTGGGTTATCATTTTAAGAGCGTGTGCAAGCAGTCGTGAACTGATGTGCCACATGGGAAATCCAAGCTATTAACCACCCCATGTTAATACAAATATTAATACCTACAGAGAATTGATAATTTCTCCGAATCAACAACCTTTCTATTTCTCCATTACCATATGTTCCACCATGCATCCCTCCAGTGATCCATATGTCTCCTCACTCACTCTTCTCACACACTGACACTGTCATTAATTAAGTCAGCTGTTATCAGTGTACACCTGCTGTAACTGAAAAGCGGTGTACTCTACGTGATACAGTATGTGTGTGGCTGAGTGTGTGTATGTGTGTAAATGTCAGTCCACTTGCTATGACAGCGTTATAAAATCAATTCTATTTCCTCTGTAATGAAACATGCCCCAGGCTGTTGGCTCTTCATGTCTGACATCTTGCGTGTGGACCCTTACTGCACCAGGAAGAGTCTGTCACTGTGTCTACAGAGGAGGCGTAGCGTGAGCAGCGCGCTAGCAGCAGCAGCAGCAGCAGCAGCAGCAGCAGCTTCAGTGCTCCCTCTGTGTCTACACAGGATCCTACACAGGCACAGTACTGAGTGTAGGTTACCAGCGTTTTTCACAGCGCTTGGAGCAGAACACGCAATCACTGTAGTTCTGTGTAAAACTCAAAGAAATACACTTCAAGTGTAGGATTTTCAAAAAGTACCGAAGCCATAAGCGGCCATCCATTCAAATTTTTTTAGTCCGTTTTCCCATGACAACAGGATAATTATCTCGAGATCTCAAGATAACGACAGTTGTTTTCCTGCGATAACGGGATAATTTTCTTTTGATCTCGAGATAATGACAGTTGTTTTCCTGTGACAACGGGATAATTTTCTCGTGGTCTTTATTATAATTTACTTACCATTGAAACATGGGCATAAATGTGCCATTGAGTCTCTTTATGCATGTTTGGCCGAAGTTAAGTGTTGGCTTGCAAATAACTTTCTCCAATTAAATGAGGATAAGACCGAGATGATTTTATTTGGAAATAAGGGGTGTGTAGATCATGACTGCCTGGGGTTGTTTTCTGGGAAAAAACTCCCTAGCGTGAGGAACCTTGGTGTCATTTTTGACTCTGAGCTTAAATTTGACCGGCAAATCAATGCTGTCGTTAAGAATAGTTTCTTCCATCTCAGATCAATATCTAAATTGAAATCTATCCTTTCTTTTGATGATATAGAGAAGGTTGTTCATGCCTTTGTGTCATCCCGTTTGGATTATTGTAATGTTTTGTATCTGGGTGTGAGTCAGGCTTCTCTCTCCCGTTTGCAGCTCGTTCAGAACTCAGCTGCCAGACTTTTAACGGGTACTAAGAAGAGAGAGCACATTACTCCGGCGTTAATTAAATTACATTGGTTACCCATACGATACATAATTCAATACAAAGCGTTGTTGTGTGTTTTTAAGTCTCTGCATGGCCTAGCACCGGAGTATGTTACTGATTTAATCAGCCGCTGTCAATCCAGTAGATCTTTACGCTCAAATGAGCAATTGTTTCTCGTGGTTCCGCAATCCCGTTTAAAATGTAAAGGTGATCGGGCTTTCTCTGTTGCTCCTCCTAGGTTCTGGAATGACTTCCTCTGTCTGTAAAAACTTGTTCTTCATTGAGTACTTTTCAGAGTGCACTTAAAACTTATTTGTTCTCTTTAGCATTTGATAATGCTTTGTAACTTGTGTTATATGTTTGCTGTGTTTTTGTCTTGTTTTTATTTTCTCTTTTATACTTTCGGTACAGCACTCTGGTTCCACTTGTGGTGTTGAAAGTGCTCTATAAATAAAGTTGAGTTGAGTCTTGAGATAACGACTATTTTCTTGTTATTTTCTTGTTACAACGTGATTATTTTCTTGTGATCTTGAGATAATAAAATATTAGTTTAACACAAGTTGTTGCAACTTTTTACTTTCACTTTTCACTTTTTCATCTGACTTTTTACTCCATTGCAATCTGCACGAGACCTCGTTACATTGTTATTAGTCGCCTATGCAGTGCACCTGAGTGGAGCAGCACTGAAAAACAAATGTAAAACTGATAAAGCCCACTTGTCGCGAATCAACTTTGCCCAAGTGAACCAACACCGGCATACGAAATGATAGAAATCAGGTTTGTCTCTGTTTCTCTATCCTGCTAACCAGCTCAGCAGCGTAGCTCTTGTCTGTCTGTTTCTTGTTTGCTTGTCAGACTGTGATTGATCAATGTAGAGTGAAACAACTATTATGTTTGGTAAACTGGTAATAAAAGCTGAAATTCTGAACTATTGTCTCATACTCATCTTTTGACCTTAAACCCAAATGTCTTCAGTGAAAAACAGAAACAGAAGAATTTGCCTTACTGTTCCAATACTTTTGGAGGGGACTGTATAGAAAGAAACCTGGAGGAGCCAGTTTGAACGGGCCTGATGCAGCTGATAACATAGCTGGTAAATTTTTGCAGAGTAAACATCTGAAAACTGAAGCCAGCTTTGCTCTGTGTGGGACTGTGAGCTGCACTTTATGAGAAGTGCTGAAGTTAACGTGTAGGTTCTTGGTGAGATTGTGACTTGAGAAGTGTTTCAGTTGGTTTGGTTTCCGCCTCCTTGTCTTAACATGCCCAAACGAGGTTCTGTGTCTTTCAGACGGTCTGAAGGGGATACTACCACAATAGAGCAATAACCCAGACTTATCCTAGTTGTCCTCTTGCGACTCAGTTTTCTTTATTGTGATTCCCGATAACTTAACTGCTATATTCAAACCTGTCTTGATTAAATTTTAGATCGATTGCGTTTTGTAAGATCAATAGATTTTGATGTGTAGTACTTTTACTTTTAACTACTTAAGTATTTTTAAAAACAGGTATTTTTTTACTTTTACTTGATTATGTTTATATTGGACAACTTTTACTTTAACTTGAGTAACATTTTTCATGTGTTATCTCTACTTTTGAAAATTGAGTACTTCATCCACCACTGGTCGACAGGAACGTTTGTCAACGTAATGTCAGTGCAGTTCTCAATGTCACTGGTTGACCAAGTTGGTAGAGAACAGGACTCATAGTTGCAGGATTGTGTGTTCAATCCTCACAGTAGACCTCACCGTAGATCTTTTTCATAATCCTCTTCAACACAACAAGTTCTTATGAAGAGACTGTTCTGAAGAGACACATCCATCAACCTATGGACTTTTCATTTCCCCATCATTCCCAGGCTTTTCCCAGGAAATTCCTGCGCTTCTCATTCAGGGGAATCCATTTAGCATTACACATTTCCTGACAGCTATTTCCGAACCTCTGAAATAGCCGTCGAAAATGTGTGATTAGATTCCCCTGAATCTTTTCATAACAACTTTGCAGAAGAGGATAAAAAAAACACACACACAAACGAAGAAAAAAAATCTTTGAGACCAGGAGTCAAACACACAATCCTTGGATTACAAGCCCTGTGCTCTACCAACAGAGCTAACCAGAAGCACTGACAAGTTATCTGAAATTATTGTAAAGAAAGGCACCTGTATTCAGCTATGGTTTGTTATCTCGAGATCATGAGAAAATTATCCCACGAAAATGGAGTAAAAAACATATTTGAATGGATGGTTGCTTAGGGCTAAAAAAGCATAAAAGCATAGCGTAATTATAACAAAAATAAAAATAGGAATATTTTGTCTGTAGAAACTGTGACATAATCCATCCATCAGTATTTCAAAGTGGTGGACCAACATTGAGAGCCGAGCCACAAAGTGAGAGAGAGATGGTTCTGTATTGAGAAGGTTGAGTTATCCCGTTGATGACACGAAATGCAAACACACAGTGCTGCAGTCAAGAGTAAATTAGTGAGGGAGAGAAAGAACGAACATGTATCTTTAAATTGAAAGGACACAAAGAAAGTTCCTCCACGTTTTTTGTCTTTTCTTTCATGTTTTACGTTTTAAGTCTTGTGGAAATTCATTCAAACAGCAATGTCAAAGCAGAACAAGCTGCAGGAACTACTTATTGACTTCCAGCCATGGTTCTCTTGAGCCTCGAGTCACCTGCCAGAGATTAGCTGTCCGCCTACTGTAATGAGCCTTAAAAGTTCAACTAAAGCTTCAGATATTCTTAAAAAGTTGAAAGGCTTAGACGTTTCAGATTCATGGATTTCCGAGCTCTCTGCTAACTATGTGGATTTAGAAAGTGGGAAATGGCAGGACAGAGCTGCCACTGAGAAAGGAACTTGACCAAAATAGTTTATTAGGCAGGAACAAACTGCAAGCTGTGTTCAAGCTGCCCTTTTCTTGCTGCTTAGTTTAAAGAACTATTTGCAATAATAACCACAGTCTATGGGTTTGAGACTTGCAAGATTCCTGGCTGCTAAGAGACAGGTGTGCTGGAGGGCTGAGACTCTTGTGGCAGTTAAATAAAGATCCTGTCTGTCACACTTTTCTTGTTTCTGGTTCCTCTCCTAGCTTCTTGATAGCCTCTCTGAACAGCCACATGCACACACACATAAACACACAAAGACTGCTTACCGTGTTTCTGCCCTATCTCCAACAGGACGGGCTCCCCCAGCTCAATGATGAAGGCCTTGTTCTTCTCATACTCTTCATCATCGATAATCTTCACCTCAATGATCTTCCTGTTAAAAAGTAAGAAAGAAAGATGAGCTCAGCGAGCACATTCATGATAATTAATCTTTTCAGCTGTATGCTCTGCCTCATAATAAGGAAGTGTTCATAGCAAGTGTGTTTGAGCAGTCTATTAAAACTCCGAAAGTCTCACCCTGTCAGGCTGTAATCTGTCTGAAATGACCTGATGAGCAGGTCATTTCTGCTGCTCACACACAAAGCTATGCTGCATGGGTGAGGAGTTCCTAATTACCATCATGACTATCTTGTTAGCTAAATTTAAGTAGCAAATAGGATATACCACAAAAACAGAACATGATTAAGTTTGCACTTTTTTGTTTTCGTTTGCAGAAAATGACGAGGAGCCTCTGCAAA